>CM075941.1:1027335-1064181 GCA_038030265.1 Corythucha ciliata | reverse complement strand
TTTTCATTCAAAATGTAGAAAGTACGTGAATAGATAGAGAAGAAGTGCATTACGTTTTTGAAAAGTGCCGTCCTGGCGTATAAAAATACATGAATGACGGCCCTATTGTTCAATAGCCTTCGCTTAATTAATTTTCGGGATAATAGATAGTCAATCCAAATATTAGCGATGGATAGCTCGGGATGATAGTTCAGATGAATTTTCCTTAATAGGGTTGGGGCTGTTGAATCACCCTCCCCCTCCCCGTCCTTCAAACATATCATCCCTTCTAGCAGAATTCACTTCAGGGATTAAACGGTGAGGATATCAACCGGAAATGTGTAAAGTTAAGTACCAGATCCACGTATAAAAAAAAAACATCGCATTATGTCCCTTTTTTCCTGTTCTGAATACCTTCAAGCATCATTCAGAGCGGGTGTTTCGTCATTGATTGAACGAAAAAAAAAACACGTTAATTTTCGACTTTAGCTCATCCATCTTAGTTCCCTTCAGGCATTTAACTGCGGGGAAAACTGTGCGAGAAACATGAATGTGAGGATGACAATCGAAGTGGCAGAAGAATGGAGTAAATCGAGTAGCAATAAATGTTCCAAGCTGTAACCGAAGATAATTTAGTGTGCCACGAACATAAGAATTATTGTGTAAGTGATAGGAGATGATAGAAAAAAGTCTGTATAATGAAAAATGCAATAAGGCCCCTTGACTTGCTATTGAATGTTTCGAGACTTATCAAAGGGGGAGGGGGTGCATAGAAGATACAATGTGTGTAAGGAGACTCATGAGAAACTGTCGCCAACTAATAAACACGTACGTGCTATGACCACCTTTTGTATCCTCCCGTCTCCTTCCAAATCTGGTCATCCCCAAAATTAAACTTCACACTCCGGCCTCATAGCCTATAATAAATACCATCTGTATACAGCGCCATTATCACACAAACTTTTATGTATCTTGAAAATCCACTCTTCATTTCGTTGAGATGTTGATGATGATCATATCATAACGATATCAAGTCAACTTTATGTTACTTCGTCGTTTTTTATCGCTTTAACCTTCACCCCTTTTTCCTTCCTTTTTTTAAAAGATAATTTGACATTCCCCTCACCGCCACCACAATTCATCTCGAAGTAATATTTTCCATCTTTAAACCGTTGGGGAGGGGAGGGGGTTTCCACACAGCCCCTGCTGCTTCCTCCATTTACGAAATTAGAATGTAAATCACATTCGAATGCGGCAGTTTTCAACATTTTTCTCTCCTTTTTTTTATGTTTATATTGGGCGCGAGTAAGGGAAAAATATGACTATAAGACATCGATTTAACACCACTCGCTTTTTTTAATAGTGGACGGGTATGGATAAAGCTGCGAGATATTTTATTGAACGTAACAAAGTTTTACTGCTTTCCTAAGTCATTTCCGGGTCATTAAAGGGTGTGTTTCTCCGAGTAGAATTGATCAATCCATCGTGCGGATTCTCCTAATGCTTATCTGGAATCGTTTCTTGTCAATTGTCATTCCCCCTCGTGGGGCTCTATCACCCCTCCCGCCATTCCAGAACAGAAAGTTCAATACCATAATATAATAGGTACAGGGGTGGTCAAGATACTTGAGTATTTAAAATACTTTGTATTTTAAATACAAAATACGTATTTTGTAATTGTATTTAAATACTTTTGGAAAAGTATTTGTATTTCTGTATTTAAAATACATTTTTAAAAGTATTTTGGGCTTTGTATTTGAAATACATTTTCAAAAGTATTTTGTATTTCACACTCAACGAAAATACAAATACAAATACTTTTAATTTCAACGTTCTTTAGTTTCCACTTCTTTGCCACCATTCACCAGTATAACCTAACTTAGTGACACCATATTTGGCACAAAACCCCGGTGTAATAACAGCCTTCGATTGACGTTTTCATTTTTCGAAAAGTGGAGAGGGAAGGGTAGTCATGGTGGGAGGTGGAAGTTCCGAATTCCTTGTTAGCACAACTGCCGCAAAAATGATGCTAGCGGATGGAAACTTGGCACAAAAATGGATCATGCAGAGCCCTAGCCTACAAGTACACAAAGCTGTACAAGTAAACAAAACTCGTGGCAATTATTGCGAAAAACAACGCTAATTCGAGTTTAAACTGGACCAAAATGGCAAATTCACAACTCAAATGGCGAAAAATCGCTTATTAATAAAAAAAAGAGAATAGATAATGTGCTAATTCGCTGCAAAATTATCAGAAAACGCTATTTCACAGCTGAAATGAAGAAAAATCAATAATTCGCGGCTGAAATATAGAAAACGAAAATCTGTATAGCTTCTGAAAGAATCGAGGCTCAAACTCAAAAAAATTGCTCACGCGGGCTAAAACCTAAAAAAACTACGCGGCTAGAATTGACAAAAATATTAATTAGCGGGGCCAACTTTAAGAAAAACACTAATTTTCAACTCAAACTGAGAAAAAAGTGCTAATTGGCTGCTAAAAAATGGCTAAACTGAAGCTGAAAATGAGGAAAACGCCAAATCTTGGCTAAAATGGAGGAAAATCGCCAAACAAACGAAAGAATCCCTACTGCACTGCTAAAATTTATTAAAAGCGCTAACCCGGGGCCAAAATTGGTTAAAGTTGTAGCGTGCCAACAGCTAACAAACCTCAATTTTTATTTTTAAAAATAACAAGTATTATGTTAAAAAAACAACATAAGTCAGTTTAATCGCGAGTTCGTATTTTCCCAATTGTTCATTGTCGTTATAAAAAAGATCTCTAAATTTTTCGTTGGCCGTTATTTTGTATACCGAGGAGAGCGCGACCCACAAAGTCACTAAACCTTGAAAAATTGACAAAACGCAAATGCGTAGCTTCTGTTCGAGGCTAAAACTAAACAGTAAACGCTTATCCATAGCAAAAATTGAAGGAAAAATGCCAACGTAGGACTGAAGTGTAAAAAAAAAAAACAGCTAATATTGAAAAATTAACTATAATTAGCCTGTCATAAATGAATGAAAACCCTCGTTTTCAGCTCAAATTGGAAAAAAGTGTTATTCCCGGCTAAAATTTGAGGAAATCACGAATTCGTGGATGAAAAATTAAGGGAATTCGCAAATTCACAGACTGGAAACGCTTCAAAGCAGCTAAAGTTGAAAAAAAACGCGAATTTACGGCTAAAATCGAGGAAAATAATCGCGAATAAAGTGTGTTGGCATTTCTAATTCCGCCTTCTGACGACAACTTTGTGGCTAAAATTGAGGTAAACGGCAAATTCAAGGTTATAAGTAAAAGAAAAAACACTGATTCACGGATAGATCTGAGATGAAGCCCTATTCTACATATAATTAAAATTGAAAAAAATGCTAATGCGGTGTCAAAATGTAAACGAACCAGCTCGATTTTATATTGGGACGATGGCCTTCAACAGAAAACACAAACCACTGTTTGCCGAGCTTTCGAAATAATTTATTTCCTTCCTCAGGGCTCTACAACGTAACAGGATCTTAATAACGAAAGATGTAAAAGAACCCGCCAATTTGCGGCTAATATAGAGAAAATCAGTAATTATTCTGGCTAGAATAAAGAGAAAAGTTAATTTTCAGCCTAAAATGAAACAAAAAGTGCTAATTCACTGTCAAAAATGGAAGAATGGCCGATTTGCAGTAAAAATATGGGAAAACGCCAATTCTTGGCTAAAATGAACAAAATTCGCTAATACACGGGCTAGAAATAGCTA
This sequence comes from Corythucha ciliata, assembly GCA_038030265.1. Classification (NCBI taxonomy): domain Eukaryota; kingdom Metazoa; phylum Arthropoda; class Insecta; order Hemiptera; family Tingidae; genus Corythucha; species Corythucha ciliata. The sequence goes on along the minus strand of CM075941.1, from coordinate 1,060,462 downwards.
CTGCACTGCTAAAATTACGAAAAAGCGCTAATTTACGGCTAAAATTGAGACAAATTTAAATTTGCGTCAAAAATTTGAAATACGTTAATTCGCGGCTTCCTCGGGAGACTTTGAGGCTAAAATTGAGAAAAAGCGCTAATTTATGGCTACGAGTGAAAAACTGCAAATTCGCGTCTAAAACTGAGACGAAATAGCTATTCCGCAGTGTATGGTTACGGTGAACAAAAAATGCTAATTTGTGGTAAACATTTCGAGAATTTAACGGCTAATATTGAGTAATTTTCAGCTCATACTGAGTAAACCGCTAGAAAAAATCGCTAATTTGCAGCTAAAATTGTGGAAAACGCCAACTCGAGGAAAGTTAAAGAAACATCGCTGATTCACATGATACCAAATCTACTTTGCTGCAAAAGTTGGGGAAAAGCGCATATTTATGTCTTTATGGGGTCTTTATCTTTATGTCTTGGGCGTGGGGATTACCCCGCTAATCAGTTGCTAATTTGCGGCGAAAAGCGCTAACTTGCTGTTAAAGTTGACAAAAAGCACTCATTCGTTGCTAAAATGGAGAAATTCGCAGTTTAACCTTGGCATAAGCGCTGTTTAGCGGATAGGCTGTGGAAATATCGGTAATTTGCCTACATTATATGGAAAAGGCCACGGCTAAAATTAGGAAAAGGCCTTAGAGGTTACCAATAGAGGTTTTATGCATAGTTAGAGACTTATTGGGCCTCTTGAAGATTTCCGCCCCGATATAGGTCCACCAGTGACCTCACCTCCTTTTCAGCTCACGATTCACCAGTGCTCGCCGGTTCGGTACTAAATACTTCGTGACAACTTGCCTACTTTTCTTTGCGCATCGCGGCGCAGCGCCATTTCGCGCTGCTACATTTTGTCAACTTGTCTATTGAAGGACCTGATATTTTTGAATTATTTATTTTTCGTGTTTTTTGCACTATCTGCCATCGAAATCGAATTTTTGAAAAGTATTGAACGCTCTTCCTCGTCTTTACCCGCAAATGAGCTCCTTTCCTCAATTTCAGTCACGAATGAACACGATGTCCTCAATTTTAGCCGCAAGTGAGCGCTTTGTCTCAATGTCAACCGCAAAGCACTCAATTCTAGCCGCGCACTCGTACTTCCCGAAAAAAAACAGCACATTTTAGCGCGCTTTGTCAATTTTAGGTGCGTGTAAGGACCAAAGATATAGAACTACTGGATTGCTCACGAATGTTGAATTGTACGAGAGAAAAACGGTCTAACCTGCACCCCTTGACCTTGAGGGAGTCTGGGTTGGCGGCACATTTAAAAACTCCTTATACGTTATTCGTACAATGGGGATGAGCTCTCCAATTTTAAAAATCACAATTCAGCAAGTAGGACCAATTTTGTATAATAAACAACAGTTGATACCAACTATTAATTACAATTTTGTCGCGGTACTAACTGAAAGAATATGGTGAGCAATCCAGTCCAGCATTTCTATATCTTTGCATTCTGCAGTACCTGATACCTGCACAAGCCAAGAGATTTCATACATTTTTCACAGTCCGACATTTGACATAAAACTGAAGCGCTTCAAGTTTGATTTGTAATTCAAAAAATTAACTGAAATGTGTTATGTTTCTGACGCGGTTCGAACAGCCGAAAAGAAATATTTTATTATTCTATTACAACGTACATCTTCAAGCCAAAAAAAGTATCGCTTGTCACAAGACGAACGGAACAAGTCAAGTCCCGCTAAGCAAGTAACCTCCCGCTTATAACATCATACATATATATATCACTCCTCCCCAGCTTATATAAAAGGTTAACACCAATACTTTAAACAAATTATGATAATAATAATAATAACAAAATGACATAGCAATTAAGGCGACAAAAATGGAAAATCAAATCAACTTGAAAAATCGCAAACAAGAAAAGAAAACAAAGTTTGAAATACATGAAATAAGGATTCACCAATCGGCGAAGTAAGACGACAATGAGGCTGCAACTTGAATAAAAAGAACAAAGGTAAGATACAAGGCTAATTAAGAAATCACAAATTCATGCGAGAAGGTGGTTTGACAGTTCTGCGGAGACTGGATTCCCGGGAAACAGACGGTGGAGAAGGTAAAGGCGGAGAATTTATGGAACTGGGACTGTCGGGGGAAGACAAATCAATGGGAAAGCGGCACTTTCTGAGTTGATTAGTGTGGACTAATAGGGGGTGACTTTGGTGTGCAACTTCGACTCGGTACGTCACTGTACCCTCAACAGAAATAATTTTACCCTTTGACATCACGGGACGGCTTCTGGTGGGAATAATTCGACGGCTTGGAATCCGGGGCAGACAAAAACGTTCTGGGTTCGTGATTTAAAACTACGGATGCAGGAGTTTTAGCAGTCGTAACACACGGAGTGTTCCTGTAGGAGAAAAGAAAATTTTGCAACCTGGTCGAGAATGGTGGATCAATGCCAGCGTGCCGTGAAAGACCTGATTTCTTGAAACAAGTTTTAAGGGTTTGCACTGCTTTTTCCGCAATTCTATTTGAGGTCGGGTGGTAGGGAGGGCTTTTGGATACTTTAATGTCAAAGTCTGCACAGAACTTCAAAAACTCTGAGGATCCAAACGGAGGACCATTATCAGTAACAATCTCGAAAGGTATCCCAAAGCGAGCTATGAACCCTAATAAACAATCGATTACTTTAGAAGCGGAAGTGGTGGTCATGGCCCAAGCTTCTATCCACTTTGAGAAGTCGTCAACAAGGACTAAAACGTTATGACCTTCGACATGGAGAAAATCCATGTGGACACGTTCCCATGCTTTAACTGTTTCGGGCCACGGGAGAAAGATATCGCTTTTCTGACAGCTTCGGAAGGCACTCTTGACACGACGTGCACGACTGGGCGTTTTCAACAATATCTTGGTCAATTCCTGGCCACCACACGTGTGACCTAGCGAGTAACTTCATCCGCACGATCCCAATGTGACCCTCGTGAAGCGGGGGTCGTGACTTACACTTCCCACTGGTCGCACTTTCTCCTCCCGCTCTGTGATTGTTTACCGGTACACTCCCGGAGCGGGCGAGGCTCGTGATGTGGCCTTTGCCTGTTCACTCCCCAATCAGACAACGAGAGATAACGTCTCGCTTCGACTCGGAAGAGGCATGCAACTTGCAGCGAGTTGTTTATAGAGTACGCAGGAAGCGAATAGGTGTACTACCCAGAACGCGTGAGGATGTTTTTACTGTGCTGCACGACGAAATGGACACGAATACATCGCGAGGGGAAGAATTCGTACTGCACAAGGACTCAACACTTTGGGATCGTAATATTTTCCACCATCCAAAACCTGACACTTCTTTCACAGTGCACGTCAGTGTACATGGATGGGACGTTCAGATACTGCACTAAATTTTTTGTTCAGTTGTTCACGGTGCATGGTCATTGTAATGGATATTATGTACCCCTTTGTGTGTGGCCTGCTGCCGTCCAAGCAAGAAGCCGTTTATGAAAGTTGCTTGCGGACGATAACTGTTAATGTTTGCTCCCGGTATCTGGATTTTAGGAAGGGTTAGCAAATATTAAGTCACTGAAAACGTGAACACAATGTATATTATTAACGATATTATTATAATAATGTTAGATAACGCACGCAGGCGCCTGACCGGGCGGAAGCTTCCTTCTACTATTGTCTATTAATTTACCAGTATAACGAGACTAAAGTTTAGATAAATTAAAACGACGATGACTTTATCGGTTATATACTTGACGGAGGGTTTAATTTAAAGTTTTTTACGCGAAGGCTTTTCACGGTTCTAATCCGCGTGTACGTGACCATACGGGTTTAAAGTTATCGCGCTTGAACTTGCTTCGCGCTATGAGGTTATGAGAGGCTCGCTTATTGCCACACTCGCCGATCCCACACCACGAAAAGTACCTGTGGCTGGCTTTAAAGATGGGACGCACACAAAGAGACCTTCGGACGAAGCCCAACGGGTCCGTTGAGGAAAAGCAGGACAACTTCCTTCTTGGCTTGGCGCGGCGTATAAAAGAAAGGCTGCAGAACCACAATTCAGGGTAATCGTAAATTTTGGTGTACAGCGAGTATTTTGTGTTGATGATAGCTCACCTTGCGCCTTTTTCTTTACAGTGAAGATTTGCGACCAAATGCTTCCTCTGTCTGACGAAGTCGTGTCTCTCAGCGATGCGATCCACAAGATAAATGAACGATTTACACTCGCGCATGCACGCGCGCACCCGTAAGTCACGATACCCTCACTACCGAGTTTTGGTGGGGCGTTAAAGATTATAATCAGCCGTTATTGATACACATTTCTGGTTTTCAATATTGTTGTTCATAAAGCTATAGTATAAACGTGTTCTCTTAAAATATCCCTGCCCTCTTCTCAATCCTGTTATTGACAGTTATTTAGGAGCTTTTATGATTATGGTTCAGAGCGGATCCAGCCGCCACCACCGGAACGCAAACCCCAAACCGCGGCGCCGGCCACGCCAGGGGATATCCCATTACAATACACTCCTCTCCACAAAAAGAAACTGAAAAAGAAAAAAAATCTATGCCCAATACTCACGAACGCCAGACCTACATTATCAACATGAAGAAAAGGTAAAAAAAAAGTAGAAAAATATGTATACTCTGTAGTAAAAAATCTATATATATCTATCAACATCTACCAAGCATATCACAGAAGAAAAACCCCATCAATTTTACGCCAAACTGAAACTGAATGGATGCACGTCTGTCCTCTATCAAGGCGACTTGCACTGACTACTGCTGGTCAATATGACATTTATTTTATTTTGACATATTTAAAAAATCGAAAAAAGGAGTAGAAAAATATGTGTAAACTATGGTAAAAAAATATATATATCTCAAAATCTATTAAGCATATCACAGAAGAAAAACCCCATCAATTTTACGCCAAACTGAAACTCAATGGATGCACGTCCGGCCTCTATCAACGCGACTTGCACTGACTACTGCTGGCCAATATGACATTTATTTTATTTTGAACATCTATAAGAAAGCGAAAAAAGGAGTAGAAAAATATGTGTAAACTATGGTAAAAAAATATATGTAACTCAAAATCTATTAAGCATATCACAGAGGGGGGAAAAAGAAAATACTACGGCTATAGAATAAGGCGCTATTCTATCGTCTCTACAAAGTAGGGTTTCATTGCTGTTGAATGATATATCATTTTCCTATTTGTTTTCGGGAATCTTACAATGTATGTTGAGTGCCCTATGCTGCTCTCTACCACACACGGACCGCAATATGGTGGTATCAGTTTTGCGCTTAGTTTTTGTGCTTTTGAACTCTGAGGGTATTGCCTCACGAGAACACGATCTCCACGCCGGTACTGACGCGTTTTTCTCTTGCCGCCAATGTTTCCAGGGGTATTGGCTCCTATGGCTTGCTCTTGCAGGAGCACTACATGCCGATCAATTTTTTCCCTGTCTTGACGCAGGTCTAAATCGTCTGGATGTCGCAAAGGTTTCCAGCAATCCACGTCTTTGATGCCGTACCAGGCCTGTTGCGGCGACATTTTAATGGATGAATGGTACGTGGTATTCATAACGCGCTCGATATGTGGAAGTACATCGAACCACTTCGATTGTTTACTTGTCACTGTTATCCGCAGGTATGTGGTGAGGTCTTTGTGTACCCGTTCTGCTAGGTTTGCATTAGGGCGTTTTAAAGGAATCATGACATGTTGGGCAGGAATACCGTCTATAAACTTCAGCCACCGTTTCGAGGTAAAGCAGCTCCCATGATCGGTTAATATTCGCTGTGGCATTCCCTGCATTTTGAAGTAACTTTGAAGCTTCGCTGTTGTCTCAGTGGTTTTGGTCGTTTTTAGCGGGTATAATTTTACAAACTTTGTTAAATTGTCTATTACGGTCAAAATATAGGTGTAACCGAATTTACTACTTGGGAGCGGTCCGTAATGATCAATGGAGATTAAATCCAATTTACGCTTGGCAACGATTGATCCCTTTGGATGCGCGATATTAAGATTCCCGAACTTGCTGATTTGACAGGTATGACAATGCTTTATGTACTGTTTTACTTTTCGGCGGAAAGCTTTTGTAATAAAAATATCTCTTAGGAACTGGAAGCACTTGTTGGCCCCCGAGTGTAATAAATCGTTATGGAACTTCGCAATTACCGTTTGAACCATCGTGGCGGGCAAAAATACGCGATATTGGTCATTGCATTTTTGGTAAAGAATTCCCTTTTTCTTTGTAAATAGTTCGGGTCTCTTGGCATTGATTTTGATGTATTGACTATCTTTAATTTGCAGACTGTATAAATCTTTGATCAGCTTCGTGAAGAAATACTTGTTAAGTTCCAGTTTGATGTTCATTATCTGTGCCGAGTGTGACAGTGGCGGCGCGTTCTCTAATTGTGGAGGATAACGACTTAGAGTATCCGCGATAAAGTTGTCCCTCCCTTTTATATATTCAAACGTTATATTGAAATTCTGAAGATAGAGAAGCCACCTATTTAAACGTGGGGACGGATACGTACATGACTTCATAAAGGGTATTGCCCTATGGTCAGTCCGGATGACACACGGAAAACCCCCTATATATGACTGGAATTTCCGACAACCTTCCACTACGGCCAGTATCTCCTTTTCCGTAGTAGTATACCTTCGTTGAATGTCTGTCAGTAGACGACTGGTAAAGGCTAAGGTGCGACGCTCCCCGTTCGTTTTATCCAGTTGGTATAACACAGCGGCTGTCGCGACATCACTGGCGTCGGTGTCTATGTAAAATGCGTTATTATAGTCGGGGTAGTTTAATTCAACATGTTCGGCCATGGCAATTTTTATGTCATCGAAAGCATCCTGCGCTTCCTCGGTCCACCTCCATTTCTCGCCCTTTTTTGTTAACGTGAATAGTGGGGCTGCTGATGTTTTAGAAAATGACGGCATAAATCGTGTGTAAAAATTCACCAGGCCCAAAAACGACTGCAGAGCCTTAACATTTCGCGGCGTTGGGAACTCTTTTATAGCGGTAATCTTCGACGGGTCCTTTTGTATTCCCTCTGTTGTCAAGATGTAGCCCAGAACTGGTATTTCGCGACGAAAAAACTGACATTTGCTCAAGTTTAATGTAATGTTGTGGTCTAAACAGATTTTAAAAAAAGATTGTAGATGATATAGATGCTCGTCGGCGGAAGAAGAAAATATTATGATGTCGTCAACAAATGTTTTTATGTTTTTTGTTAGATTCCTGGGGATTAACGGACGTAAAGCCCTTTCTAATGCCGCTGATGCGGTCTTGAGGCCAAAAGCGACACGATTATGATGGAAAACGAGGCCTTTAAAACGAAACGCGGTATACTGTCGACTCTCTGGGTCCAATTCGACTTGGTGAAAGGAAGAGGTCAAATCCACGGAGGATATAAATGCTACATTGGTAGCATCTTTAATGATGTCGTCGAACGTCTGTGGTATGTCGTGCGCCTCTACTAAACACCTGTTTAACAATCTAGCATCCAGAACGATCCTTGCTTTCGTTTTCGCACTACGTGAATCGGGTTTAAAAATGCGCTCTCAGACTTACTGATGACCCCGGTATCAAGGAGTTTGTTGATCTCCGCCCTTACCTCCTCCTCGTCTGCGGCTCTTATCGGGTATTGTTTTGCCTTGAATGGTACGTTTTCGTACAAAATAAGTTTGTGACGATATCCTTTGATGCCACCCTGGTTTATCACTGAATATATTTCGGTTTGTAGTTATGAGGTCCTTCAGTTGCTGACTCACATGAGCCTCCACTGACAAATCCGACGAAATTTCGCTTAAATTCGTAGTGAAAACTGCGTGCTCCCCACGAGAGTCTTTCTTTTTTGCCTGGTCCCTCTTATCCATGGCGATTGCAGTCAAACCAGGAGGTATTATGTTGAACGTTGTTAACGGGATTTCTATAGTAGTCGGCGACGCCGTCGTTACCACCAATTTGTTTTCCGGTATATTTATGTGCGCCCCCCACTTGCGTAAAATGTCCATACCAATGATAACGGGATAGTTTAGTTTAGGAATGACTAGAAAACGACAGAAAGTATTTAAAGCCCCATTTTGTACGATTATTTCAAGTTGAAACTTGATACGAAAAGCTCTCGTGGTCAGTGCGGTACGTACTCTCGCCCCCTGTACCGGTAAAAGTTCGTATTTTGCTACCGGCTTAATTTTTTCCATGAAGTACCTTTCTTGGATCGCTGTTATCTGTGACCCCGTATCCACCAGGGCGTCAATGTCGCATCTTTCGCCTATGAGACACTTGACTACCGGACAACTTGCGGGCTTTTTGACCGCCACTTCCTCGTCGTCGCCCAGACCTTCAAGTAGCCATTGGCTTTCTTTAAAGATGTTTGCGACATCCACCTCCTCTAGTGCCTCTGCCCTGTGCCGCCGATCGACAACGTTTAACGCGAGAGAATCGGTAAATTCGACATGTTTCGCCTCCTCGTACAGCGATTGTGGACCATCGTGAGGATGAAAACCTCTAACAGGACATGATCGTATGACCTGTACTCCGTGAGGCTCGGTAAGGGCAGATATTCCTACTTTATTCCTATGAGGTGAACAGACGATAGACACCGCCTCTTTCAGAGCTGACTGCAAACATGACGCTGTATGAAGGTCTATACTTGACAGGGATGTATCTTGTATTGGATGGGTGTGTACCCAAGCCACCGTCACGAGCCCGTGTTGCTGAATATAATCAGCGAGATCAACCTCACCCGCCGTTTCGCACGTGTTTGCCGTCCCGGTTTGAGGAGGTAAGTATAAACATGTTACCACGAAATGGTCATTATATAGTTTTCCTAACAGGAATGCTACGGCTTCGATCTTTTGACATGACTGAGGCTTGACGAGAGATAAGAATTCCGGGAGTAGTTTTGAAGGTATGAAGATGTTCCTTAACCCTGTTGTATTTTGAGTAACTTCCAGCTGTGATTTTCTTGGCATTGTACTTGGAAGAGCTTCAGCTTGGGATTTGTGGTCAGGCTCCACTGGCGCTTCCTCCGACCGCAAACCCCTCGCCACTAGTTTTTTTGTTCACAACCTGGTTGTATCTCCGACTCCCCTGGCATTGATCGCTCCATAACGCTGAGAGCGCTCACCTGCCCCCGGTCCGTCGGCGTGCTCGTCGCATATCCGGTCCTACGCGTCGTCGCCGTCTCTGACCCCTGCCCCTGGCTGCCACGGCCAGTTCTGTTGGCTTGATACCTCGAACTATTTCCCCAATTATTAGGTTGCCTACTATTTGACTGAAAAAATGTTCTTCCTCGAGTGGCTGAATCACCTGAGTATTGGCTATTTCTATTATACGCGTTCTTGAAGTAATGACCGCTTCTGTAGCGCGGTGCTGAGTTGTATTGGTTGTTGTCTTCCCGAGTACTATCCATTTGTCGACCGTAATTTGTATGCTGTGTGTTCTGTGGTGGTAGTGACATGTGCCTAGCCACGTAACTCACGAACGTTTGGAGATCGGCTATATTCAAAAGTTCAACCATTTCAAGAATGTTATGTGAAAAATGACGAGCGAGAGTACGAATCAGTGTCTGATCCGGAATGTTTAAAGGGGATTGTCGAATTCGACTCACTATATTCATTATATATACCTCAGGCGACCGTGTATTACTCTTGGCAAAGGACCACGCGTGTAACATTTGTTGTAAGTAAAGTTCGTATTCTTCAGACGCGAAAGCTTTCTTAAACTGTTCCTGGAACTCTTTTATTGAATGTAACTCATCTTTATATCGCAAGTACCACAGAAAGGCTTTCCCTGTCAGAAACGGTTTAATTCGAAGATGGAAAGGGAAATCCTGAGAGCTCCACGATTTCGACATTATGTCGATTTGATTTAGGAATTCATAGGGACATGATTGTTTAAAATTCGCAAAAACTAGTGAGTGCCCCGACCCCCCAGGGACCTCTCTATGACGTACAACCTCTAAGGGTTGTGTTTTATGTATAGCCGACACCAAAAGGGATGCTAAGTCTTGCACCGGATCGTGTGCGGGAGGTCTAGTGTAGGTTTCATTATTCGCTGGGTTACCGTGTAAACTACTTTGAATATTCGCAACTTTTTCTTCTAATCTTTTCAAATCTGTGGCCTGTTGTGCCACCGAAGTCCTTAGTGCCGCATTCGCGCGCTCTACTGAACATGCGAATTCCCCTAGCTTGTCCTCTATTGTCGCCCCTGACCGGCCTCGGTCCGATTCCGGCGGGTGTTCTACCGTGTGAACCGCTTGTGGACGGTTTTCTACGTCTCGACGCACCTGTCCGTGAAGAACGTTGGTTTCTAATTCCCTTTGTCGCTGCTCGGCGTTGGTCATTCGTCTCTGAAGATCATTCAGGACCGCATTCATCGCCTGACTCGTGGCCGTATGATTAACCATCATATCCCTGATGTCCTCAACCATCTTCCCTATTTGGTCCGTATGTGTGTTTAACATCGCTTGCAAGACGTTCTTATTCATTGTCACATTCATGTTATCCTGTTCTCCAGACTGAGCGGATAGGTGAGACGAAGAAGACATCTCCTCCCTCCGTCCAGACGTGTTCAAAGCGCTCGTGGACGAAAATTCAGCTATTTGTGCATCTATAAGGTTTTGCACTCCTTCATTCTGATTCCCGAGCGCCTGCAACCCCTGAGGAGCCCCCAATATACCACTCGCCTCCACTACGTGCCCACTGCGTAAGTGAAGCCCATCGGCCCTACTCTGTCCCCTTGGGGTACTACTCTGAAGGTCCATGAAATTACAGGTAACTAACAAAAATGGCAAAATCCAATAGCAAAAAACCGATCAGTACGGAAATGTAAAAACAATCGACTTTCTCTGACAGAATCTATCACCTACCCACAAAAAATATGAAAGACAATATCAGATTGCGCTCAAGATATCCCCCACGCGGCAAACGACCGGGCCCAGAGCCCCCGCCCCGCAGGAAACGACCGGCTCCGCCTCCCACCAATACAAAGGATCAAAACAGCTGTTAATCTTCAAACAGAAAGTTTACAATGTGTAGATCTCGTAGATACAATGTCGACCTGTGAATTGCACTATGATCCTAGTATTAATACACGTACACGACGGAAACAAAATGGGCCACCATTTGTTAATGTTTGCTCCCGGTATCTGGATTTTAGGAAGGGTAAGCAAATATTAAGTCACTGAAAACGTGAACACAATGTATATTATTAACGATATTATTATAATAATGTTAGATAACGCACGCAGGCGCCTGACCGGGCGGAAGCTTCCTTCTACTATTGTCTATTAATTTACCAGTATAACGAGACTAAAGTTTAGATAAATTAAAACGACGATGACTTTATCGGTTATATACTTGACGGAGGGTTTATTTTAAAGTTTTTTACGCGAAGGCTTTTCACGGTTCTAATCCGCGTGTACGTGACCATACGGGTTTAAAGTTATCGCGCTTGAACTTGCTTCGCGCTATGAGGTTATGAGAGGCTCGCTTATTGCCGCACTCGCCGATCCCACACCACGAAAAGTACCTGTGGCTGGCTTTAAAGATGGGACGCACACAAAGAGACCTTCGGACGAAGCCCGACGGGTCCGTTGAGGAAAAGCAGGACAACTTCCTTCTTGGCTTGGCGCGGCGTATAAAATAAAGGCTGCAGAACCACAACTCAGGGTAATCGTAAATTTTGGTGTACAGCGAGTATTTTGTGTTGATGATAGCTCACCTTGCGCCTTTTTCTTTACAGTGAAGATTTGCGACCAAATGCTTCCTCTGTCTGACGAAGTCGTGTCTCTCAGCGATGCGATCCACAAGATAAATGAACGATTTACACTCGCGCATGCACGCGCGCACCCGTGAGTCACGATACCCTCACTACCGAGTTTTGGTGGGGCGTTAAAGATTATAATCAGCCGTTATTGATACACATTTCTGGTTTTCAATATTGTTGTTCATAAAGCTATAGTATAAACGTGTTCTCTTAAAATATCCCTGCCCTCTTCTCAATCCTGTTATTGACAGTTATTTAGGAGCTTTTATGATTATGGTTCAGAGCGGATCCAGCCGCCACCACCGGAACGCAAACCCCAAACCGCGGCGCCGGCCTCGCCAGGGGATATCCCATTACATAACATCGAAGTGTATCCCCTGGGAGTGTAGCGGTAGTAGGGTTTTTATTAGCACGCACTAGCGGGGAGTGTACCGGCATCACGATTTTCCGTATCACGAACCGGCGGGGAGTGTAGTGGTGTATGACCGAAGGGCAACCGGTATGATTAATCGATTTCCCCAATAAATACAATCATTACTGATGGAAAGCTCAAACCTTCTACGAAAATATGGCTCCAAACCTGTTCCGCAGCTGTCAGTCCAGCCATCTTTTGTAAGACTGCGAACTCTACTGAGGGTAATATCATCATTGACGTGCGAAACAAAATCGAGCTTTCTGAGTGGAGCTACTACATTCAACGCCAGAACTTCATCATCTGTTGGACCAGGAAGCGGAAAACGGGACAACATATCGGCCGCCTGAACAGTCTTTCGGTATACGACGTCGTAGGTATACGCTGAAAGCAAAACTTACCACCGTTGTAGACGAGACGCAGCTAATGTAGGTCTGTGATAATTGTGAACTTTTGACCATACAGGTATTTGTGAAATTTCCTGACGGCAAATACCACAGCTAAGGCTTCGCGTTCAACCTGTGCGTACTTTTGTTCGGCAGTGCTTAACGTAGCAGAGGCAAACAAGATGGGCTTTTCGTGTCCATCGATAACGTGACTTAAAATAGCGCCCACGCCACAAGGTGACGCATCTGTCGTGACTCGAAGGGGGAGGTGAGGTTGAAAATGCGTAAGTAACGAGCTCTGTTGAATAAGCTCTTTGATTTTCTTAAAGGCACTGTCACATTTTTCGGTCCATGAAAAATGAAAAATTTTTTTTGACAGTTCGTATAGGGGCTTTAAAATTGAAGCTACGGACGGGAAAAACTTATTATAGTAATTAACCATACCTAAGAAGGAGCGAAGCTGCCTTATATTTTGTGGTGGAGAACAGCGAAGAATGGGGTCCAATTTTTCGGGTATCGGTCTAATGCCTTCCGCACTAACCCTAAAGCCGAAATAATCTACACTCTTCTCAAAAAAATGGCACTTATCTAGGTTGACTTTAACTCCATGCTCTTTTAAACGAGAAAGAAAAATTGCGGTTTTCCTCTCACAGTCCTTGTCATCAACGCCCTCTATAATTATATCATCAATATAACATCCAACACCATCAATACCCACCAAAATGGAATCGAGAACCGATTGGAAACAACCGGGAGCAGAAGAAACGCCGTAAGGCAAACGGTGTACTTTGTATAAGCCGAAAATCGTGTTGACCGTCATGATGTCTTTACACTCTTCAGTGAGTTCGAGTTGCATGAAGGCCCTCGTAAGGTCAAGGGTTACAAAGGACTGGAAACCAGAAAGTTTTACCAAAATATCCTCCGGCAGGGGTAGAGGGTATAAAGATCTGTTTTGATGTTTGGATTGACAGTGTTTTTATAGTCAATGCACAGACGAAGTTCTCCCGACTTCTTTGGGACAACAACAAGGGGACTGGCCCACTGTGAGTGACGGATTGGTTCAAATAACCCGTCCTCAACCAACTTGTCGAGTTCGCATTTCACCCGATCACGGATTTTATAAGGGACATCATACGCCTTACGAAAAACTGGGGTGGCGTCGTCTTTCAAAACAATCGACGCTTTATAGTTGTTAATTTTTGTACTTTTATCACCATCAAAGACAGAAGGGAATCGAGAAATCAGGGAGGAAGAAAAATCCAGAGAATTGATATTCAACAAGGATCTCCAGGTTGGGTGGAGGGAATCCAGCCAGTCGCGCCCTAAAAGAGGGTGCCTGAGACTATTGTCACAGACAACAAACGGCAAATCTACGGCCTTGGAGCTAGTTTTAACGTGAACAACAATTTTACCGATAACAGATAACTCTTTTCCAGAGGCAGAAATCAGTCGAAGAGGGCTTGTAATTAAGGGCAGGTGAGGGAACAAACTCTTGTAGTCCTCTAACGATAGAACTGACACAGCAGCACCGCTGTCGGCTTCACATTGGATTCTAAGGTTTTCTACAGCTAAACTTACTAACATAGAAGAACTCGGCGTACCTGGGTTTTGCGGTGAACGAGTGACGCCTTCTTGGATAAGGCGAACGTCGTTGGAGTCTTCTGTGGATTCGTTCTGGGCAACGGGTGGCTGATCATTGCTGGGCGAACAAGCCACGCCATGAACAGAGGACGGCTTCGTGTTGGGCCGACTCGGACAGCATCTCGCGATGTGACTGACTTTATTACAACTGTGGCACGTCCATCCACGAATCGGACACTTCTCCGGGGAATGTAGACGGCCACACCTCCAGCAAGAGGACGAAGTAGTACCCGAAGCCCCGTAAACGGGCGCAGCCCTGAGCGATTCAGACCGCACAGCCTCGATTCGAGTGGGGTGAAACGAAGTCATGTCTTTTTCGGCGAACTCCAGCTCTCGTGACAAAACGCAGGCTCGTTCAAAAGACAAATCTTTCTCCAGTAAGGGCTTCCGCTGTATCTGGGGCGATAGCAGACCACAAACAAAGCGGTCCCTCAAGGCTTCGTCCAGAAAGGATTTGAAACAACACGATGCGGACAATTTCTTGAGTTCAACAATATAATCATTAATCGACTCATGCTGAAGCTCATTTCGTTTATAAAAGCGGAAACGTTCGGCGATAACCAACTTTTTGGGTGAGAAATGGCTGGAAAGGGCAGAAATTAATTCCTCGAAAGACTTTGACTAAGGGGCTTCGGGTGACACCAAGTGTTTCAATATTTCGTAGGTTGCGGGGCCGATAACAGTGAGAAACAACGGTACTTTCTTTCTTTCCGGGATGCTGTTGACAACAAAAAACTGTTGAAGTCTCTCGCAGTAACTCGAGAAGTCTTCATCCGATGAATATTCATCCGATAAGAGAACTCATAATGCTTGCACTGGACCTCAAACACAACCCGAATTGTTTTACTCGTCGCCAATGTTATGTTTCTGACGCGGTTCGAACAGCCGAAAAGAAATATTTTATTATTCTATTACAACGTACATCTTCAAGCCAAAAAAAGTATCGCTTATCACAAGACGAACGGAACAAGTCAATTGTTCTTTTTTCTTTATGTGTCCCAGCAATTAATTAATTGCAAATTAGACGACCCTTGTCTTAGGACTTTCCAAGGGATTACTCCCCCCTCACCGCACCACCATAGTCACCATGCAGTGAATTCGAGGGAGTGGGGAGGCTGAAAATAAAGAATTAAACTTTATTGACGCTAAATACTTACCATTTTTACTTGTTTTGAGTTCCGAGAAAAAATTGCTCCCAGGGTAAGTATTTAGCGTCAATAAAGTTTAATTCTTTATTTTCAGCCTCCCCACTCCCTCGAATTCACTGCATGGTGACTAGGGTGGTGCGGTGAGGGGGGAGTAATCCCTTGGAAAGTCCTAAGACAAGGGTCGTCTAATTTGGAACAAGTCAAGTCCCGCTAAGCAAGCAACCTCCCGCTTATAACATCATACATATATATATCAAAATGAATAAGTAAAGAATTGGGCAACATTACACATAAAGGTCTTGTGACGCGGCATCGTAGTGGGGGAGGCGTGAAGGGATGCGATAAGTTCGGAGGTTTCAGATACACAGACTTCATCAAGGTCAACCCCCCCAACTACTGGCTCGGATTCCCCGTCCATCGTGAGCAATCCATTATTTCTATATCTTTGGTAAGGACAAACAGAAACTGAGGATCAGTGTTTTTTCTTAATTTTAACCGTAAAGTTGCCCCCAAGAAAGCGTGAATTAGCAATTTTATCAATTTCTGCAGTAAAGTTGCCTTCATAATAGCAAATTAGCGTTTTTTATAAACTATAACTGCGGATTTGCCTCCAGTTATCACGTTCACGACTATAGGCGATTCAGATTAATCAAATGCGCTCTGGTGGCGGCCCCGCCGAAGTAGGAAGAGCGGTAGACTTTCCTTGGGCTCTTATGAGAAAATCAGTTTTTTTTTTTTTTTATGAGTTTTTAGGACTTTTAAAGTTCATTTCTTTGAAATATTAGTTGGTATTACTACGGACTATTAACAATTAAACTCACCATAGAAGAATAATTTAGATAAAATGAAAGAACTCGCGGTGAGAAAATGATGGCGTTTTCCATTTACGGGAATTTCGCACTGCGAGAGAAATTTTTCCTTCCGTCCTTGTTCAAATATCTTCGCGAATTTCCGGTTAAAAAGGGTTGTTCAGCCCCAAAAACAGACTGTCCTTAACCAAATGTGTAATTTTCCCCAAGGGGGTTGGGGGTCTAATTCCCCTCCTGTAGGCACAGGAAGGTAATTAAAGGAGTTAATAATAAAAGGTTTTCTGTATGAAATTTTTACTAGAGTCACATTTGACACTTATTGAGACTCAAATGCCTTGTTTGAATTGTACAAGCTGGAAGTGGTAGTTTTTTTTTAGCTAAGTGGTTGAGTTTTAAAGTAAAATTAGCGCATTAAAAGACGCGATTTCATGAGTTTACCCTATTCGGCAAAGAAAGCGAATTTCATCCCAGAAACTGACTGTGCTCACATAAAAAGGGGCAATATATTCCACTTTTGCCGGTTAAACGATCGGTGTAGCGTTCTAATGGATGAAAGCTGTCAATTCTTGAATTATAGCTATTTGTCTCCATTTTAGCCGTGAATTAGCGATTTATCTCCATTTCAGCGATTTTCCATGCGAAGAATTTGTGTTTTTTTCTGATTTGAGCCGCTAATGAGCGATGTGATTTACCCCTGAATTAGCGCTAAATTTTATAATTTTAGCCACGAAGTTGTCTCGAGAAACCGCGACTTGCCATTTGCTCCATTCAATCCGGGAAATAGCAATTGTTCTCAATTTAACGCCGTAAACATCCATTTTTCCTGACTTCTGCTGCAAATTAGCGTTTCTCATCATTCTAGCAGCTAATTAGGGATTTTTCTACGTTTCATCAACGAATTACTTAGTTCGCCCAATTTTCTCCGCAAACTACCTAACGCTTTTTCTGAAATTTGGCCGCGGGTTAGCGATTTTTTTCACTTTCTGGCACGAAGTTACGATCAGAAGCCGCGAATTGACGTTTTCCCTACATAATCCGCGAATTAGTCAATTTTATCGATAAATTAGCAAGTTTTCTCCATTTTAGCCGCTACAATTACCAATTTTGTCATTTTTGCAATTTTTCACCCTTTCAGCGGTGAATTATAGCGATTTATCTGAATTTTGCAGTGAATTCGTTTTTTTTTTTTATGAGTTTTTAGGATTTTTAAAGTTCATTTCTTTGAAATATTAGTTGGTATTACTACGGACTATTAACAAATAAACTCACCATAGAAGAATAATTTAGATAAAATGAAAGAACTCGCGGTGAGAAAATGATGGCGTTTTCCATTTACGGGAATTTCGCACTGCGAGAGAAATTTTTCCTTCCGTCCTTGTTCAAATATCTTCGCGAATTTCCGGTTAAAAAGGGTTGTTCAGCCCCAAAAACAGACTGTCCTTAACCAAATGTGTAATTTTCCCCAAGGGGGTTGGGGGTCTAATTCCCCTCCTGTAGGCACAGGAAGGTAATTAAAGGAGTTAATAATAAAAGGTTTTCTGTATGAAATTTTTACTAGAGTCACATTTGACACTTATTGAGACTCAAATGCCTTGTTTGAATTGTACAAGCTGGAAGTGGTAGTTTTTTTTTAGCTAAGTGGTTGAGTTTTTAAGTAAAATTAGCGCATTAAAAGACGCGATTTCATGAGTTTACCCTATTCGGCAAAGAAAGTGAATTTCATCCCAGAAACTGACTGTGCTCACATAAAAAGGGGCAATATATTCCACTTTTGCCGGTTAAACGATCGGTGTAGCGTTCTAATGGATGAAAGCTGTCAATTCTTGAATTATAGCTATTTGTCTCCATTTTAGCCGTGAATTAGCGATTTATCTCCATTTCAGCGATTTTCCATGCGAAGAATTTGTGTTTTTTTCTGATTTGAGCCGCTAATGAGCGATGTGATTTACCCCTGAATTAGCGCTAAATTTTATAATTTTAGCCACGAATTTGTCTCGAGAAACCGCGACTTGCCATTTGCTCCATTCAATCCGGGAAATAGCAATTGTTTTCAATTTAAAGCCGGAAACATCCATTTTTCCTGACTTCTGCTGCAAATTAGCGTTTTTCATCATTCTAGCAGCTAATTAGGGATTTTTCTACGTTTCATCAACGAATTACTTAGTTCGCCCAATTTTCTCCGCAAACTACCCAACGCTTTTTCTGAAATTTGGCCGCGGATTAGCGATTTTTTTCACTTTCTGGCACGAAGTTACGATCAGAAGCTGCGAATTGACGTTTTCCCTACATAATCCGCGAATTAGTCAATTTTATCGATAAATTAGCGAGTTTTCTCCATTTTAGCCGCTATAATTACCAATTTTGTCATTTTTGCAATTTTTCACCCTTTCAGCGGTGAATTATAGCGATTTATCTGAATTTTGCAGTGAATTCGTATTTTTCTTTATTTCAGCCGCTAATTAGCGATTTATCTTAATTGCATCCATGAATTAGCAACTTTTCTTTATTTTAGCTCCGGATTAGCGATTTATTTCGCTTGCTTTTAGCTATGAATTAGCGTTTTTTCGCAGTTTGAGCCACGAACATGCCTTCAGAAGCTGAAAATTGTCGTTTCCATACATCTAGCGTCTAGGCGCTTTCATTTATTTATTTTACAATTTATTCGTCACGTTAGCCGCGAATACGTGGTTTTGGCTGCTAAAGAGCGATTTCTCACAATTTTATCCGTGAAGTAGCTCTTTTCTTAATTTTCCCCACGAATTAGCGTTTTTTTTCACTTTTAGCAATGAATTAGCGTTTTTTCAGATTGAGCCACGAACTTCCGCTCTGAATAAGCCGAGAATTCATGTTTTCGTAATGTTAGGGGCGAATTAGCGCTTATTTTCATTGGTGAATTATTGATTTTTTATAACTTTATTCTTTAATTTGCGTTTTTCGTCATTTTAAACGCTAATGACTGTAATTTACACTTTATCCGTGATTTAGCACTTTTTCTTATTTATTGCCGAGAATCAGTTTTTTTTTTTCAATAATTTCAGCCGTTAATTAGCCATTTATCTCAATGTCAGTCCCAAATTAGCCTTCTTTTCCATTTTGGTCTGGATTAAGCGGGGGATTGGCCGACCACGAGAAGGCGCGAATCGTAGCGATTTCCATTTCCACAGAAATCCGAGGGGTGCCAAAATCCAACATTAAAGATGATTATTTACCACTGTAATGCCATAGGCGGGCCTATTTAGAAAGGCTCAGCTAAGTCAGCGGGCCTATTTTCGGCCCGCGAGCCCTCGGTGTGCCACACGGCGGCCTATACGCCTTGGCATCCTCTATTTGACCGCATATACAATATTTGGTGCTTAACTCCACTTCCCCTTCTTTGAAGCTCCTTGATGAGACCGTGCATTTATCAAATTTATAATGATTCACATAGGCAACATTGTGAGACAACAAAGAGATAATGACTACGTACTGTCCATTATAGGTACAAACTAGGATACTAAATTCACTACGTTCCCGAAATGTATAATCCTTTGAAAGCAGGTCGTAGAAGGTCGATCGAAGAAAGGTCGTAACCTCAAATCATTTTTCAATCAAGTGTGCCGATAATTCAGACGGAAAACATTGTAAACTCCTTAGAAACTGCAAAAACACATTATTTAGCCCAGGGCCCTTTTCCGCGACTTGCGCTGCAGGTGATAACCTGAATCGCCAATAGCCCGTCAAGAAGAACCCGCGGCCAGCGCACTCTCATTCGATTAGTTGCAACTTCTCTTCCCTCTACTTTCCTTACCGAATTGTTAGACCCCCTGTTTACCAAAGATAAGTGTTATTATCAAGCCGAAGTTCTATGAAGGGGTAAGGAATAATAGCTAGAGGGGCTGATCTCAGGAGGGCGAGGTTCACGTTTAACTTGACGGGCTATAGGCGTTTATTCTCTACTTTGTGCGTGAAATAACTTAATTTTCTCAATTTTAGCTATTAAATTCCCCCTCCCCAAAAAAAAAACAGGGCACGTGGACCCTCGATAGATTATTCTGAAGTCCACCTTAACCGTTGGACTCGACCAACAGGCGTTTTGCTCGGGTCCACCTGATGCATATTTGTCATTTGAGCATATTTTGAGCGACCACTGCTTAAATTGAAGCTCGTTGATCCCACTTTCAAGGCGCGAAGTTAAGCCATTTTTGTGTACGCGAATCATAGTTTTTCCTTTCTTTTTGAAGAGAGAGAGTGGGTGCATTGATAAATTAACACAACTCTGATGATTTCACCCACAAGTTATTTATGATACGGTGACCGGTTTCAACTATACACAGTGGCGTAGGTAGGAATTTGTCCTGGGGGGGGGGGGGTCAGATTGAAATCTCGTAAGGGTGAGGGGAGGGGGGTAATTTGTAACTGGGATCACGGTTCTTTTGGAATTTCCCCTTAATCTTCACGCTAATTTTCTCTCATTCAAAACAACGAGAAGGGCATAGTCCCAATAAAGAAATAAATCTAACGATAAGAGGGGCCCAGTTTAGTTCTCGCCTTGAGCCTACCGTAAACGTGGTATCGTTCATACCGCTGTTATTAACATTGATATTCAAATATTGAGCGTGAAGGATTAGGAATTGTCTGGGCCTGTGAAAAGTTCCAAACATATTTGATTGGTGATTTCTTCACGATCCTCACTGACCATAAACCCCTTCTTACCCTTTTCGGAAAAAAACCATTGGAAGACCTAACTCCTCGCTTACAAAGACTTCGGATGCGTATGACGAGATTCTCTTATCGACTAGAACACGTCGCAGGTAAACAATTTTTTACTCCGGACGCCCTTTCCAGAAGCCCACGAAACGTTGAGTCGCCTAACCCCGAAACCGACGATATAGAGACGTTTGTAAACCAAGTGACGCGGCCTCACGTCAAAGACATTTTATTGCGACAGCTGATGGTCGCTCAAAAAAATGACTCAGAGACTGTACAGGTGAAACGTTGCATCCTAAATGGGCAGGTAAATGAATTAAAAGGAAATCAAAGGTCATTCTATCGTTTCGTTAATGATCTTTACCTGAAAAATGACGTCCTTATGTACAAAGGAAGAGTGGTCATCCCATCAGACATGCGCCACGAGATTTTGGAAAAGCTACACGATGGACATAGCGGGAAGAGGAAAAGTCTGCAACTGGCCAAAGTGTCAGTATGGTGGCCGGGTATTTCGAGCGCAATAAAAGACAAAGTTGCTAGCTGTCCGAGATGTCTAGAACATCGCCAACAGCGTCCTGAGCCTCTAATGCCTACTCCCACGCCAGCAAGACCATAGGAGATGCTGGGGTCCGACCTCTTTAAATGGAAGGGCTCGTGGTATATAGTGGTCTCGGATTATTTCTCGAAGTACCTCGACATTAAGAAGTTGAACTCCTTAAAATCATGTAGTTTAATTAGCTACTTGAAGCAGATCTTCTCCAAATTCGGTATTCCAAAAACCCTACGTTGCGACAATGGCTCTAATCTGGTCAGTTTTGAAATGAAAAGATTTGCAGAGATGATGGGATCTGAAATTGTTTCTTCTAGTCCCTTGTTCCCTCAGAGCAATGGTTTCGCCGAAGCGTTTGTCAAAATTGCTAAACGGATAGTCAGTGGAAATGACATGCATCTCGGACTTCTGGCTTATCGAAGCACGCCCCTAGATGACGGACTATCACCAGCCGAATTGCTCATGGGTCGGAAATAGACTCCCTATAGACGAAGACAACACTCTAAGAAAATATGGCTAAAAACCCGGTTAGAATTCAATTTTTTCTC
The DNA here is from genome assembly GCA_038030265.1 of Corythucha ciliata. NCBI lineage: Eukaryota > Metazoa > Arthropoda > Insecta > Hemiptera > Tingidae > Corythucha > Corythucha ciliata. Next base: position 1,038,494 of record CM075941.1, on the reverse strand, counting down.
CGCTTGGATCGATTCAACCGGAGATTTATTAATACAACCGGATAATTTAAATAAAAAATTTCCGGTTAGTTGCACAATGAATCTCCGGTTAGTTATACAATGCACCTCCGGTTAGTTCCGCAATCCATCTCCGGTTAGCTGTGCAATGCACCTCCGGTTAGTTGTGCAATGCACCTCCGGTTAGTTATGCAATGCATCTCCGGTTAGTTGGTGCAATGCATCTCCGGTTAGTTGTGCAATGCACCTCCGGATAGTTATGCAATGCATCTCCGGTTGTCCATCCAACCGGAGAGAAATGTATTAATTCTACGGTGACTTGTCAATAACAATACAGTTGCTTTTCACCGGAAACTCATTCCATATGAACTGTTGTACATCCGGTGACAATTTTGCTCTTCCGGTTAGTTATAACAGGAGTCACAAAAAGTCTGTTCCAACAAGGTGTTTGAAACTTGTTCGGAGCAGAGTTTCCATAGGACCAGCCAATAAAATTCAAATTGATTTCATTTTATTGGTGGGTCTATAGCAACTCAGCTCCAAAATGCTCCAAACACTTTGGTGGAACAGACCTATTGTAACTCCTGTTATTCCAAACCTGAGGAGCAAAATTCTCACCTGGTGTTAGAACAGTTTATAGGAAATGAGTCTACGGTAGCCGGAGTAAATCGGCCAGGTTCTTAGCTGTAATATCAGACGAATCAAATAGAAAAAAATGTATTTCCTGTCGGCATATAATTTACACTTAATACACACAAAAAAGTATAAAGAAACCCCAAAGTACTCATTAAGAATATAGTATTATACATTATAGATATCACATAAAAGGAGCTTGCATTTACATATTGATATACGTAGTACAAAGAGCCGAAATAGGGGAGACATTTCGAAAACTTGTCTCACAAATGCTATGCTATGGGAGGATGCTATGGGTTTGTAACATAAAAGGAATCGAATGAATTGACAAAATTAGGCACCAAGCACACACGCACGCCACGTTGGAACTCCGACGAGAAAAAGACTGAGTGATGATGAGGAAGGGCTCGGAACTAATAGGAAACAATGGCGCCACTGGGCAATATCTCTGATTTCAACCGGAGAGCAAACCAATCTCACCGTATTCCGACACAGTCTCAACAGGATTCAATAAATTCAACCGGTATACAAATGACATCTAACATGAGACGAAACCCCGAACACGTTGTAACTGGATGGAAGTCAACTTCCACACCGGAGGATAATTGAGGTCTATAACCGGAGAGAAATTGAAGTCTAGCCGGAGAGATACTCATGGGCTAATGGAACGAACTGGTTTTTGCAGCTGGTACATTATTATAATAATAATACTATATTAACGGTTTTTTTATAGACTCATGCCTGCTTACTATTGGATAACACGTTAAAATAAATGAAGAAACTGGAGATTTCCTTCCCTACGGTAGAATAACATTCAAGTATCCGTTTCAATTTTTTGACTGCTCCAAAATTCGTGTCATTTCATTAAATTTGATTGCCTCATTCATTACCTGTTATGCATTCAGTTTGACTAACCTACCCAGAATATAATTGCATTGTTTTCAATATGGTTGGGTTAGAATTATTTCACATTCCGTTGCATTTGACAGGTCCACGCACCCTTATTTATTTTCCTGTTAAAACCAAAATATCACATTAAGTTGGATTTAACCGGTTCAGAAAATTTCCTTTTTTTATCCGGTTATGAATAATTACGGTTTCGGTTGGATTTCACAGGTTAACGCAACCACCATTTCATTTCCGGTTACATCCAAATTAACATTCGGTTGCATTTAACTGGTCCATAAAATTGTCAATACTTCTCCGGTCACAAACGATTTCGGATTCGGTTGAATGCAACCGGATCATGCAATTGCCATTCGATATCATGTTGGAATACTTAATGATCCGGTGGGATGAATTACTATCCGTTCATTTTCCCACACAATTCGTTCAATCCAACCGGATTATTAATTGTAACCGGAGACGCTATTCTAGGATTTCTTAGAGTGAAGTTACGACCTGGCTGGGAAAATATCATCAAACACGAGAGGAGTCAAAAAGAGAAAAATGATCAAATGAAGAGACGGTTTGATAAAACCCATCGAGTTAAGTCACTCCCAACGTTAAAGGAAGGGAAGAAAGTATGGATTGTGGGCAGATCGGAATATGGCCATATTGAACGACAATGCCGGGATGCACCACGCCGATACGAAGTCAAACTATGTAATGGTCAACTGATTCAACGTAATCGTCGAGCATTAGTAATGGCGAGGGAGCCAAGCTAAAGAGGGGGGATGTTGGGTGGTGATAATATCATATGTTTGGGGTTGTAAATAAAATCTGTATTGAACTTGTCCTTGACTTATACTATTATGCCTAAGAAGAGACAGTCACTACTTCAACCTGCCTCTCCTGGAGATGAGACCACAGGACCAAACACCATGTCCAAGTCCCCTCCCACCCGCTCAAGCGACTGGATAAGGGGGTACCAAGAGGGTAACTTCTTGGTCGTGTAGTGCATAGGATCCCCATCGTTGATTGAATAACTAAATTTTACAACAACTTTTTCCCCGCAATTTCTATTTATTTTTGACAGTATCCGCAGGAACGACACATCAGAAGTGAAAAACATGGTAATAGAAGAACTTGTCGGTCGTTTTTGACTATTTTCATCTTCAGCTACTTAGCTTTAGTTTCATGCGACAAGTCACAGGCTAGCCCCCGCGCATTAGACCGAAACAAAAGCGAGAATTTTTTTAGGAGGCAACACATACTTTCAATAAACATTGTAAAAAATATAATAATAACAATAATTATTTACTCACCTAGAATATGATTGACTCCCACGTTCACTTCTTTGATTCCAAGTATGTAGCTCTATAAATCCGTAGGGCATCCTTCATTTTCTAAGCACAAAAAATGTTTGAAACTACACCCCTGTGGTCAGACACGGAATGAAGGCTACGTACTTACTATTAATTAAACGGCGAAAAAAAATCACTGAATGGAAAATTAAAACTTCCTTCAAGATCAAGAAGAGCACCAGTCATCACACAGAAAACGTAACGAATATCTAAACTGAATAAGCGCCCAAATCAAGGGGGTTCCACTTGCTTTCATCTGCATTTTCAGACCTCGAGTCCCCTACTGGGTGAGGAAAGGAGAACACGTGGTCCAACTGACGCACACTGTTTGGAGTAGGGAGGAATTTTACTGTGCCACAGTAAGAATTCGTTTTGCACCACACTAATTCACTAAAACGTATTAGTCCATTGTATACGTTGCAGGAACCTGACCCTCTTTGGCCACAGTAATGTTCGTGGGGCTGATGAATTCCACGCAGTAATCACCCGTCTGCCCCGCTATTTTTTCTTCTTTATGACAAAACAATAGTTCCTGTGTTCAACTTCTACAATGCAACGTGGATAAATTTACTTTGCTCCCAGCTCCTAGTACTCAGTTACATTACGAAACATAAAAACGGTCACTTGGCCATTCAAATCATTACTTGTCCCAAATCATTCGTTTCTAGGTACACCATTACTTCTTCCTTTGGTCCATTTTCTTGGTTTTTCCGTGCAGTTTTAGCTGGAAATTAACGTTTTTTTAAAGTGTTTTCCTCAATATTAGCAGCAATATAGGGGGGCTTTTCATGAATTAGGATTTTTTGGTTCACCATACGCAATGCATGAGCGATTTTTCTCAGTTTACTCGGGAATTACTAAAAATGTAAATTTTTTTGTTCAAACCTTTTTCAAATCAAACAATTAACATCTATCCATCCATTTCTGTCAAGAAATTACACACTTAATTAGAGAATTAGTGATGTTTCTCCATTTTAGCAGCGAATTTCCGCTTTTTCAAAATTTTAGCAGCGAATTTTCGCTTTTTCAAAATTTTAGCAGCGTGGTAGCGTTTCCAACCCGTGCATTACCTACCGAGTTTTGTCATTTTTTGCCAAGAATTGGGGTTTGACTAAATTTAAGCTGCAAATTAGCAAATTTTTCCATTTTAAACTGAGAATTATCACTTTTTCACAATTTGAACAGAAAATGAACGTTTTTCTTAATTTTAGTCGCGCTAATTGGTGGTTTTTTCAATTTTTGCCGCGAATTAGTGATTTTCTTTATTCGGTATCCGCGAATTACTTTATATCTGCAAATTGCAAATTAGCGATTTTTCCCAATTTCAGCTGTGAAATAGCGTTTTGTGCTAATTTTGCGGCCATTCAGCATCCTATTCCCTTTTCCATACTCGAATGGGCGATTTTACGCCATTTCAGTTGTGAATTTGCCATTTTTGCCCAGTTTAACCTGAAAACGTCTTTTATTTGTCAATATTATAGCGTGTCTTCTCAACTTTAACCGCGGGGTTTGCCCAAATACAACACTTTGTCGTTGATTTCCACAATTTTTTTTCGTAGAATGGCCTCCATGTACCTCGAATCACCGATTTTTTTCTTAATTTTAGTCTAGAACTTCTGGAAGTTGCATCGCGAGACCATGAATCAGCGCTTTTTAGCAGCTATTGCCACGAGTATTACCGATTTTTGTCTGATAGAGTGTCCGGGGTGACCCCCCCCCCCCGTACCTCGGTACACTACTGCGTTGGGTCTGAAGTCCAAGGAAAAAGCTGGACGTACTCGGACCTTTTCGGGCTGCTTAAAGTCCAGAAAATCTGCTGAACCAAACTTCAACGTGAAACGCTCATTTTTGGAGATTTTATGGGGCTCTTCGTTACGGTACTAGTGCTCCTTCGTTCGTATACTTGTAGCTCTGGGGGGGTGGGGGATCTATCCCCCACATCCCCCTCCCGTACCTAAGCCCTTGCTTGAAATCACGCAGAAGCAGCTGAAATTGCCGAATTCAATGGTTAGGTAAAACCTCATCAACGGTTCGATTTTCAAATCCGTTAATCGATAGTTTTGAGAATTCTTCCACCCCATATTGTTATAGTTCAATTGCCAACTAGTGATGGGTCAAGGGAAAAAACCCAACGGGAATATTCCCGGTTTTTGGGAAAAAACCCGGTTTTTTCCCAAGAAAGTATTTTCCCACCCGAATTGGGTTTTTATTCGTTCAATTTAAATAAAACTTATCAAAGCAGAAATTAGAGAATTCAGCCTCGAAGCTTGAGTCTTTTTCCTCGCGCAGCCTCTTGTAACCTTTCCCTCAACTCTGAGAAGTCTCTATTTGCTCAATAGAGATAAATTCATCTCGCATTACGCCACATTGAGCTAAAGCTCGCTGAAAATTTACCTCGCCACTTTCCAAGAATGATTAGTCCCTGATTCTACGAAAACTGAACGATTGAATAGACTCCAGCGTTAAAAGTATTCATTACGCTGCGACACACCTGGGCCCATCATCAAAGGGGGTGCTGCTGAGTAAGACGAGCAAATAGAGGGAATTGAAAAATTCATAAGGTTGCCACCCAGATGAAGGTTAATGTCGACGAAGCGATGGTGGATTTGGCCAACTATCGTTCCAAGGATGGACTCTGGGGGAAGACATTTTTGTGGGAAAGTGCCTCGGCGGTCACGCCAAGTGTTTGGTGGGTGGAAAGGACTTTGTTCGACTTCAACTTTGTCTTCCATTGCAGGTTAGAATTTTATCAGCTGCGACAGAAAGATCCTTTAGCACGTTTTCTTGAATGAACATCAAGAAAAGAAACCGTTTAACGACTGATCAAGCCGAAAAACTGACCTATCTGTCCCACAGTTGGAAAATTCAAAATCGTCGAAGTAGTAATACAGAAAGCAGTGACTCCTCACACCTTCTTGGACGCTGGGATACCGAAAGCACGTTCGGCAGGCAAATTCACACTTCATTTTTCAAAGGACCAACGAAACTGATGCAACATCATCTGAATCATCATCATCGTCATCAAACGAGGAAACCTCTGGCGATGAATTCCAATAGAAAAATTAATGGACATTTGGTGGCAAGGCTCGGCTTCAGCTTTGTCTTCCGTAACGGTTAGAATTTTAAACAATTTTTGTGCAAACAGTGAGTTCGTATGATTCTATGGGTGCAATAAATACCTACAGTCGTTTGTTTATTATTCATTTGCTGAGTCTGTTGTAGCATTGCGTGAAAAACGGATAAAAACCCAGTATTTTCCCAAATTGGGTTTTTTCCCGGTTTTTTCCCTGGGAAAAAACCCGAAATTTTATTTTCCCGGTGTAAACCCATCACTATGCCAACAAGGCACTTACTTTTCACACTTCTAACAGCTAATGAGTCAGCAGATATTCGTTTACGAAGGCTCAAATGTGACTTTCACGGACAAATTGCCGTGTAGTTATCTCCTGGTAAATGATTCAAAACACACCCTATAGCCAGATTTGTGAGTTCTCCTATTCGGTTTCGTCAAATTGCGTGCTAATCGAAATCGAGTATAGAAATACCTTAAAACGACTCCTATCTCAACACATATACGTCCGGTTGATACCAATGCTTTCCATAATATATCGAGTGTGTGCTACAACCCAATGAAATTAGCTTCGATTCCTAGTTTAAGTTGCACTGATCAAGTTGGAGAGTATCAAATCGCGGGAGTGCGGGCTCAATTTATTCAGATCACGTTTATAAAGCAGAACGGCTCATCATTAAGATAAGTTTTACCGGAGTGAACGGTGTCATTTTAGAATGAATTTTCAGACTTTGTACTGGACATCCTTTATATGACTTGACCGTCGTGTCGCTTTCTCATTATGGAATGTTCAAAGTTTTGCAACGAGCTGATTGTTTTGTTGGACAATAGTCATTTAATTGGACAGAGCTTCAAAACAGGAAAATACGAACGGGCAACCTATGATCAACAAAACAAAAGGGGGTACGCAAGAGGGTTCGCGATAACTAAATAAAATAGAGCTCATATTATTAGTTGAATGGTGATGGGGGGGAGGGGATCCAGAGATTTCCAATGGGCCTCTCTGTTTAGTTACACTCGCTGCAGATGACAAAGCATTTAAAAGGGAGTCAAGATAAATTTATAATCTCGTCCGGTTAATAACTGTGATCCATCGGGCCGAACTGGATGATTGGAAGGGGGGGGGGGGTGAGTCAGTGGATCGGTAATGACGTTTAGTAATGGATGGGTGCGGGAGGATTGGAACAGAAAAGGGGTCTGCAGTGCGAGGGAGCCCTTCCTGTATTGGTTGGATGGGTGAGGGGGGGGGGAGTTCTACTCTTTATCAAATCCAACTTAAACACGGACCAGATGCTTCGAAAACTCCCCTTTCACCTCCCTCTTCAGACATCTCTACCCCCTACAACAGAGCTCAGTTATCACCCTGTTACTTTCTTTTCACAGCCCATTGTTATTACCCGTTTACATGATCACAGGGCTGTATGAAGTGTCTAATTTAGCATTATAGCGTTCCATCACTCTTTCTAATAATTTTTTTTTTAGTCAAATTTCGTTCCGTCGTGAAATAAATATCGAAGACAAAAACTATGGGATGTCAGTGCTTGACCTTTATCCAAGGAGGGGGACGAAAAAGAACAGCCGCGCTCCCGGATTTGGTCATTAAATCCGAGTTTGCCCTTTAGCGGTTTGTTTGAAGGGCTTTCTCGAGTTGTAATGTCACACAAAAAACAGAAAAAAAAAGAGAAAGAGGAAACATTTTAAAAATAATTGCTCAAACTCTGGTAGGGAAGGAAGTAGGGGCGGCGAAACGAATTGTTTCTGATTGCCACAATACAAGAGGGTGAAGTGTGCACTGTAAGAACCTGTGATGAACACACACACACTCAAAGAAATAATAAAATGATTAAAAAAAAAAAAAGGAAGTCTGCTCGGGGAATTCAGCCAGCCATTGACAAAATGTGAACACAACTCGAAAGTATTCGTGCGCATTACTTTATGAAGAGAAGAAGTGAAATTTGATCGCCCGGGCGGGAATAGCGCCGGCATTATAAAAGTCTTGAGTCAACATTGCGAGACTTTAATAAAATTCATAATTTTTTTTTTCCTTTTGCTAAGTGTATCGATTACGTCTAATTCAATGGCTGCCTATTCTGTAAAGAAAACTCGAGAAATGCATTGAGCGAAAGTTGCTCTCTTGTCTTTACTCAAAGAGCTTTAATGGCCGGCTTTTCAGGTTCGTTTGAAAATGAAACTGACGAAAGAGTTTATCTGCTAATAAAGCGCTTTCGTTAACGAAACATTTTAAAAGGGATCGTAGAATTGTTGTGGGCGGCTCGTTAAAAGTGAAAGTAAAATATAGAAGAAAGATTTCCAATACGATTACTGCGTTTGATGGGTACATTTCCCCAGGCCAAAATCAACACGCTACATCCGTTTTCAAGGCAGGAAATGACCAGAGCTTCATAATATTATACCCCGTTAGAATCTCTCCCCCATTAGGAACAGTATTGACGGGGGTGATTTGAACCTTCCACCCTATACATACCCTCAAGCCGGTGGAGTAAAATTGGGCCAAGCATTGGAGAGTTTCTAAGCGTTGTTATATGTGGGGCAGACGCGGCACGCGACCTTTCTCTCTCACTCTCTCTCTCTATCTCCCATTTTCTGCCTCTGACTGCTCTGGGAAACATGTTGAACGCGGCGTACCCTCCATCCCCCGCGCAGTTTGAACAATGCATTTCATTGTCATCGCCGAGAATCTGTGGCTTTCAGCTTCCTTTTCTCTCTCTCTCTTTCTCTAGTCTCGGACACACTCACACTCATCCCATTCTCTATTCTGTAAATAATTAAAAAACGTCCACTTGCCTATATAATACTCACTCACTTAAAAAATTCGATCATCATCCCCCATTAAGACGTGACCGTCTGTTTTTCTCCCTTTACTCACTCCACCTACGTCCGCTGTATTCATCCTTGAATGAAATGAATAAGCCCTTGTTAGCTTTCAAATCGCGCAACCTTACAACTGATTTATAAAACGAGTCCTTTTATTCATTCGGGGGCTGCTGGCTGCTGTGTTTACTCGTAATTTCATTCGTATTTGATAAGAAAACTTTGAAAAAATGGCAAAAATCTCCCCACTTTAACTGGGGACATAAATACTTGTACATACGCCAGCCCAATCCTATTTTTTCTGTGTACGTTAGTGATGCACGAGACTTGAGGGGTCTCGGTCTCGCTCATGAGGGGCTGATCTCGGTATCAATCTCGGTCTCGATCATGAAAAACCGGTCTCGTCTCGAAAAGTTAAAGGCGCGAATTCAAAGATGTGTGATATTAGTGACGAGTGATCTAATTCTCGGCTCAATGATTACAGATGACGATAGATTCATTTAAACTTTGCTTTCCTTCCTTGGTGTCACGAAGGGCACCTTGGACTTACAAAGGTCTGAGTACTGACCAAAGACCTTTGTAATTGCCCCAAAATGTAATCGTGCCTTTAAAACAATCGTCGCACTGAGAACGTGAAAGGGGGGCAGTTGCGAATTCAACGAAATCAAGTCAAAATCTCGCACATGCCAACTCATTTACTTCAAGCAAGAGACTCCCTTCCCAGACACGACGAGGCAGAGGTGCACAATCCCCCACCCCCCCCCCCCGGCATCCATCAGACCCTCCTTTTCATGCTTTAACTGGCAATGTTACTTTGAATAACAATATTGAAAGTGGTGTCGAGTTTGACGATAGCGGCCCAGGGAAGATTCAAACGCAAAATTAGGGACCCCTCGAAGAAAAAAGACGGCGGATGTGCCGGGTGTTAAGATTTGTGCTCTGTGTGTGAAGACTATAAATGACTGCACCCAGATTGTTGTGTGTGACGGTATTTGTACTAATTACTATACCATTCTGGCTGCGTTGGGTTTTCTGAAGACGATATCCTGCACGGTTATCTGGGAAAATGAAATGGTTCTGTGAAAAATGTTCCAAGAAAGTATCAGCATGCCTTAGTGGGGAAGAGGCCGCTCTGAATTGTGCAGTATCTATGACGTTGTTGCGACTCAATTAAAGTCTCTGGGTGAGATAAATACCTATTCAATTATTGGCGAAACTCGAGGCTTTGGAACAGGAAAATAAGGAGATAAGACAGTCATTATCCGAGCTCAAGAGTAACAATCTTGGGAACAAAGTCCTTCAGTCGGATTTACCTTGCCCCCCTTCATTTGGGAATGAGGCGAGGTCAAAAACAAATAACGACGATGTGGTAGAGGCCGAATTTACCACTGACGTTACTAATAATTTCAAGTACATTACTAGACGGCGAGGAGCCAAACTGTGTTCCTCTAAAATTGACGAAACTTCACACGATACCGCTGTGACTTGTGAAGGGATTAAAAATAAAACGGTGGGTGACTCCAATTCTACAAGTGAAAGCGCTACCTCAAATAAAGAGGTCGTTATTTGTAATCATCTCCATAAATCCTATCGAATAAGACCAGTTTCAGGACTATGTTCTTCCGGTTAATTAAAATTTACCGAATTACGTGAGTTTGGCGAGCCACAGAGAGCAAATGCCCCAGGCAGACGGTGGCAGACGGTGGCAGACGATCTTATTCGCAGTGACTATGTTCTTCCGGTTGAATAGGACTGTCGCTAGCTCTCGAACTAGTACCGAGGTACTTGTGAATAGACAAGTAGCAAGCAAAGTAAGCTTGCTACTTGCTGAACATTCGATTCTTGGCAAGTAGCGCATGTGTGTGCCCAGCTTTATGTTTGTTGAACGAGGCAACACCGCTAATTACTAGCAAAGAGCGAGTGAAGACGCTCCTCAGGAGTTGCGAACGTTTTTTTTTTTTTTTTTTTTTTTTTTTTGCTACCATAATCCAAGAGACGATTTTAGACTTTCAAATAAATTCTCTATGCTATGCGATCTGGAGTACACGTATAATGTAATCGCATGCATTTCCCTAAACAATTATTATTATTGGTTAGTAGCATAATAAACTTTGCAAGTGTGCTCCAGGCCCATAACAACTTGAAAGGGGTGACGATCTTGAAGATAATGACGAGGATCGGAAACTGCGGAAAATATTGCTGTAAATTAAAGAGAGACTTTATCTTTTATTTCGGTGGCAAAAACTGTGATTTAAAAGCATTTCCCTTTTTGTTAGTCCTTTGTCGTCTTTTGCTGCTTGACTTTCAGGTCACGCAGTGATTCAAGGTCATTCATTGCAGTGTTAAAGGGACTTCTTTTCTCCTTTTGCAAACAGAAG
>CM075941.1:988500-1026835 GCA_038030265.1 Corythucha ciliata | reverse complement strand
CCGTCCACACATCACCAAATGGCTGACCCCCCCCTCCCTATCACATCACCAGCATTGGTTACCCGCAGCCTGAAGGACTTGATACACTGACCACTGTCGTGCTATACAATTTTGCTTGCGTGGAGCCTGGCTAATCACGCCCTAAAAGTGGCTAAACAAACCATTCGTGCCCGAGAAATGGCGAAATTTAACATTCCTACATTGCCTAACTGAGCCTCCTCGCAATGGAAAATAATGGGTCTTGAAACTTCAGACGATTCACGCCCTAAACGTAGCCAAACTGAATAAACTTTAATTTTGGGTTGAAACTCGTCAGTTGTGTTATAAAATTGCCTGTTTTGAGATAGAACCGTCAAATTTGGTTTTGGTGTGAAATCGCCAGTTTTTAAAGTGACATCTTCAGTTGGCGATGGGGGGGAGGGGGGTAGCACGTCAACTTTGGCGAGAAATTGTACGTTTTTTTGAGTACAATATCCTCTTGAGTGATAAAATCGGCAGTTTTGAATGCAGAGTGCTCGGTTTAGGTAAGAGCATTCGTTTTTCATCAGTTTGGGTTAAACCCTTTAGTTTTATGGTGAAATCATCAGTTTTTTGGGGGGTAAAGCCTTGGGTTTTACAATTGCCAGTTGCGCTGTGAAATCTTTAGTTTAGGCGTAAACACTTCGACTTTGGCGTAAAATCGTCAGTTTTGAAGTAAAATATTCAGTTATATGTGTATTCAAATCTTCGGTTTTAGCTTTAAAAAACGTCAGTTCTGAGTTGAAATCGATATTTTGTTAAGAAATGTTGGAGTTTTACGTCTCTCAGACAAAACGTTGACGAAAAGTCGGACACCCAGTATATTTGAGTGGCAAGCCACTTTTCTAAAAGTATCGATTTCTGGGGAAAACATTGTCAGTTTTTGGATAGGAAATCAGGAATAAAAGACTAAAACCGATAGTTTCCCATCGATTATGTTAGTTTTTAATGGATTACCACCTTTAGTGTGAAAACTCAGTTTCCGGGGAAGAATTTGACGATTTATTGCGCCTACTTCAGATTTAATGAACTACCAGTTCTTTTGCTGGGGTCCCTATAGAACATTCGACGTATTCTGCCCACCCCTGGATAAAGGGCTGGCTACGACGCCCCTGGAAACAATATCACAAACACAAAATTATAAAAATAAACTGAAAAGTGACAAGTTTTCACTCCGTGGTAGGCGAAGACGATAGTAAAGGCAAAAGCGATGTATCAGAAGTTTGAGGCTTCGGGAACATGAGCATTTCTGTTTCTTGAAAAAAACGTTCTCTCCTAGACAACACCACTCATTTTTTTAATGGCAGGAGAAGGTCTCCGAGCAGGATATTCCTGGCGAGGAAGAGATTTTGTAGTGCATCCGCATCACGAGGTCGAACCATTGGTTTATTTTGACTAGGCATTGAGAAAGTTGTTTCAGTAAGATTTTACGAGATAATTTTCTCTTGTGGCTTTTCGTTGGAGAGCTTGGATGCGACGACCAATTCCCCAGAAACTGTTGTCCTGGTTGGTACTGCTCAAAGTTGGTTTTCATAGTGAGCTGCTTTCTCTTTGCAAGCTGTCAAATAGAAAGCAGTGCTGGGCTTTACTTCCGTCTTCTTTTTCCCCTCTTTTCTTTTTTTCAAACGGATATAACGAAGAATCGGGAATGTTCCCGCAAATATAACACTTTCGCATTGCCGCATTGGTTTTATTGTCAGATTTACTATTTACCTGTGCTCTTGTCCTGAAAAACATCAGTCCTCATGAAGAAATGTATATTACATAGGTATTTTTAAACATTTAGCTACATCGCATATATCACATATTTTATATGCATGCGCTGGTCGCTGAACTCTACCCTATGCACCTTATCAATCGGGCAATCAGGGCAGGATACCAAATTACCAATGATATTTTACTCAAGCCCAATAAATGAGGTTTTATTATTAATAAAGTTATACACAGGACACCGGGCATTCGACTGCGATTCGCCGGAATCACTTTAAATGTATAACATTATTGTTTTTGCGTGAAAAAAGAAGAGATAGAGAACAAAAAACACGACCTGCGAGGTGAATGAGACGTGACCTTGACTTCAAGTATGAGCCCCTCTCTCTCTCTAACACCCTCTTTCCCTTGGTAGGTGACTCGCGGGGGTGTTCTATTGTATTCACGATTTTTCTGTTTCGGGCGCTAATTATTATCCGATCTTGAATCTAAAAAATGTTTTGGAAACAGTGACTTATCCTACAACTGGGCTGTACATGATTTTTCCAAATTTATAAAAAATCGAGATTTTGTGTGTCTGATTTTTGGGTTACGAGGTGAAATCTAAAAAAAGGTTAACGATGCGAATTGTAGATTAAGAACCCGAGTAAAATCCATTTTTCAAAATGAAAATCAGACCATTTTTGGAGCCGTGAGGAGTGCCGCCGCATCCGCGAATGCTTCGCGCGCGCACGCTTGGCATCCCCTTTCGCCTTAATAATTGAACTTTTGTCTAGTTGAATCAAAGTGTTCGAATGGTTGCACGCTTGATACGCTGTTCTGCTGTGCCGAGGAAGACGAAGTCGATTGTTGGGTTTGAAAGAATTGAATGAAGCTGAGTTGAGACTGAGTAAAAGCGTTTAAGAGTCTTTCAAACTGTTCGGGATCCATGTTATTTCGTCTTTAGCGATTAGCTGGTAACGGTCCGGAATAGTTTTCGATCCGTGTAGAGTGTGGAGATAGTCGGAAAAAGAGCATTCCTCTTCCGAATGGCCGAAGTGCGAGTTTCACCAAGTCGCCAATTTGTTGTGTCTTCAGAGAAAGAGAATTCCCAACAATTTTGGGTAAATATTTTATTCAACGAGAAGTAAAACAAAAAGGGGAACAATAATACACATGGCTGAAAAGGTAAGAAGGCATGGCAGACCTAATAGATACTAAATACACTACGTTCCCGAAATGTAATCCTTTGAAAGCAGGTCGTGGAAGGTCGATCGAAGAAAGGTCGTAACCTCAAATCATTTTTCAATCAAGTGTGCCAATAATTCAGACGGAAAACATTGTAAACTCCTTAAAAACTGCAAAAACACATTATTTAGCCCATACGTTGGTGGTAAGAGTAGGGCTCTTTTCCGCGACCTGCGCTGCAGGTGATAATCTGAATCGCCAATAGCCCGTCAAGAAGAACATGAACCCGCGGCCAGCGCACTCTCATTCGATTAGTTGCAACTTCTCTTCCCTCTACTTTCCTTACCGAATTGTTAGACCCCCTGTTTACCAAAGATAAGTGTTATTATCAAGCCGAAGTTCTATGAAGGGGGTAAGGAATAATAGCTAGAGGGGCTGATCTCAGGAGGGCGAGGTTCACGTTTAACTTGACGTGCGTGAAATAACTTATTTTTCTCAATTTTAGCTATTAAATTCCCCCCCCCCCCACAAAAAAAAACAGGGCACGTCGACCCTCGATAGATTATTCTGAAGTCCACCTTAGCCGTTGGACTCGACCAACGGGCGTTTTGCTCGGGACCACTTGATGCATATTTGTCATTTGAGCATATTTTGAGCGACCACTGCTTAAATTGAAGCTCGTTGATCCCATTTTGAAGGGGCGAAGTTAAGCCATTTTTGTGTACGCGAATCATAGTTTTTCCTTTCTTTTTGGAGAGAGAGAGTGGGTGCATTGATAAATTAACACAACTCTGATGATTCCACCCACAAGTTCTTTATGATACGGTGACCGGTTTCAACTATACACAGTGGCGTAGGTAGGAATTTGTCCTGGGGGGGGGGGATCAGATTGAAATCTCGTAATGGTGAGGGGAGGGGGGTAATTTGTAACCGGGATCACGGTTCTTTTGGAATTTCCCCTTAATCTTCACGCTAATTTTCTCTCATTCAAAACAACGAGAAGGGCATAGTCCCAATAAAGAAATAAATCTAACGATAAGAGGGGCCCAGTTTAGTTCTCGCCTTGAGCCTACCTTAAACGTGGTATCGTTCTTACCGCTGTTATTAACATTTCCCGTTGTGTGGACGTTAATTTCGCCATACTTATCCCGGCTCTGGAAAAAGGCTTTCTGTCCCCTGACGAGTCATTAGGAGACTGCGGCAGCTATTGGTGCCGATACACAATAAAGTTGTACCGTTTCCGGCCCTATTAGGGCATCGTATACGTGGGGAAAATATTGCCGACCTCAACGTCGACCCCAGCATTTGGCCATAGCGTACTTTCCCGACTTCTCGAACGCCATCGAAACTTAACGCACTCCGGAGAGAGCATATGCGGAGATACCGCCGCGACGGATCGTCGCCCTCCCCTTTGGCCCTACGCTGACCTCTGAAGGAAAGAGAGAAACCGGCAGATAAGCGATTTCGAAGTTCTCCTTTAATTTACCATTTCTTCCCCCCCCCCCTTTCTTGCTTTCGTGGAGTAATTGAATTAATTTCGACTTGTGCCAAGTCCCTTTTGCAGTTCTTCTCCCCCCCCCCTTACTGATAGATCCACTACGGTGATTGTTTGGTTCGAGAAAGGTGAACGGTGTCCCTTCCCCCAACCCCTCCAGTCTTTTCCCGAACCACACGATCCTTCTCCAGGGAGTCCGGAGACACTTCACCTTTGGGTACGGGGATCGCTGAATATCGTTCGATCAGGAAACAATTATAAGTTATTCCCCTCCACAGCCCTTATCATAATACGTATCACGTGTATTCGTAGAAGGTCTGCATTTTTTTTCCCATACATTTTCTGAAGTAGTAAAATATATAATTTTTTTTTTTGGATTTTGATTTACTGGAGGTCCATCACTCCCCCCCCCTTGATATAGCCCGCCGAACCCACTCCTTCGCTCCGCAGTGTAGCGCACCGGTTACAAATTGGCGCAATCAACGTGGGGCTATATCAAGGCAAAGTAAAGTTGGGTTTATCTTTCTTTCAGTCTCTTTTCGTGTAGAAACGTCCTAGTAATTAGTGCAAGTAAGTGCAAAAAAAAAAAAAAAAAAATTAACCCCCCCTCCGGCCAACTCATACCGTTGTCTCGGTTTCCGACTAGTTACAGACAGCTAAGTTTTCTTTTTTTTCCTTTTTTTCCCCCTTCTTTCACCTGAGCCCCCCCCCTGCCGAAAGTCACTCTTCACCACTTTAATTTTTTTGGTTACCCTTATGTTTTTTCTCGTTCCCTACGACGTAAAGTAATCGGTTTAATTACCCCCCCCCCCACTCTTCATGTCATTCTGGTTGGTTGTAGCTGATTAAGCCAAAGCCGTATTTTAAAAATGTCTGAATTTCCCACTTCGTGGATTCAAACTCTTGATAAAGAGTCGCTACTTAAAGTACTCAGCAGCTTAGGATATCAGCTGCGGGAGGGGACGTCTGCGGAGACGGTTACTCTCGAGCAGTTACGAGTAGACGCTCGACGCGTTGTGAGGGAGAAGTCGGAAAATTTGGTGGCCAAAGTAAAATTGGAGGCTGCCCCTTCCCCTCCGTCCCAAGTGGTGAAGGTGCAAAGCATCCTCCAAGAACCGCCCAATAGAGTCATCCAGGGATGGGGTATCTCTTTTTCCAATTCCCCTGGGGAATCACCATCGGAATTCCTGTTGAATTTACGTGAAAAGCGGTCGCGTTGTGAATTGAGTGATGAACAAGTTCTGCGGGAAGTCGGATCACTATTATCGGGGACCCCACTTCACTGGCTACGACTAGACCAGAATTCGTGGAAGACTTGGGTGGCTTTTCTTAAATCATTTGAGGATCGATTTATTCCTTACGAATTCACGGAAACGCATAAATCCGAGATTCGAAAACGCACTCAGGGCGTGAAAGAGCCGGTGGCGGACTACGCCGATTGCCTTCAGGGGCTAATGATGCGTCTACCACAGGCCCCTACCCCGGCTAAGGTAATAAAGCGGGTCACGAAGAACCTTAACCCCAACATGAAGCGACAGTTATTGGGAAAAAAATTTAAAACAGTAGAGGAGTTAGTTACCGCTGGTAAACAAGTCGAACAACTGGAGGTGGAATGCGACAATTATCGCCCACCCCCTACTCCGTCAACCTGTCATGCTCCCCAATTTGCTTGTTCCCCCTCGTCTGCTAGTAGTTCTCGAGCTAAGAGTCAATGGCAGCAGGTTGTTGGTTTAAATTCGGTCTCGGTAACCTCGTGGAAAGAAGGTAGTTGTTGGAATTGCGGGAGTAGCAATCACGGCTATGGAACCTGCTCGCATCCTCGGACCGTGTTCTGCTACCGTTGTGGAAAAAAAGGTGAAACGACGAAAACCTGTCCCTGCCCACCCCGAAATCGGCCGTCCTCTGGCAATCTGACCGAGGGTAGTCGGCCCTGTGCCCTTGGGTTGAAGTCATCTTCAATTCCCCGAGTGCGTAACGTCGAAGTATTCGCGTTAGTAGACACTGGGGCGTCACACTCCTGAAGTGGACATTTCGACAGGAGAGCGAGTGGAGGAGGAGAGCGTAGCTCGCCCAGATCGAAACGAACCTTCTTGTTTATGGCTGAAGTTGTCGGGTGGGTGAGGGTGGTAGAGTCTACGTCTTCGTGAAGAAAATACGCCGGTTTGACACGGTCGATTGAGACTGTTACGTGTTTATCGGAACTGGTCTTGATCGTGATGGTCTTGTAGACTTTGTCGCGTTTAACGACGGGATAGGGTCCTGAGTAACGATTTTGGAAGGGATGACGAGTGCTGTCATCACGTAACATGACGTGTGTACAAGAGTCGAGATTTTTGAAGACGAAACTACCAGGTGTCGAATGTCGAGAAGTCGGTATTGGTCGGATCTGACTGATGATTTTAGCGAGGTGTTCGATTAACTCAGGAGTAGAATTTGTTTCGGGTTGAGGTGACAAGAATTCTCCTGGAAGTCGAAGACTTTCTCCAAAAACGAGGGTTGCCGAGGTGGTTTGAAGATCTTCCTTGAAGGCGGATCGTATTCCAAAGAGAACGAGGGGAAGTTTTTCGGTCCAATTTCTGTCAGCGTGGCAAGTGATGGCGGTTTTTAGCTGACGATGCAAGCGTTCGACCAAGCCGTTGGATGCCGGGTGGTAACTCGTTGTGTGACACACATCGATTCCGAAACGTTTCGAAAGTGTGCAGAAAACTGAAGACATGAACTGCATACCGCGATCAGTAGTGATCTTTTCTGGAACGCCGTAACGAGAAATCCACGTGGATAGAAAAGCGAGAGCGACGGTGTTAGCTGTGATGTCAGGAAGAGGAGTTACTTCTGGCCATCGAGTGACACGATCGATGCAGGTGAGACAGTACCTGAAACCATTCGAAAGTGGAAGTGGACCGATCAAATCGATGTGGACGTGAGAGAAACGAGATGTAGGAGTGTCGAAATGTCCTAGCGGTGAGTGGACGTGTCGCGAAACTTTGAACCGTTGACAAGCAAGACAAGCACGTGTCCATGCGGGAATATCCTTCTTCATTGACGGCCAAACGAATCTTTCGGTGATCAGTCTTGTAGTCGCACGAGCACCGGGGTGGCTGAGGTTGTGTAACTTGAGAAAAACTGAGCGTCGTAAAGGATGAGGAATAAAAGGGCGAGGACGACCTGTTGAGGTGTCACAAATTATCTCAATTCGCGTGCCAGGAACGATGAGTTTTTCGAGAGTAAGAGAAGACGTTTTTGATTCCAAATACTGAAGCTCGGGGTCTAATTGTTGCGATTGAGACAACGATTCGAAATCGAGAGCCGTTGAAACAGATTGTACTCGAGATAGGGCGTCCGCGACGACGTTGTCAGATCCTCCTACGTGTTGAATGTCGGTTGTGAACTGTGAAATGTATGTGAGCTGATTATGTTGGACAGGGGGCAATTTGTCATGTTTTTGTGTGAAGATATGTGTGAGGGGTTTCTGGTCAGTGTAAGTTGTAAATACTTGGCCTTCCAGAAAATGCCGAAAATGATGAATTGCTTCATAAATCGCTAAAAGTTCTCTGTAGTAGACGGGTCACGCAGCTTGACGAGCAGAGATCTTTTTTGAGAAAAAAGCGAGTGGTTGCCAAGCGTCATTGGTCTTCTGCTGGATGACAGCTCCGATGGCGTGATTAGAAACGTCTGTGAATAACGCCACTTCTGCTCCGGTTACAGGGAATGTGAGGGAAACTGCCGAAGAGAATTTATTTTTGCAGTCGTTGAAAGCTTGTTCGAGAGTCGGAGTCCACGTGATAGGGGTCGAGCCTTTGACGTCGGGGCCAAGAAGGGCGTGAAGAGGAGCTTGAACTTCTGCTGCCATGGGGACATGTCGTCTGTAAAAATTCAACACGCCGAGAAAACGACTGAGACCTTTTGCATCAGACGGATGAGGATAGAATTGAATGGCGGCGACACGATCAGGCGGTGGGGCTATACCTTCGGCGGAAACACGATGCCCGAGAAAAATTACTTCGCTCGCAGCAAAAACGCTTTTCGAAGTGTTAATGACGACGCCGTAGTGCGACAGGCGTTTGAAAAGAGTTTCGAGATGAGCGATGTGTTCTGCTCTTGATTTTGAAAATATGAGGATGTCGTCGATGTAGACATAACAGAAATCTAGGCCTCGAGTTACTTCATCCATGAAGCGCTGGAAAGTTTGAGCGGCGTTGCGAAGACCGAAGCACATGAATGGAAACTCGACCAAACCGAAAGGAGTTGAGATTGCTGTCTTACAAATGTCCGACTCGTTGACAGGAATTTGTTGATAGGCTTTAACCAAATCAACTAGAGAGAAAATATTAGAACCACTGATTGAATGAGCGAAATCATGTATGTGTCGAACGGGATAACTGTCAGGATTGGTACGTGCGTTTAGAGCGCGATAGTCGCCACAAGGGCGCCAGCCGGTGCCAGTTTTCTTTGGCACGATGTGAAGAGGGGATGCCCAAGGACTATCCGAAGGACGTGCGGTGCCTTCTTGAAGCATTGCTTCGAACTCTTTCTGTGCGATTTTTAAACGATCACCAGATAGACGACGTGGGCGAAAAGAAATTGGAGGGCCGGGAGCGGTATGTATGTAGTGTTTGGTCGAGTGTTCTATATCCCGAGGTACTCCAGATGGACGAGTAATTTCTGGAAATCGTGAAAGTAACTCAGCGAACGGATGAGAATCGTCGATTGTTTTGATGTTGGGGTACGTCTGACTTATTTTTGAATAGGCGACGGAAAGTCCAGTTGTCCCATCGAGAAGACGGTGAGATCGGCAATCTGGCAACAGATGGAAATGCCCAAAAAAATCAGAGCCAATGATTGGGACGTTGACGTCGACGACAATGAAATTCCATTGGAAGTTGCGGCGTAATCCGAAATCAAGAGTTAGCGTGACTGAGCCGTATGTGCTGATGTTCGACGTATTCGCGGCGTAAAGATCGAACGAGGTTTTAGGGCGACGGTTTGAAAGAAAACGTGCCGGGAAACAACAAACGTCAGAACCGGTGTCGAGAAGAAACTGTTTTGCGGAATTACGGTCGGTAATGAAAAGGCGGTACTTTCCGATTTTGCAGTCAGCTGCCGCCGTTACTGGCTGCTGGTGGCGTTTTTTGAATGAAATAAACAGGGTGGTCTGCATTTTGATGCTCGTTCATTGAACTTGGCGTGGTACCAACAGAATGTCGATTGTGAAGCTGCCGATGGACTGCGAGAACGGGTTGAATGACTTTGACGAGAACGGGAGCGAGAGTGTCGAGGGTTGTTGGAAATTCGGAGTGTGAGGTCTGCGAGCTGTTGACGAATCTCGGTGAGTTCACGACTGATATCTTGTCCTGGGGGAGATACAGCGTTGACGACGGGGAAAGAGGGATGAGAAGAAGCTATGGCAGGTTGAATTTCCATTATTTTGTCCGCTGTTGCGGAGAGACGGTCGAGCGGCGAGTCAGACTGTGTTTGGAGAATGGCTTGGACAGGGGGGGGGGAGACGTTGGATCCACAAAGATCTTAACAGATTTTCATGCACCGGGGTCGGTCCAGCCAGAGATCGTAAGTGTCGGAGGAATTGCGATGGTTTCCAGTCACCTAATTCCTCTTGGGAGAGTAGCTGTCGAACACGTTGAGACTCGGAAACAGAAAGGCGTTCGATGAGAGCGTTTTTGAGAGTTGTATAGGGGTTCTGCGCAGGAGGTGTTGCTACTAGGTCTTCGATTTCGCTGATATATCGTTCGTCGAGTTGAGAGATTAAATGCGAATTCTTTTTTGTCTCTTGAGTGATGCCGGCGAGAGCGAATTGGGCATCTACTTGAGAAAACCACAATGTCGGTTTATTTCTCCAGAACGGAGGAAGTTTCGGAGTGACGCGGCTGACGAAGGCGGGGTTTGCGTTTTGAGGAGCGGCTTGATTATCGTCGCCGACCGGTGGAGCGGCGGGAGGCGTCAACTCTTGAATTTGTTGGCGTAATTGAGCGAGTTGCTCAACCAATTCTTCGATGTTGGCCATGTCACGTCGAGCGTCGGGGTCGGATGTCGAATGTTCTTGTTAATGAACGTCGCGGGTCACCAATTTGAAGTGGTTTGGTTATCACTTCTGAATAAGGCGCTTGAGACAAAAAGTATTTATTTTTGACAGAACCCAAAAACTCAAAAGTAGAAATTCTAAAATCGGAACGGTACTAAATTCATCTGTTCCTTATAAAACAATGTGGTCGAAAATTTTCGCCACAATTCCACCCACAAGTTCTTTATGATACGGTGACCGGTTTCAACTATACACAGTGGCGTAGGTAGGAATTTGTCCTGCAGGGGGGGGGGATCAGATTGAAATCTCGTAAAGGTGAGGGGAGGGGGGTAATTTCACATTTTTAAGTCATCATTCCACCCAGCTTTTGAATCTGGACATCTTGCTGGCCTCATCATAGCCCCAATCTCTCAGTTAAGGGCGATTTTTGGACTCTACCCGCAAATTAGCGTTTTTCTCAATTTTGGCCGAGTGTATCGTTCTTCTCAATTTCAGCCGGAGATTAGCGGTTTTGCCCCGCCCCCTCCTAGAGGTGTGAAGTGACAGCGTTTGTCGGTCACAGTGACAACTAGCTCCGGTGAATTGAAGTCACTGTGACAAAAACCAGTGATTTTGTCACTTAAGTGACTACTGAGGGCCTGTTCTATAGCTTTTTAATGTCACTGTCACTGTTTCTTTCCACCCGTCCTCCCCATCAACATGTGATTTAAGGATATTCCTAGGAACCCTGAAATCTCGCAGGAAAGACCCCCTGTAGCAGTTTGTTTGAGCAAATGCCTAATGTTACCGGACTCGCCGGTATATCTGTGTGAATTTCATTCCCAGACCCAACAAAGCCTATTAATAGGGCAAATGAGAGACACGATTTCGCAAATCAATTTTGTTTGCATCGGTTATAAAAAAAATTATAATTCTTTTTCTAACTTTATCCGTGGAAAACTCCTATGAACGGCGAACCCACAGCCTCAAATGCAAACATGAAGGTAAGTCATGGATCAAAAACTGCAATGCACGAATTTACCTATAGGAACATAGGCATAGCCAGAGGAGGGCAGGGCTAGGCAGCTGCCCTCCCCTAGACTCAAAAATGCAGATTTAGTGGGGCAGTTGCCCACCCCTAGATGCATTCTGAAAGTACAAATCTTTCAGGATAATCACATTGTGTTTCGTCGGCGCTCACTAAAAAAATAACTTCATGGATTTCACTAATGAAAAAAAAAAAATGTTCAACGGGTTTTGTCGCTCACAAAACGGATATCGCAAGGGTGACATAATTCGAAGACCAAATTCGCCGTTTTTGCGTCCTAGAATACCATTTTCGCAGACAGACGCGGATTCAGTATTTGCTCAAGAGAGGTGCTAGAGAAATGGTGTGGTTCGCTCTACTAAAACTGGTTTGACAGCCTTTTCACTGCCTAAAAATAGTTAAAACTAGCTATTTGCACTATAAAAACGACTAAAGTAATAAAAATCACGCCTAAAAATACAAAACTGTCGATTCGCGTTTTGAAAATGGCTAAAACTGGACTTCACGCGCCCTAAAAATTGGTGGCGAATGGTGAACTTCTGAAATGTGCCTAAAAAGATCATGTCTACCGCCCGAAAGTAGCTAAATCGACCATTCGTGCGCTAAAATTGATAAGACTGGCCATTCTTGAGCCAAATATGACCATAATGCGCGCTTTTGGCTTGACGGACTAATCAAGCCCTGAAAACAGCCAAAATGACTTCACGTGCCCTGGAAATGCCTAAAAAGATGATTCCTTCCCTGAAAATGGCAAAATCGACAATTTGCGCACCAGGAATGGTCAAACTTCATGGCTTGGCTTGATGGACTAGGTATTTGAGCCCTGAAAATAGCAAAACTGACGATTCGTGTCTTTAAAATGGCTAAAATTACTATACTTAAAACCTAGAAAATGCCGAATTTACTTTACGAGCTCTAGAAATGGATTGCCTGACGAATCGATCTCAAAAAATGTTTGAACAAGTGACTCCTGCCCTGAAAATGGCAAAATAGACCATTCGGAGCGCCCGGGTTGGCGCCCGGGTGGGCCGAAAATGGCCAACCTGGCTGTTCTCGCCTTGACTTGGGACGTACTATTCGCTCCTATAATTGGAAAGACTGTGCGGCCTAAAAATGGTAATTATAGCTATTCAAGCCTTGAAATCGTCAAAACTGACTCTGTATGCCCTGAAAAGCTGTGCCCAACACAGTAAAATGTCAATTTTGAAGTAAAATATTCAGTTTTGAGGTAAAGTGATATTTTTGGGTGGAACCGCAAGTTTCAGGGTAAAAGCGTCAGTTTAGGAACGTTTTTTGGATTAAATCGTAAGTTTTGGAATAAAAACAGTCAGTTTTGGGGTAAAATGACCAGTTATGTATTAACGTCATCAGTTATGAGGCAACACGTCAGCTTTGGCGTGAAATCGTCTGTATTGGTATAAAATCGTCACACTTGCGATGAATTTGTCATTTTTTTTTTTTTTTTTTTTTGTGAAATCACCTGTTTTCAAGGCAGAATGGCCTAAAATCACCCGTTTTGAGGAAAACTTGAGTTAAAGTTTGACGTTGTCAGTTTTGGAGTAAATTATCTAATTTTGAGGCGAAATTGTCATTTCGGGTGAAAAATATTCATTTTTGAAATGGAACAGTAAATTTTAGTTTAGGTTAAAATCGCCAGTTTTGTGGTAGCATCTTCATTTGGTGGGGGGGGGGGGCACGTCAGCTTTGGCTAGGAATTGTACGTTTTTTTTATACTAAAATCGCCAATTGAAGGATAAAATCGGCAGTTTTTAGTACTGAGTGGTCTGTTAATTGTATATAAGATCATTCGTTTTTGATCCGTTTTGGGTTAAACCCGCCATTTTTAGGCGGAATTCACCAGTTTTGGGGGTAAAGACTTGGATTTTAAAAGTTGTGCTGTGAAATTTTTAGTTATAGGGGTAAACACTTCGTCTTTGGCGTAGAAACGTCAGTTTTGAAGTAAAATATTCAGTTATAACAGAGTGAAATATTCAGTTTTTTTGTTAAAAAACGTCAGTTTTGAGTTAAAACCCGTTATTGTCTGGTTAAAAAATGTTGAATTTTACGTATCTCAGACAAGAAGTTGATGAAAAGTCGGTCACCCTGTATATTTGAATGCCAAGTATCGATTTCCGGGGAAATCGAATTGTCTGTTAATAGAAAAAAAGTTTGAATAGAATAGAAAAGGCTAAAACAGATAATTTCCGAACGAAGATGTTAGTTTTTGATGGAATACGACCCTTTTTTGTGAAAACTCAGTTTCCGGGGAAGAATTTGACGATTTATTGCGCTACCAGTTCTTTGGTTGGGGTCTCTAGTTTCCATAACGTCCGACATATTCTGCCCAGCCCTTGGTCAAGGGCTGGCTACGCCCCTGCCTTGGAAGGTGTTTTTAAAGAAAGTAAAATTATACAAGATCAATGTAGCACAGGTCTTGGAAAACGAAGTGAATAAAAATATATTTCCTACACTAAAGGTTCAATTCCAAGTCCAAGAAAAAAAGTCAACAGACGAGGGATAGACTTGGGGAGAATGCTACTGGGTTAAATGGGGCGATAGAGGAACTGGTAAAGTGTTATGTGGTAACCTGCGAGGATGGCTAGGTGACGGCTCCAATTTTAATTCAAGAGACTCTAGCGCAGTGAAGCGATAGAAGTGACGAATGATGAGGCGATTATAAGTGAAAAGGAATGTCGCCGTTAGAGGGTCGGAACGGTGATTTCAATGTGGTCGTCACCGGAGCCAACAGTGACGAAATAGTCACAGTGACAAAATCACCGACAGTGAAATCACACCTCACCTCTACCCCCTCCCATAGCCATGAATTTGCGCATTTTCTCAACTTTAGCAGCAAAGTATCGTTTTTATCCCGTGAGCGATGTTTCTTAATTATCCATGAGTTTGGGCGTTTTCCTCAATATTAGCCGCAATATAGGGGGGCTTTTCATGAATTAGGATTTTTTGGTTCACCATACGCAATGCATGAGCGATTTCTCTCAGTTTACTCGGGAATTACTATAAATGTAAATTTTTTTGTTCAAACCTTTTTCAAATCAAACAATTAACATCTATCCTTCCATTTCTGTCAAGAAATCATCATTTTTAAATTATAAATTTCAAGACACTTAATTAGAGAATTAGTGATGTTTCTCCATTTTAGCAGCGAATTTTCGCTTTTTCATAATTTTAGCAGCGTGGTAGCGTTTCAAACCCGTCCATTACCTACCGAGTTTTGTCATTTTTGCCAAGAATTGGAGTTTGACTCAATTTAAGCTGTAAATTAGCAAATTTTTCCATTTTAAACTGAGAATTAGCACTTTTTCACAATTTGAACAGAAAATGAACGTTTTTCTTAATTTTAGTCGCGCTAAATGGTGATTTTTTCAATTTTTGCCGCGAATTAGTGATTTTCTTTATTTTGTATCCGCGAATCACTTTATATCTGCAAATTTCAAATTAGCGATTTTTCCCAATTTCAGCTGTGAAATAGCGTTTTGTGCTAATTTTGCGGCCATTCAGCATCCTATTCCCTTTTCCATACTCGAATGGGCGATTTTACGCCATTTCAGTTGTGAATTTGCCATTTTTGCCCAGTTTAACCTGAAAACGTCTTTTATTTGTCAATATTATAGCGTGTCTTCTCAACTTTAACCGCGGGGTTTGCCCAAATACAACACTTTGTCGTTGATTTCCACAATTTTTTTTCGTAGAATGGCCTCCATGTACCGCGAATCACCGATTTTTTTCTTAATTTTAGTCTGGAACTTCTGGAAGTTGCATCGCGAGACCATGAATCAGCGCTTTTTAGCAGCTATAGCTACGAGTATTACCGATTTTTGTCTGATAGAGTGTCCGGGGTGTCTGAAGTCCAAGGAAAAAGCTGGACGTACTCGGACCTTTTCGGGCTGCTTAAAGTCCAGAAAATCTGCTGAACCAAACTTCAACGTGAAACGCACATTTTTGGAGATTTTATGGGGCTCTTCGTTATGGTACTAGTGCTCCTTCGTTCGTATACTTGTAGCTCTGGGTGGTGGGGGATCTATCCCCCATATCCCCCCTTCCGTACCTACGCCCCTACTTGAAATCACGCTGAAACAGCTGAAATTGCCGAATTCAATGGTTAAAACCTCATCAACGGTTCGATTTTCAAATCCGTTAATCGATAGTTTTGAGAATTCATCCACCCCATATTGTTATAGTTCAATGGCCAACAAGGCACTTACTTTTCACACTTCTAACAGCTAATGAGTCAGCAGATATTCGTTTACGAAGGCTCAAATGTGAGTTTCACGGACAAATTGCCGTGTAGTTATCTCCTGGTAAATAGTTCAAAACACACCCTATAGCCAGATTTGTGAGTTCTCCTATTCGGTTTCGTCAAATTGCGTGCTAATCGAAATCGAGTATAGAAATACCTTAAAACGACTCCTATCTCAACACATATACGTCCGGTTAATACCAATGCTTTCCATAATATCGAGTGTGTGCTACAACCCAATGAAATTAGCTTCGATTCCTAGTTTAAGTTGCACTGATCAAGTTGGAGAGTATCAAATCGCGGGAGTGCGGGCTCAATTTATTCAGATCACGTTTATAAAGCAGAACGGCTCATCATTAAGATAAGTTTTACCGGAGTGAACGGTGTCATTTTAGAATGCATTTTCAGACTTTATACTGGACATCCTTTATATGACTTGACCGTCGTGTTGCTTTCTCATTATGGAATGCTCAAAGTTTTGCAACGAGCTGATTGTTTTGTTGGACAATAGTCATTTAATTGGACAGAGCTTCAAAACAGGAAAATACGAACGGGCAACCTATGATCAACAAAACAAAAGGGGGTACGCAAGAGGGTTCGCGATAACTAAATAAAATAGAGCTCATATTATTAGTTGAATGGCGATGGGGGGGAGGGGATCCAGAGATTTCCAATGGGCCTCTCTGTTTAGTTACACTCGCTGCAGATGACAAAGCATTTAAAAGGGAGTCAAGATAAATTTATAATCTCGTCCGGTTAATAACTGTGATCCATCGGGCCGAACTGGATGATGGGAAGGGGGGGGGGTGAGTCAGTGGATCGGTAATGACGTTTAGTAATGGATGGGTGCAGGAGGATTGGAACAGAAAAGGGGTCTGCAGTGCGAGGGAGCCCTTCCTGTATTGGTTGGATGGGTGAGGGGGGGGGGAGTTCTACTCTTTATCAAATCCAACTTAAACACGGACCAGATGCTTCGAAAACTCCCCTTTCACCTCCCTCTTCAGACATCTCTACCCCCTACAACAGAGCTCAGTTATCACCCTGTTACTTTCTTTTCACAGCCCATTGTTATTACCCGTTTACATGATCACAGGGCTGTATGAAGTGTCTAATTTAGCATTATAGCGTTCCATCCCTCTTTCTAATAAATTTTTTTTAGTCAAATTTCGTTCCGTCGTGAAATAAATATCGAAGACAAAAACTATGGGATGTCAGTGCTTGACCTTTATCCAAGGAGGGGGACGAAAAAGAACAGCCGCGCTCCCGGATTTGGTCATTAAATCCGAGTTTGCCCTTTAGCGGTTTGTTTGAAGGGCTTTCTCGAGTTGTAATGTCACACAAAAAACAGAAAAAAAAAAGAAAGAGGAAACATTTTAAAAATAATTGCTCAAACTCTGGTAGGGAAGGAAGTAGGGGCGGCGAAACGAATTGTTTCTGATTGCCACAATACAAGAGGGTGAAGTGTGCACTGTAAGAACCTGTGATGAACACACACACACTCAAAGAAATAATAAAATGATAAAAAAAAAAAAGGAAGTCTGCTCGGGGAATTCAGCCAGCCATTGACAAAATGTGAACACAACTCGAAAGTATTCGTGCGCATTACTTTATGAAGAGAAGAAGTGAAATTTGATCGCCCGGGCGGGAATAGCGCCGGCATTATAAAAGTCTTGAGTCAACATTGCGAGACTTTAATAAAATTCACAATTTTTTTTTTTTTTTCCTTTTGCTAAGTGTATCGATTACGTCTAATTCAATGGCTGCCTATTCTGTAAAGAAAACTCGAGAAATGCATTGAGCGAAAGTTGCTCTCTTGTCTTTACTCAAAGAGCTTTAATGGCCGGCTTTTCAGGTTCGTTTGAAAATGAAACTGACGAAAGAGTTTATCTGCTAATAAAGCGCTTTCGTTAACGAAACATTTTAAAAGGGATCGTAGAATTGTTGTGGGCGGCTCATTAAAAGTGAAAGTAAAATATAGAAGAAAGATTTCCAATACGATTACTGCGTTTGATGGGTACATTTCCCCAGGCCAAAATCAACACGCTACATCCCTTTTCAAGGCAGGAAATGACCAGAGCTTCATAATATTATACCCCGTTAGAATCTCTCCCCCATTAGGAACAGTATTGACGGGGGTGATTTGAACCTTCCACCCTATACATACCCTCAAGCCGGTGGAGTAAAATTGGGCCAAGCATTGGAGAGTTTCTAAGCGTTGTTATATGTGGGGCAGACGCGGCACGCGACCTTTCTCTCTCACTCTCTCTCTCTATCTCCCATTTTCTGCCTCTGACTGCTCTGGGAAACATGTTGAACGCGGCGTACCCTCCATCCCCCGCGCAGTTTGAACAATGCATTTCATTGTCATCGCCGAGAATCTGTGGCTTTCAGCTTCCTTTTCTCTCTCTCTCTTTCTCTAGTCTCGGACACACTCACACTCATCCCATTCTCTATTCTGTAAATAATTAAAAAACGTCCACTTGCCTATATAATACTCACTCACTTAAAAAATGCGATCATCATCCCCCATTAAGACGTGACCGTCTGTTTTTCTCCCTTTACTCACTCCACCTACGTCCCCTGTATTCATCCTTGAATGAAATGAATAAGCCCTTGTTAGCTTTCAAATCGCGCAACCTTACAACTGATTTATAAAACGAGTCCTTTTATTCATTCGGGGGCTGCTGGCTGCTGTGTTTACTCGTAATTTCATTCGTATTTGATAAGAAAACTTTGAAAAAATGGCAAAAATCTCCCCACTTTAACTGGGATGGGACACATAAATACTTGTACATACGCCAGCCCAATCCTATTTTTTCTGTGTACGTTAGTGATGCACGAGACTTGAGGGGTCTCGGTCTCGCTCATGAGGGACTGATCTCGGTCTCGATCATGAAAAACCGGTCTCGGTCTCGTCTCGAAAAGTTAAAGGCGCGAATTCAAAGATGTGTGATATTAGTGACGAGTGATCTAATTCTCGGCTCAATGATTACAGATGACGATAGATTCATTTAAACTTTAACATTCATTTAACTTAAAGCGCTAACTCAAATAAAGAGGTCGAAATGCGACGCATCACCCCACCTAACGACAGAATTTTCCCTTATAGGAGTGTGTTGAAAAGTAACAATAATCAACGAAATCCTCCAATTCCGCCTAAGAGCCTGGTTTCTAAACCGTCACCGAGGAATGATGTTCGCTTGGGTATGAAAAGTGATTCACAGATAATGACTGTATATAGCCCGAAGAAAGGGTATTTTTTTGAGTCGCTTACACCCCAGCACTACAGTGGGGTCTGTCCTTTCTGTACTGGATAATTTGTCCCTCGAGAGTCCTCCGGAGTGCACGAAGCTGGTAACTCGTCACAACACCTATTCCTCGTTTAGAATTATAGTGGATGACCACCGTTTTGAGGAGGTGTTTAACCCAGAGCTGTGGCCCAAAGGCTGCAATTTAGCTCCCTCTCGTCAACCACGGTACCAGCGGCGTCATCAGCCCTCAATGAGGGACCAGCCTGATCTAAGATGACATGACGATTCCGGACGCTTCCCTTCTGCTTCAGAACGTACTAATGAGGACCTTTCAGCGCAAAAGCAAATGATTCAGATGTCAGTCAATTCTACTGTAATCATCCACGTGAATATTCGGGGAATACGAAGCAAACTCCTGCCTCTGGAAGACTTTGTGTCGTCCACGAAGGCCAACGTTCTGTGCTTATCTGAATATGGACTGAAATCGGAAGAAGTCGGCCTTTTTAACATAGCAGACTTTCAACTAAAATCCTTTTATTGTAGAGTCAAGGCAAACGGCGGGGGAGTCGCAGTCTTCGTCGACCTAAATCTGGACTGTGAGCCACTACAACAGATAAATGACCTCTCTGTGGAAAGAGTCTGTGAACTAGCGGCGGTAAAACTCCTTAAAAAAGATCAGATATTCGCTGAAAAAATCATTGTTTGCGTTTATCGCTCTACCAGCGGGTGCAAAAAGTTATTTCTATAGGTAATGGAGTCCTTGTTCTCATTGCTCGGTAAACGCAACAGGTGTGAAGTTGTAATAGCGGGGGATTTTAATTTAAACTTCATACACGAATCTGACACGAATGTCAATAAGTTCATCCAGAGTTTCAGAAGTCAAGGATTTTTTCAAACTATCAATGCACCGACTCGAGGGGACAACTGCATCGACAATATTCTTACTAACATGGAAATAGGCAGGTACGTCGTAGAGATTATGGACCCCATGCTCTCTGATCACTCGGCCCAAGTAGTGAGAGTCGCTGATGGTACTTCGTCGAATGTGACTTCTCATCCAGGTTATTATTATCACCGGCCATTCACTACTAGTGGAGTTGAGAATTTGCTGCGATCTCTAGCCGACATTGATTGGTCCACAGAATTCTCAAATTATGAACCAAATGCTCTTGCTTCCTCACTCTTAAATCGTCTTACTGGAATGATTGAGTCCAGCTTCCCTCTGCGAAGGAGGAAAAATGGGATCACAGCCAACACGAAAAAGGGGCTGTGGTACACCCCTGAGCTCAGGCAACAGAAAATATACTTGACATTTTGTCATTTGGTCTACAAATATCTTCCAACGGCTGTTAACTTGAGATCCTACAAAATTTGTAAAAAACAATATCACTGTGCACTTGTGCGGGCTAAAAAGCTCTTCAATGATAGCTACATAAGACAAAGTAAAAACACCTGCAGAGCCTCGTGGAACGTCGTGAGGAGTGTGGGTGGTGGTCTAGGGCCGAGAACCACTGACTTTGGCTCTGATCAACTGAATGAATACTTCAACGGTTGTGGAGGAAATGTCGAGGCAGATTGCCAACTAGTTGATCTCACCCTTGATGAGCCGAACAAGGAGTCACTCTCCCATTTTCAACCCGTCGACGAGGAGGCTGTAATGAAATGCATTTCGGGTATGAAATCATCAAATGCCAGAGACTGCTATGGCATGTCAACGTCTCTATGCAAGGAAGTATTTCCGGCCTGTACCGGTGCACTCAAGGTCTTAGTTAACAACTGTATATCAAGTGGCCACTTCCCGGATGCCCTCAAGATTGCCAAAGTGGTGCCGGTGCACAAAAAGGGCAGTCGTAAGGAAATATCGAACTACCGTCCGATCTCCATCCCTCCCATCGTATCTAAAGTTGTCGAGCATGTCATCAATGAGCAGCTACCTCGAACGATGCGGTCTCATCTCTCCTGCTCAGTATGGATATCAGAGGGGTAAATCGACGTGTGATGCTATTGACGCTCTGGTTTCGAGGATCCTTAAGTCATTCGAGGAAAGAAGAATTTCTGTGGGAGCGTTTTTGGATTTATCTAAAGCCTTCGACTCGGCCAATCATCAGTTAATCGTGATTAAACTAAAAAAGATGGGTGTATGCGGCCCCGCGCTGAACCTACTAAGGTCCTACCTCGAAAATCGTACGCAGTTTGTCTTCCATGGCCTCATTATCAGTGAGACGTGGAGTTCCTCAGGGTTCTATCCTCGGACCCACTCTGTTTCTAATTGTCATTAATGACCTGAGTATGGCCATAAACTACGGTGATCTTCTACTATACGCGGACGACACGTCGATTGTGAATAATCACAGGGACCTTACTGTCGCTAAGTCACATACCGCATCGGACGTCTTGTCGGCCAAGGAATGGTTCGAGAGAAATGGTCTCAAACTCAATGAGGAAAAAACTGTCGAGGTTGTCTTTAAGTTGCGTCATCTTCCATGCCTCAATTCCATGACTGTGAAATTCTTAGGAGTCACCCTTGACTCTAGGATGACTTTTGCGCCGCACGTCAGTGACCTTGAGAAAAGGCTCAC
Organism: Corythucha ciliata; assembly: GCA_038030265.1. Classification (NCBI taxonomy): domain Eukaryota; kingdom Metazoa; phylum Arthropoda; class Insecta; order Hemiptera; family Tingidae; genus Corythucha; species Corythucha ciliata. The sequence continues at coordinate 1,005,293 of CM075941.1, read as the reverse complement.
AAGGGTGGTCTACCTCCTATCCAGGCTTAGGACAGTCGTGTCTTTTGACGTGAGACGAATGGTGTACTTTGCCTTATTTCATTCGGTTCTCTATTTAAGCTCCAGAAACGAGCAATTAGAGCTCTGCTTGATCTGAGATATAGGGACTCGTGCAGACAAGCTTTCAAAGAGACCAAAATCAACACGTTGTTCGGGGAGTATATCTACCAGTGTACTAAGTTCATCTCTCGACACATCGAGCAATTCAAGCCCGAACGCCCAAGACATTTTTATGAGACTCGAGGGACTAACGATCTCATCCGAGACTTCCGCCGCCTCCACAAAAGTGACCTCGACCCCTCAATAACAGGTGTGAGGTTATACAACCTCTTGCCGCGTCATCTTGTCCGGAGCGATGGGCAAGTAAATTTGACTCTGACCAAGCGCTACATTGTTGGTCTTGCCTTGTATAGCCTTGATGAATTTTATTCTATCCGTTAACTTGAAATATGATGTATACTGACGTTGCTGATTCACGACCAAATACCGTGTTAAAAGCAAAAATATATTATTATTATTTTTTTTTTTTTGGGAGCAGGGAGGTGGAAATGCATTTACGCACAGAGTGCCGGACTCCTGCCAGATGGCAGACTACCGGCTAAACCCCCCCCCCCTTTTAGGGCATCGACTGCTGGGGTCATTAGCCTGGATATCAGTGTGTTTCACATCTTCAGATGCTGCGGGTTACTAAGGTAAGATCCGTGGTTATGGTGTTTTTATAGTTTACTGTATATATTAGTTAATTTTAGGAACTGTAGGACGTTTTTCAGTAGTTCGTTCGATGTAGTTAGAAGGGTCGTAAGCGTTGGATTCGGTGGGAAGTTACACGTGGCTCTTTCTGCGGTGAATAGTGGGCAGTCCAGTAGGATATGGGTTATGGTAAGAGGTTCTTCGCAATGTGAACAGTATGGTTGTGCGCTTCGTGTTATGTAGTGATTTTTGGTGAGTCTAGTGTGACCTGTTTTAAGTCGGAGGATAATAATATTCTCCTTTCGTGTGAAGCCAATAAGGGGGGCGTATTTTTGTGGGTTGTCGTATAGAGATCGTAATGTTGTGTGATTTCATATTCCATTCTGTGTTCCATTTATTCCAAATTATTTGTTTCAGTCGATGCTTTTCATCATCTTGCCTTGACGGGATGGAAAGGTCAGAAGGTTGGTGTGACGCTGCAAATTTGGCAAGGGAGTCCACCTGGGTGTTCCCCGCAATGCCTATGTGGCTTGGGACCCACATGAAAGTTACAGATTTTGATTGTGAAGCAAGTTGGACAATTTTGTGGTGAATATTTGTTATGGCCGGGTCTGTGGTAAATTTGTTACGAATTGCCTCTAGAGAGCTGTACGAATCGGTTAGAAGAAGGAAAGAAGTGTGATTATAATGAAGGAAGTGATCTAACGCAAAAAGGATGCCGTATAACTCGGCAGTGAAGATGGAAAAATGGGTTGGGAGAGGACAGATGAAAGATGTTTCAAGAAAGGAGTAGAGGGCACAGCCTACTCCAGAGGTCATTTTTGATTCGTCAGTGTAGACAAGGTGATGATTAGTATACTTGGTATTTAATATTCTATTAAGGTGGGATTGCATGACTGCAGGGGGAGTGTCATTTTTCTTGTACTTTTTAATGGTATAGTCTATAAGTATTTCAGGGTATTTCCAGGGATAGATTTCAGAATTTAATTTCGGGATCACGCGGTTCAAATGTGTAGAATAGTTGGCTAAGGTTTCGCGCAGACGAACAGAAAGGGGACGTGTGCGCGAGGGGAGTTGGGTGAATAATTGTAAGTGTGGAGGAAGTGGTTAGGTTGTGTTTTGATTGAAGAGTATAGTTTAGCAAGATTTGTTGACGGCGGTAATGTAGAGGTAGATTTTGAGATAGAAAGTATAAATCGGCACAAGGTGTTGATCGGTAAGCTCCCAGTGCTATTCGCAAACCGGCTTGATACGTGTGGTCAAGAGTCATCATCCAGGATTTACGGACTGAGCCGTAAGCCTGGAGCCCATATTCCATACGGGAACGGATGAGGGAGTTAAGAATTTTTATAAGCAGTGAGGCGTCTGATCCCCAGTTGTGATTAGCAAGGGTTTTCATTAAGTTTAGGGTCTTGTTACATTTTTTGTTAATTTCAAATATGTTTTGTTTCCAGCGAAGCTGTTTATCGAAGGTAATGCCAAGGAATTTTTGTGTTTCTTTGTACGTTATGGGTGAATTTTGAAGAGTAATTTCGGGGGGGGGGTTGTGGTGGTAGCGAAGTCGACAAAAGTGGATAGCTGAGGTCTTGGTAGGAGAGAAGGTCAAGCCAATTACATTAGCGTTTTCCGCAAGTTGATTAATTGCATACTGGAGGTGGTTGTGTTCTGTTGATTTGTTAGGATGACTGGTATAGACAACAAGGTCGTCGGCATAAATAGACGTGTGGATAGTAGTTGGGAGGTTGCTGTTGATTCGGTTCATGGCAATCAGGAAGAGTGTGGTACTCAACACTGAGCCCTGGGGGATGCCATTCCTTTGTTCATACAGGTTAGAAAAGGTGCTACCTATTCTGAGAGTGAAATTTCTATTCGTAAGGAAGCTTTGTAAGATTAATGGTAGATTTCCTGAAATATCCCATTGGGACAGTTGATTTAGAATTGGTTTACGGAGAACTCGGTCAAATGCACTTGTCAGATCGAAGAAAACCGCAGTGACGTGTTCTCTATTGAGAAACGCACATTGGATGAATTGTTCTAGTGAAACGAGCTGGTCTATGGTAGAGTGTCCGGAACGAAAGGCTGTTTGCAAGGGATTTAGAAGGTTTCGATTTGTAAGTAGTTTCATTAGACGGTAATTTATCATTTTTTCAAATAATTTTCCCATTGAGCAGGTTAGAGAAATAGGGCGGTAGCTGTTGGCATTTTGGGGGTTCTTTCCGGGTTTTAGTATCGGTACGATGATTGCTTTTTTCCATGCCCTGGGATAATAGTGTTTGTGCCATAAAGAGTTGTATAGGGAAAGGAGCTTTTTTTTAGAAGGTTGGGTAAGGTGAGTTAAAAATTCGTTGGGTATATCGTCAGGTCCTGGGTTTTTCCTACAGGAAGGAGTGAGATGGAGTGTTCAAGTTCGGGCATCGAAAAAGGGGTGTTGTAATCACTGTCTGTAGCTGTGAAGAGATTTCGTTGTGAATTAGGAATTTGGTCATGTGTTGGATTATATGCAGCTGTGTTGGATTCAAAATGTTGGGCTAGGTGATTAGATATTTCGGAAGGGGTTTGAAAAGTTTGACCGGAGTCATTGGTGAGTGTAGTTGGTGGTAGGGTAGGTGGGACGCCTTTCAGGGTTCGGATTCGGCGCCAAACTTCGCTCGAGGAGGTTTGGGTATTGATACCAGACACGTATGTCGCCCATGATTTTCGTTTGGCTTGTTGTTTAAGTCTGCGTTCGTTGGCCCTGAGACGTTTGAAATTTATGAGGTTTTCTTCTGAGGGGTATTTTTTGAATTTATTGAAGGCAGTTTTTTTTAGATGAATGGCAGCGTGGATCTCATCATTCCACCTGGGGACTGGGGGACGTGGATAACGTTTCGTTTTGCGAGGAATAGATTGGATTGCTGCAGAAGATATGGCTAATGTAGTATTTTCAACGTCTAAATCCGGGTCATCAGTAAGTTCTGGTAGTTCTAGGATATTGCAATATTTTTCCCAGTCAGCTTTGCTGAGCACCCAACGTTCGGGGACAGTGATATCTGCTTGAGGTGAATGGTGTCTGAGTAGAATTGGGTAGTGATCAGAATGATGAAGTTCTGGGAGCACTATCCATTCGAAGGCAGTGGATAAGCTAGGGCTTGCAACGCTGAGGTCAATCGCGTCGAATGTTCCTGAGGATGAGGTGAAGTGGGTAGGATGACCATCGTTTAGGATGGTTAGGTTGGAATCCGATAGAATGGAGTCCATGATAGCGCCGGCGGTAGATGTACGTCGCGATCCCCATGTTATGTTGTGACAGTTGGCGTCCGTGAGCAAGAGTATGGGGGAGGGGAGTGATCGTAGGAGGTTCCGAACATCTTCCGGGCTCCAAGTGGTGTCCGGAAGGTAAAGGGAACACACTGTAATGGCCAAGGGAGAGGTGAGTCGAGCCGCTATCGCTTGTAGTGGCGTGTTAAGTAAAATTTCTGTATACTGTAAGGTGTTGGAAATGAGTAGGGCAACTCCGCCATGGCGGCGTCCACCCTCTCGTGGAGTACATGATTTTTGGAGTAGATTGTAGCCGTTAGGGGTAGTGAAAAAGGAGTTCGTAAAGTGGGTTTCTTGAAGTGCTATGAGGAAAGGGGTGTGATTCGAAATAATCGAGCGGAGCTCGTCCGAGTGTTGATGATACCCTCGGATGTTCCACTGAAGTATACAGTTTTTTGGTGGGGGATTATTTAAATTTCGAGAATTTCTGTTCATTATAATTTGGCATTAGGGGTTGGTGGCTCCGTAAGGTGATCTGGATCCTTGTCGGGTGGTTTTGGAGGGGGGAGTGTTTGAGGGGATGTGGTTGTTTTTGTTATGGGAGGTGTTGAAGTGTGTTGTGGTTTCTTTGTTGTATTAGTAGGTGAACTGGTGACGTTTCCTTGATGTTTTTGAGGTTTGCCTCGCGGCCAACCTTTTTTTTTGTTGGCGTGATGAATGTTTTATCGGAGAAATCGTCACTTAATTCAGAAGAAGTTAGTACTTGGGTTAGCGGTTCAGTAGGGGCATTTGAAGTTTTGGAAGCTCGTTTTTCTACGTAATAGGGGGTAAGGAATGGTTCCAAGCACTAGGTTTGTGAGTTTGAGGGGCCAGGGAGAGAGGGGAAATGGCGTTGGGCAACCGTTGCATAGGGTTCTTGACGTTCTAAGACGGTTCCCTTTGCTTGTTGACGGGCTTGCCGGAGGTTAAGTTGGGGGTTAATGGCTTTAAGAGTGAGCGCCGCTCTTTCGAGTTTATACGCCGGGCATTGTGTGGAACTCGTGAAGTGCGGTCCTTTACAGTTGATACAGGTAGGAGGTTGGGTGCATGGGACTTCAGTACCGTGTTTCGCTACTCCACAGTGGCACATAGCGATTGATGTTCGACATGCCAATGAGCTGTGTCCGTAGCGCTGGCAGTTGAAACATCGCCTCGGGAGAGGGATGTATTGTCTTACTTTCAAGCGGTAAAATGCCGCGTCTATGCTGTCAGGTAGTGTTGGTACGTTGAAGGTCAGCAGGAAAGTGAAGCCCAGCGTGGGCGAACCTTTACGCGTGAAGCGTTTGATTTTTACGACATTTTGGTTGGCAAGACCATCTAGGATTTCTTCGTCTGTGGAATTTTGAAAGTCTCTGCAGGTAATCACTCCGAAGGAGTAATTTAAACTTGCATGGGGCTGGATGGTGACGTCAAGGTCTCCTAGTTTTTTTAGATGTAGTGCTTTTTGAGCTTGAGCCTCTGTCTTGGTCTCAATGAGTAACGTACCGTTATTTAATTTGCGCACTGAATCTAACGTGCCAATTGAATGAGTTAGTATTTTTGATATTAAGAAAGGAGAAACATTGGTAAAAGAGCCCGAGTTTTTACTGATGATGAGATGTTTCGCTCGAACTGGAGGCGGGAGAGTGTTTTCATTCGGTGGGACTATTTCCATGTCGGTAATTTGGTTCGAAACTTGTGAGTCAGAAGGCTTTTTCGTTATGGGCATGGTTGAAATTTCACTGTCTCGACTTAATGGTCGTTTGTTCAAGTTCGTTGTTCTTTGTTCTTTTGGTTCTAGATTTTTCTGCTCTGAGAGCGTTGGGGGAGTCAAAGACGCGCCTGAGTTTGCATCTGCGCAGCCACGGTCAGTCAGGCCAGGGGTGGCTGCAACCCCTGAACTGCCGGCATTTTGGCCTTCCGGTACTACGGCCTTCTCTTTATTTTTCGGAACGTTGTTGAAAATATATTATTATTATTATTATTATTATATACTAGTCAGTCAGTTGGCTGCTGTGCAGTTGGTTTTAGTGGCTCCCCCATCCAGGAAATCTTTGCTGCCTAGTGCGCGGGGCCCACGGGAACCCTATAAGTGTATTACGATACTTAGGCGTAAAGGAGCTTTTAAACGAACGAGGCACGATGTTTGTGACACGAGACGAAGCGGAGCTCCATAATCGGCAGAGTTTGCAGTGCGATTTTACGCCTCAGGACCGTACCCCTTTTTTTTTTTTTTACCTTTGATTGTACAAAGCCTTATAAAGCCAATTATGTGGAAGAAAGTCTCGACGTCAAATTCTATCGCAGACAGGCCTACGAGAAGGCTATACTACTGGCGTTTGTGGCGTTTGTTTGACGTCTTGTACTTACCGTACTCAAAGTCTACGAGTCTAGTAAAGTAACGTTACCAGACTCAGTACCGACAATAAGGTAAAGTACAACTTTCTGCCCTAAACTAGAGCAGCAGTGACCTACTTACGGGGCAGGAAGTGCAAAAACAGGAATTACATGCTTGGCGAGCAGTATTTTAACCCCTCTGCACTATGGGCACCCCTGGTCAAGACAGTACCCACTTTTAACTTTTCTTCACTGCTGTTTCAAGAATAAGAAATCTACCCTCCAAAAACACAAGCCATAGCTCGATGCATCGACATATGTACAGGTGTAGAGTGTTCTGTTGGCAGGATCGCTGCCATATGCCCCCCCCCCTTCCGTAATTGTAATGTCGAAGGCGCACGTTTAAAAATAAATGATTTTTCTGTGTTTGGCTCTTTTAAACATAAAATCCGCGCGGGAGTTTTTTTACAATTTAGTATTGCCCCCCCCCTCAATGGACGGGACGGGAAGTGAAAAGTCCCGTCCCATTCCACATTTTTTGGCCCCTCGTCCCGTCTCGCGTCCAGTCCTGCACACTCAAGTCCTGTCCCACGCTGATTTTCCGCATGCACCGCGGTACAAAAAATTACATGATCAAATACCCCCTCCCACCCACAGATATTTTAAAGTCATTTTCGGGGGACATCCGGGGGGGGGGGCCTTGTCCATTGGCGAATGCAGAAAATTGATTAGGCGGAGGAGAATTTCGACAAAATGACAATAATATGGTCCCCTTCCTCAACACCAGTTCGGGAGGAACCACCAGATTTTCTTCGTATTTTTTTGTTTTTTTCTGTTACTCGAAAGATACAGGTTCCACGCAGTGGCGGAACAACATCTATCGGGGCCCGGGGCGGAAATCTCTAGGAGGCCCGCTAGTGTCTAATCAAACTAGGATGAGTCGGTCCAACAATACACTTGGCCTGTAGAGTTGGCAACACATATTTTATCAGTCTCGCAAGAAGCACAGCTGCGCTCAACCCCAAACGGGAAATTTTTTTTTTTTTATTTGCGGTTCGAAGGGCTTAATTCAGTCTTAGTCACCAGAATTGTCGTCGAAGACAAGCCATTTGGGTCGATCGTTGATAGGTACAAAGCACTAGTGAGGCGCGCTCCGACGAATCCGCGAAACCATGCAAAATAAATTGTGAATGTTGACCAGTCCGTTGTACCGGTCACCTGATTTTTAATTTCGAAAAGTTCTTGATCTGCTCGTGGAATCGGGGCCGGGGAGAGACCGGATCGTCCCAGCCCAATTTCTCATTCCACAAGTCCTTTATGAGGAGCTTTCCGATGACAATTGAAGGAGCGAGCCATCCGAAGGTGTCATCACGAGCCAAATGTGAGAGCATGGTTCGTTTGGTCGCGTTCTCAGAGATCGAAAAAACACTATAAGTAAAGTAATCCTCTTGAGGATTCCAGTCAAGTCCGAGTACTTTTAGAAATGGGCTGTCAAAATCGAAGTTCACGCCAATTCGTCGATCTTCAGACGGTACACCATCCAGAACTTCGTCACAATTCGATGCCCATTTTCTCATGCTGAAGCCACTTTTTCCGAGTAGCTCTACCAGTTCGCCACGCACTGCACAAGCCTCGTTGATTGAGAGGCACACGAGAGAAGCAGGTCATCTACGAAGATTTGTCGTTCGAGGGCACACGCGAGAAGCAGCGGGGTAGGGCTCTCTATCGTCCTTCACAATTTGATGCAACATTCGGACAGGACGGTCAGGAGTCGATAAGTCGCAATCGGGTCAAAACGCCAAATATTTTTTTGAAAATCTCAGTGGTCTTCTCGGAGACGAATTTGGAGAAACATTTGACGAATATCTCCGATGAGAGCCACTGGAAAGGTACGAAAACCAAGAAGTACATCCACTATTTAATTCTGGAGTTTTTGCCGGGAAAAAGGCAGTCATTTAATGACTTGCCATTCATCGATCGCGCCGAAAACCACGCGAATTGATTTTTTCGCTCCATCGTGGGGCAAGTGAGGGAAAGAACCAGAGTCTTTCGGCTCGTAGTCTAATCGCGGTACCCTTTCCATTCAATTGGAATCGATGAGGTTTCGCGTGAAGTTACCATACTCAACCCTGAGATTGTCATCTTTCTCGAAGTGTCTTTCGAGCGCCATGAGACGACTAGTCGCCCGACGCTTGGAGTCACCCGAATCAGGCTCGTTTGGCTTGAAGAGAAGCGGCATGATGTACCGGCCGTCACCCTGGCGTCGACGAATTGACGCGAAGAATTCCTCGCTCCATATAGCTCTTCAGGAGCCACTAATTTTTCTTTAGGGAAGGCGTCCAGTTCCCAAAATGAAGTGACCATTTTACTCGAGACTTACGTGTAGCACGACCGATGTCAAAGATTGCGAAGTGTCGGCTTGGAACACCAAAACATTGTCGGTGGCAACTGGACCCAACAACAACGCCAGCCCAGTGAACTCTCAAGAGCCAGAGGCGTGCCGCTTTGCCCCTCTTTTCGACCTGATTTTATTAGTCTCGGGAAAATATCTCCACTTCAAACACCAATTTGTGTTCTTATCTATTATAATTACCCGCGAATTAGCGCCTTTCCTCAATTTTATTCCCAAAGTTGCCCCAGGAATCACCGAGTTGGCGTTTCAACAATATTAGCTGTGAATTAGCGTTTATATCCCAACTTTAGCACTGAATCAGCACATTTTCTCATTTTTTGCTGTGAATCGGTGCTTATCACAAACTTCTAGCCATGAATTTGCCTCAAGAAACCGCATAGTAGAGGAAGCATTTATCTGTCCAAATTTTATCCACAAATTAGCGTTTTTCTCCATTTTAAACGGCAATTCGTGTTTTTCTAAATGTTACCCGTGAATTAGCGCTGTTTTTTACAGTTTTAGCCGCTTGGATCAGCGCTTTTTCTAAATTTTATTCCCGAAGTTTCCCTAGGAATCTGCAAATTGGTGTTTTCCCAACTTCAGCTGTGAATTAGCTTTTTACCCTCAATTTCAGCAGTGAATGAGCACATTTATTCATTTTAGCTGATTATAGCGCTTTTTCTCGATTTTATCAGTTAAATTGACATTTATCTCACCTAATGTTGCGTGCAGTGGCGGACTGGCCCGGCTGGAGTGGGTGTACAAACCTCCCCCGCGCCCCTTGGGCGTGGCGCCTGTCTCAGACCATCGTAAGATTTTCATAAATAATGGATTAAAAACGAATATCTGTTCCTCAAATCGTCAAAATCTAGTTGCAGAAAAGGGACTCTGCGGAACTGAATTTTATTCCGGGACTGACTTTTTGTGATAGAAATAACAATTTTCGTCGGGATCACCCCCCCCCCCCTTAAACATTACTTTAATTTCTCCCTAGAATTGACTGGCTGCTCAAAAATAAAACTGGAAATTTAGCCCCTTTAACTTCATTGGCGTTGCTATAATCGTGTACCTATTTCAGCCAAGAAACAGCAATGTTGGCTCTATTACAGACGCTTTAAAGTCACAGGCACTAGTAGACTCTATCTATAATAACGGAAATGGTCCAATCTGGCTAACTCAGCCCCTCAAACTAATTATTTGGCTAAAAAAGTTGACATTTTATGCCCAGAAACCACATGGGCCATGTCCACCAGTCGATTTATTGTCAAAGAATCCGTTACTTGGTTAAAAACTGGTAATTTTTGCCGCTTAAACTGACCATTTGGCCCAAAAACGTTCAATTACGCCCAAAAATGTGTCAATTCAGACAAAGAATCGCCCAGCTAAACTGTAGCGTATACCTAGTTAGATGTGAGGGGGGCGGACCGCCCGAGCCCATTATCAGCCCCCGAAAAGGTTGAATAGTAAAAAATGGAATTATTAGGTTCTAGGTGGATGTAGGCTACATCCATGAATAATAGAACGCATACTTACAATAATATAGGTACATCATGTAGGTCATGTGAAAGACGGTTGAACAGCGATTTGGCTCCTTTTTACGAATTTCAGTCTCTCCTAACGTTGCAATAAGTGATAACAGCGAAGAGTGGGCTGAATATTCAATTGATTCCCCGAGAGCGCTTCTGGTGGCTCGAATTTTAGAAAATTCGCGGCTAAAATGGAGAAAATACACCGTCCCCTGTTTCGTTAGGTCCTTGAGCACACTAAACCGCTGATCGTCAATGTGCAACTTGCTGATGCGGCAAAAAGGTTGAAAAAGCGCTAATATTCGTGGTTATAACTGCGAGAAAGCGCTGATTCGTGGTCTCGCGATCCAGCTTCCAGACCAAAATTGTGAAATAAAATCGCTGATACTTACACGCGATGCATGCGGAGGCCATTCTACGGCTACAATGTGTAAATAAACGAAAAAGTGTAGTTTTGGGGCTCAGCCAGCGGCTAAAATTGAGAAAACACGCTACTAATTTACATGACAAAAGTAACGCCAATTAGGGTTAAAAATTGGGCAAAAATGGCAAATTCATAAACTGAAATCCTATATAAAAATTAGTATGTATTGCACAATTCACATATAAAAAAGAGAATAGATGCTAATTCACTGCAAAATTATCAGAAACCGCTATTTAACAGCTAAAATTGAGAAAACAAAAATCCGTAGCTTCTGGGAGCTTCAAGGCTCAAAATAAAAAAACAGCGCTAATCCATAGCAAAAAGCAACTAAAATTGAAAAAAATCACTAATTAGCGCTGCCAAAATTAAGAAAAACTCTTAATGTTGAACTCTCTCTCTAAAAACTATCTGAGAAGAAATGCTAATTCGGATCTAAAACTGGAAAAAATGGCTAATCTGCGGCTAAGACTGCGGAAAGCACCAATTCGTGGCTAAAATTGAGAAAATTCGCGAATTCACGGGCTAGAAGCACTAATGCGCTGCTAAAATTGAGAAAAAGTGCCAGTTCGCGGATAAACTTGAGGAAAGTAACCAATTCACGGACATAACTGTGGTAAAATTTCCAACTTGAATACTCGCTTTTTATGCCTCCTGAAGGCAACTTTGTGGCTAAAATTGAGAAAAACGGCAAATTCGTGGGGGCTATTAAGTTAAAAAACACCGCTGATGCTCGAACTGAGAAGAAACGCTGATCTACAGCTGAAAGTAACAAAGATAATATGAGGCTAAAAATGGAAAAAATAGCCAATTTGCAGCTAAAAATGCAAAAAACGCCAATTCGTGGCTAAAATTGAGAAAATTCGCTAATTCACGTGTTAGAAACGCTACTACGCTGCTAAAATTAAAAAAAAACAAAAACTATTATTCGCGGGTAAAATTCAGGAAAATCACTAATTCGTGGCAAAAATTGTGAAAAATTTCAATTTGCATCAAAAAGAAATTGAAAATATGCCAACTCGCCGCATCTGAAGGCAACTTTGAGGCTAAAATTGAGAAAAAGCGCTAATTTGTGGCTATGTAGGTAAAATACTGCGGATTTGTGACTGAAAAATCGCTAATTCATAGCGCATGGTGAACAAAAAAATGTCGATTTGTGGCCAAAATGCGGAAAACCCTGATATTTCGCGGCTATTATTGAGGAAAATAGGTTTCGTAAGAAAACGCTAATTTTCAGCCCAAACTGCTGAGAACAGCGCTGAAATGTTGAAAAAATCGCTAATGTGCCGCTAAAGTGGAGACAACTCAACTTGGGGGTCCGTCTTGGAGGTTTCCGCCCCGAGCCAAAGAAGAAAACTGACCGTTCCTTGGAACAACTTCTGGTGGATAAATTTATCGAGAATGCAATGAAAATACGGTGGAAAAGGGCCGAAAATATACTTTTGTCCATCCTATACTACATTTGGGTGGGCAATGGCCTGCCCTGCCCCCTAAACTCTATACGCCACTGCGTTATCAGTCACAAACTGAAGCTCACGCAACCGGTGCCCCCTTAAACAAGGCACCCCCCCCCCTGTGCCTGGTTTACCCCAGTCCACCACTGGTTGCGTGTATGTCAAAGTTTTCCCCCACTTTTACACGCGAATTCGCGTTTTTCACTATTTCACGCCGTGAATCAGCGCTTTTTCTCAATTTCAGTCCCAGCCCCAAGAATCCGTGAGTTGGCGTTTTCTGTGAATTCGCGCTTTCTCCCAATTTTTAAAGCTGCCAAATTGTAACACTTTATCAAGTCAGCGTGTTTCTCTATTTTCAGACTCGAATTCGCGTTGTTCTGTTTTCTATCCGTGAATTAGCGTTTTTCTCAGTTTCAGCCGCGTGAATTAGCGCTTTTTCTCAATTTCAGCCCCGAAGTTGCTCCCAAGAATTGGCGAGCTGGCGTTTTCTCATTTTCAGCTGTGAATAAGCGCTTGTTCTCATGGCTTTTTCCATTCAATGCAATACTCTAGTGTGGTGTACATTTTTCCACCCGTCCTCTCTGAAGTGAAACATTATGTTTATGGAGAGGACGCTACACTACACTTGTGTAGTGTGTTGAATGGAAATCGTTATCAATTTTAGCACTAAATTAGCACATTTTCTTAATTTTAGCTGCGATTTTTAGCAATTTTTCTCGGCTTTATCCGTAAAATTCCATTTCTACACCTTAGCTGAGATTTCCTCCACTTTTATTTAGACGCGAATCCGCGTTTTTGTCCATTTCACCCGTGAATTAGCGTTTTTTTTTTCTTCTAAATTTTAGCCCCAATGTTGCCCCGAGAATCCTTGAATTAGCGTTTCTCCCTTTTAGCTTTGACTTTTTGATTTTTCTCAATTTGTAAAGCCCATGGCGTCCTGTACGTTTGGCTTGGCGGTTTTGGTTGAGCTTAGGGAGCTCCCCCGTATAAACGTGGCTGATGAAATAGTCATATGTAATAGTAATAGTCAGTTTGGTTTGAGCTCTCAAACAGTTAAGAAGCGGTCAAAGTGTCTTTTTTCTCTTCTTTCTATCATTGTGTGAATTCAATCTCTTGGAAGATTTTATTTTATTTTAATTATTTTCTTTGAAAATTCGAACGGATACGTTTGTAAATACTTTCCGACAGAAAAAAGATTGTGTCGTGGAGTCACCAGGTAATCTTAATCGTACACAACTCCCTCGTATCGAGCCTCCATCCGGCACTACGTTCATAACACGTAACCCATTTTCACCTCTATCAAGTGCAAATGATGACCCATCGGAAGCGATGGACGATGGTGATGCTGTTATACATAATAAAGACAAGTGTCCTCCACTCTACGTATATAACATCGCCAATATAAATCGTTTTGTAGCTGAAGTTAAAGCACTCGATCCAGGTAAATTCAGCTATCGTACTGCCGGCGGAGGCGTGAGACTAAATACTGAAACTATAGATGGGTATAGAACTATTACTAAGTACCTTGAAACAAATAAAGCTGAATATCACACATATCAAGTGAAAGATAATCGTAATTTCCGAGTGGTAATAAGAGGGTTACACCACACCACAGAACCAAACTCAATTATAAACGATCTAAAAGAACATGGTTTTGAACCAGTTCAGGCCATACCCGCACTCCACCCTATAACCAAAATACCTATGCCTCTGTTCTTTGTCGATCTTAAACCTAATGCCAAAAACGCCGAAATTTACAAAATAAACAGACTAGGCAATGCAGTCATAAAAATAGAACCACCGAAGCGGAAAAGATCCGTTATACAATGTACCAAATGCCAGGCCTATGGACACTCAAAAAATTATTGTCACAGAAGTCCTAAATGCGTAAAATGTGATGGCCAGCACAGTACTGAATCATGCGCCAAACAAACTAGTTCACCACCAATATGTACGAATTGTAAAGGCAATCACACAGCCAACTATAAGGGTTGCCCAGTACACGTCAACTTACAAAAATCCCGTCGATCAAACTTACACCCATCGTCCGGTGAAAGACTGCAGTTTCGACTATCCCAGAACGAATTTCCTGCAATTGCCACGGTCATCAACATACATAACAAACCATTTGGCTCAGCCTCGTTCGTATTCAAATGCAACCGCCCAACCGAACCCAACAACTGAAAATAGTAGCAACCCAGAAATCTCAAGTCTCTTCTCTAAAATCGATCAGCTCATCGGTATTCTACAACCTATGATCAATCTGCTCTCCCAAATAATGCCAAAACTTATTAAATGATTTCGTCTATGAACAATGATCTCATAATTGTCACATGGAATTCTCAAGGACTGAACAATAAATACCATGAACTGGAACTTTTCTTAAACCAATACGATGTCGATATTGCCCTACTTACGGAAACCATACTGGCGCCGCACATAAACTTCTTTATGTCAAAATACATGATCTATAGAGCTGACCATCCGTCGGGTACACGTCAAGGTGGATCGGCAATATTCGTAAAGCGAAATATTTCTCACGTTGAAATGCTACCCAACTGCGAGGAAGAAGTACAGGTTGCTCGAATAGGGATAAAAATCAATGGTGCAGAGTATATAATTGGCGCCTTTTACTCTGCCCCCGATAGAGCGGACCACAGACTCCTAATGAGCACTATATGGGCTGTGATTCATGAGATGAGACTCAAATTCCTCATGGGCGGGGATTATAACGCAAAACACCCACGTTGGTCCTCAGCTACAACAAATCCCAGAGGAAGATTGTTACACGACGCTGTGAACCAACTAGGCATCGAAGTATTCAATCCGCTGGAGCCGACGCACTATCCAGCAAATCCCAGCCACGCTCCTGATATCCTAGACATATTTCTAGCAAAAGGCATTAATAATATGACGACTTCAATTCGTGTAATACACTCCTTGTCATCAGATCACTATCCGGTTATGATGAGCTTGAACGCAATCATCCCCTGCAACAATTCTAATAAATTGATTCAACACCCGTTTGATTGGAAGTTGTACAGCGAGACGCTAGCTAATCGGACGAATCTATCAATACCACTGAAAACGCCAACGGATATTGATAAAGCTGTCAGTCAACTAACGCAGAACATACATTACGCTGCAAACGAAGCAAGCACACCTTGCCATCATATCACACACAGAACCGCATCATACACGCCTCCTCACATAAATCAGCTTTTAACAATAAAACATAATGCAAGAAACTTATATGAACAAACGTGATACCGAACCCACAAGAGTGCCTACAATAGGGCTTCATTAGATCTGAAAACGGCACTAGCAGAAATGAAAACTGAGAAAAAGAGGAACGAACTTCTTATGCTGGACAAAAGAGACGGTTTGCTATGGCATAAAGCAAAAATACTAACGAAACAGACTTGCAATATGCCTGCACTCAAGTACAACAGGAGATGGTACTCCACGCCCGAAGAAAAAGCCCTTTTGTTTTCGAATCAGTTATCCGAACAGTTCACGCCCAATCCAAGCGACCTACCCGACTTCCATCGCCACGTTGAAGAGGCTATCACTGAGCCCTTAGAGATAACACCTTTCAGAGATTTCCTTACGCCAGCCCAAGTGAAGAATGCAATTGCCAGATCACCTACCAAGAAATCGCCTGGTTCGGATCGCATCACACAACCCCTCTGCAAAAACCTTCCAAGAAAAGCATTGGTCCAACTGACCCAAATCTACAATGCAATCCTTCGCATCACGTATTTTCCCGCCCGTTGGAAGAATGCTGAGATTATAATGATCCGAAACCCCAAAAAATCAGCGAACGACCCACCCAGCTATCGACCTATAAGTAGTGTTGAATCGATACCAGTAATTAGAGTAAAGTATCGATACTTTTCAATCGATACCCAGTAGTTTTGGTATCGATACTTTTTTCGATACCAAGTACTATTTCGATACTTTGATTCGATACAGGAAAATGAGTACTTCAGGAATCGATACTTTTTATTCGATACTGAGTACGATTCGATACTTTTTAATCAATACCGAGTATTTTTTAATTTTAAATTTTTTAAATTAATTTAAACACGTGAACTCCCGGCATCGGAAACGTACCGTTTAAAATGAGTACTTTAATTGGTATCGAATGGGTATTGATTAAAACTAGTACGATACTGAATCAATACCCATTCGATACCGAGTATTTACTCGCTTGAATCAATACCCATTCGATACCGAGTATTTACTTGTTTGATCAATACCCATTCGATACCGAGTAAAAGTACTCATTTGAAACGATACCGAATCAATACCCATTCGATACCGAGTAAAAGTACTCATTTGAATCAATATCCATTCAATACCGAGTAATTACTTGTTTGAATCAATACCCATTCGATACCGAGTAAAAGTACTCATTTGAAACGATACCGAATCAATACCCATTCGATACCGAGTATTTACTCGCTTGAATCAATACCCATTCGAGTACTTTTACTCGGTATCGAATGGGTATTGATTCAAACAAGTAAATACTCGGTATCGAATAGGTATCGTTTCAAATGAGTACTTTTACTCGAAAGTGGAAACTGTCAATTTCCTCCTATACGTAACAAAAAATCCATTTGATGCGCTATTATTTGGAGGTTTAGCGTCAGAGAATTGAAGCTCAGACCATG
>CM075941.1:926969-988000 GCA_038030265.1 Corythucha ciliata | reverse complement strand
ATAATTATAAATACAAGATTTACGTCACGTCTCGTGCGTCCTGAATATTAGTAGGGTATTGTAATAAAATAGAAAGAAACTAAAGAAAGTCAAAATCTTCTTCTCTGCAATAATTACGAGGAGGTGGGACTTTATATCCCCCCCCCCCAAAAAAAAACAGGGTCAATATGTTTCCTGGGAGGGTTCTCTGCTCGACGAGTTATCAGATCCTCGACTTTTCCGGTAAAAACTTTTCATACTTTCCCTCTCACACACTCTCTCTCTCTCTCGTCTTTTTTCTTTTTTCACTGGGAGACTCGCTCACGGAATACAAATTTCTTTAATCTCTCCCGTAAAATAAAAGGAAGGAAAGGAAAAGTACTGATGCCAATTCTTCTCATAATTGAAACCATTAATATTGCAGGCTGTCCTCATGAATTCATCAAGGTATTTCACTTGAAAGTGCTATGACCCCCCCCCCCC
Organism: Corythucha ciliata; assembly: GCA_038030265.1. Classification (NCBI taxonomy): domain Eukaryota; kingdom Metazoa; phylum Arthropoda; class Insecta; order Hemiptera; family Tingidae; genus Corythucha; species Corythucha ciliata. The sequence continues at coordinate 987,538 of CM075941.1, read as the reverse complement.
CCCGACGTCACCCATTATTCTCATCAAATCATGTATTTTTCAAAGTCTACACTTCATTCAAATCGTTGAAGGATTTTCCATTTAATAGCCGTTGAAGGGGGTTGATCCCTGCAAAATAAATACATTTCTCGTTTCTGTCGGTAAGGCCTGCGGGTAATGGTTAAGGAAATGAGTAAAAATATATTGAAACGTTATAATGAGGCCAGAATAACGAAAATGTTTATTCGTCGATGACCACATTATTAGGCTATTTAACGCAGGGCTCGAACTCCGTTGACAATTGATGGCGCAACGCGGGGCGTCAAAAAATTCACTTGTAATATGGGCATCTGGCGGCGTAAGACTACACCTTCGGCAGATGCGACTCTGTATGCTCATATTATTCCTCGGTTAATAATTGTCAATTAACTGGGCAATTGTTACGTGGAAAGGAGGACTGGAGGGAGGGACACTCGACGAGGAATCCTTTCCCTCCGACCTTGAACGTCTCATTTTCGTCGAAGAGAGCCATATGGGATACTTTTTTAACGACAACTTATAAGCGCCACTGAAGAGCATAAAAGTTATTGTGAATGAGTGGTGGAAAAGGGGTGAGAAGGCAGGCGTCATTAAAAGCGATGAAATTGATTGTCTAATGGGTTTTTACCCTGTCCAAAGACCGTCCTCATGATAGCAAACTTCACGCCATGGTGTCTTACAAGTGGAGACGCGAGGGGTTCATGGAAAATTCCTATACAGTCCTTAATGAAGTTTTGTTTCAAACACTGCGAGCCTTTTTCCATTTGAAAAACTTCTTCATTCGTCCCTTGCCACTCTAAAAGATCAAGACGATACCGGAAAAACAAAAGAGAGTCTCCATTTTGTGCGTGTTTAAACGCGATCTGAATTGGATTCTCGAGAGTTGTAAATAAGAAAAAGGAGACACGAAGACAACTTTAAAAGGAACGTACGAATAAATGAATGCTCAAGACCTTAAATAAACAGATAAAAGACTTTTAGGTGAAAATGGAGAGGAAACAAGAGGATCTTATTGTCAATAAATTATTCTTATGAGAACAGAAACTCTGTCTTAATACGAAAGCAAGCGAATAATAAAAAAAAGTTTAATTTTGAATTTAGATTTGAAGAGGTGTGGACTGTGGAGCAACAAGAAAAAACTCGCCCCGTGAATTGTGAAAAATACAGTGGGAAGGGTCCAGACATTATAGACCGTTTTTTGCAGTTCCTCACCACTCACTCTAATAATTGATTCGAAATAAAATAATTACCCCTCCCACCCACACACACACCCAAACTCAAATTATTGGATTTTTTCCCATTTTAGCCGTAAATTTTCCTCTATGCACTATATCTGCGAATTGGTGATTTTCCTCAATTTTAGCCGTAAAGTAGCGTTTTTATCCCTTGTTATCAATTTTTCCTAATTTTTGCCATGAATTGAAGTTTTCCTTGATTTTTGCATAAAATTACCGATGTTTTACATTTTTCAGCAGTGAATTAGCCCTTTCTCTCACTTTGAGCTGGAAGTATAGCGTTTTTCGTTAATTTCAGCCACGCTAATTTGTGAGTTTTCTCATTGGCATCAAATTAACGGTGCTCGAACTATTTTTGCCCCGCATTTACAATTTTTTTTTCTCAACTTTTAGCCATGGACTAGCTCTTTCTTTCGGGTAGTTCATGGCTAGCTCTTTCGGGTAGTTTTAGGCCCGAAGTTGCCTTCAAAAGTTACAGATTGGTCTTTTGCAAAATTTTAGTCCCAAGTCAGCGTTATTATTAAATTTTAGTCGTGAATTGGCGTTTTTCTCTAATTTAGCCGTGAAAAAGACGATTTTTTTCATTTGTATCCGTGAATGAACGTTTCTTCTACAGAATTTATCCGCAAATTATCGCATTTTTTTTTCTTTTACAATTTTAGCCGCGAATTAAGTAGCAATTTTCTTCAGTTGAGTCCGCGAAATTGGATTGTTCCAATTTTAGCCGCTATGTAGCGCTTTTTGTCAATTTCATTACCGATTTTTTTTTTTTTTTTTTTTAATAGACCTTTATTAATCAAAAAAATTTACAAAAAAAATATACAAAGAAAAAATAACTGGCCCGTTCCTTAAAAGCCTATATACTAGGCTTGTGTGAAGGAACGGAATTGTCATCCAAATGAACTCAGACTAGAAAAAACAAAACAAAAGGACCGAACAACAAAAAGTTTTCTTCAGGTGGTATAGTTGTTGTCTCTCCACATTAATTGTTTTTATTTCTTTTAGTTCTTCGTCTAATCGATTTTCGGCCATCTATTGCCATCTATTGCCATCTATTGGCTATCGATTTTCGTCTAGGCCATCATCAGGACCATTATTAAAATAAGCTTTCGTGTGTCTTCCACACTCGTTGACTTCCTTTACTCTAAAGAAGACACACGAAAGCTTATTTTAATAATGGTCCTGATGATGGCCTAGACAGGCCGAAAATCGATTAGACGAAGAACTAAAAGAAATAAAAACAATTAATGTGAAGAGACAACAACTATACCACCTGAAGTCTGAATAACTCCACGACAACGTGGCCAATTACGATTTTAATGAAAAAGTTTTCTCTTTTTAGGAACTTAGGACAAGAAGAAGAGTATATGTATACATGGTTCTTAAATCTTGACAAAGATGAAAATTCGTTTAAACTCAGCTTATTAGTGTAAAAAAATTTTGAAGCAACATAAAAAGCAGATCTTTTGAGCGTTTCTGTTCTGCATTTAGGCAACTCAACATTAGTTTGACTTTTATTTCGAGTTATTCTACAACTTGTACTAAAAGACAAGGATTTTTCTTTGGAGGCATGAATGCAAGCACACAAAAAAAAATCTGATTTATGTTTAATACACCAAATTCCTTAATCAAACAGTCCGTATGAAACCGCTTTGGTTTATTTAATATAATTTTAATAATCGTGTTGTGCGCTGTTTTGATACTGGTCAAGTGAGCAGGCACAGGTGTACCCCATACAATTATACCATATTTTATGATTGAAAAAACTAATGCGTAATACACCATTTTAGAGATTGACTTGTCTACAATTTGCCGTAATAATTCGAATTTAAAAAACAATTTTCGCAATCTCGCAACTAAATTTCTAATGTGCTCATCAAATTTTAAATTTTCATCCACAATTACACCCAGATATTTATGACTAGAGCCCGGATTCGTATGCAATTGCATATTCTTTCTGCTAATAAATATGTCCATGGTGATAAGGTACTTATCCGAATCTTGTCTTTGGGATGCTGTGGTTCAAATTTTATGCTGCATATTTCTGCATATTTGAGCAATATTGCATAAATTTGCATATTTCAAGGATTATTGTAGGAATTACGCAAAATTTCATTACATTTTCATTTAATTTTGTAGATATGAGCCTTTCTTTCTAGCAGGGAAAAACACTGTATGTATCGCCTTACTCCGTAAATAAGGGGTTCGCCTCGTTCTTGGAGCAGCTCATTTTTTCCCCATCTTTAAAATAAGCTGGTATACTATCCGAAGATGAAGAAGAACACAAAATTTGTTTACGTTCGCAAGGTGGACCCACGTGTCACAACCAAACGATAGCAAAAGAACGTTACGGCTTCTTCTCGAAAGGTCCTGGCGACCAATTCAGTAAAATTTAGCGCCTGCACTATCCACCCGTCCTCTCCGAATTGGAATTATGTTTTTAGACAAGACGGGTGGGATAGCGCGGGCGCTAATTCTTACTGAATTGGCCCCATGTTGCCTCAAAGGTTTTTTTGCAGCTCTGAAGAGAGTTCCCCTCCCCTCTTCGACAAACTATTCGGGCCTTTGAGGTCTTGAATTTCGTGAACAGGCGAAAATAACTCATCTCTTGCGGAATTTTCAAAAGAAGAAGGGCAGAAGGGTGTTACTGTCCCTAATAGTCAGTGTCCTGTATTTATTTTCAAGAAGAAAGTACGCACTAAGGGACAGTTAAAGCCACATTTATGGACTTAGATGAAAAATTCACATGTTAACGGCATTTATAATATCGCACAAATGGGTTTCCTTTGATATTTCAAGCTAAAGGGTTTTAGTGCATATTTTGGGTTTTTTAGTGCATATTTCGGGGGTTTTTAGTGCATATTATATGGCATATTTAAGGGATTTTTACTGCATATAAATCCGGGCTTTATTTATGACTATTTGCATACTCAAAAGAAATACACGTATTACCACTACAAACTCTAGGATCACAATGAGGAACTTGCACTGGTCGGAATTTTGTCGAAAGTGTTTTTTACAACAGGATTAATGCTCACAAATGACTCTCAGACTAAAATATTAGTGATAAAGTGTCTCAATTATTAATAAATAATTAATGAAAATAATTAATTTTATAAGGCCTCCAAAACGCCTTGTGATTGGCTGTTCTCGTGTGACGTCACTTGCTGAGTCTATCTTCGCGGTTAGTTCATCTTTCACTGTAATGGGGTGTAATACCGCTTTGTTATTTTATTATCTTACATACTTATTATTATTTTATTAAAAGATAACTAAAATACCAGCTAATTGTCTGTGATTGTCCGGAAAACCCCGGTATCGATTCAAAAAAAAAAAAAATTAAATTGTTGGTCCTATGTGTGGATTGGTGTGGAGTGGTGGTGGAATACTTCTAATCTCTTGCCGCATATCACATGAGTTTATTTTCTGCCGCTTTCCTTCCGTTGTACTGTTGATGTTGGGACTAGAAGAAATGGATAAAATTTCGTACAAAAATTGTTTCGCGCCCCAGTGTAAAAGCACAACTGTTAAAAATCCTGGGAAATTGTTCATTTCTGTACCTGGAAACGCGACGGACAGGGCAAAATGGTTTAAAGTGTGCCGTCGTGATTATGGTCCCGCTCTACCGACCTTCGCGTTGTATTGTTGTGAAGACCACTTCAACGAAAGTACCAATATTGAAATATCTAAATTTCGTACGACCTTTACCATTACACATAGTGTTTACGTCGGCTCACTAGATTAAGTTACAACATAGTTATTATCCAGTGGTAGGAACCATTTGGCGCCTTCGTGCTCTATTCTGCGTGACTCAGCATGCCCGTCTTCATTTTAAACGCGTTTTATCTATATTAGTTGTGTCTATTTATATTTGTAGCTGGAAACTGATGTGGATAATTTGATGTACGTGAGAATGTTATCGCCAACGGGTAGAACTCACGTTCGTCTTAAGCCCGGGGCCTTGCCTTCACGGTTTGACTGCCAGGAAACTCGGCTTGTTACTGGTGAGTGAGTTCATGTTTAGCTCAAAAAAATAAGCTAAGGGGAAAGTAAAATTTTAAAATTTGTTTGTGTGTCCAGGGAAAAACCTCCGACTCTCCAGTGCATTGGAAAAGTTGAACCGTCGGAAAATTGTAAAAGAACTGGTCGAACGTCATAGTTTTGAAGGTTACTAGTCGCCCTCTTTTCATAAGCCAATCGTAATATTGATCGATAACTAAACAGAAGCTGCAATGGTTGAAGAAGTTGAGCATCCTCCTCAGGTAGATCTTAATCTAGTCAAAGATCGGCCCCATACAATTGAAAAATCCCCTACACCTTCGGCTGAAGACGATGAAATACTCCGTCAATGCAGCGCTTTACTAGATTGGCTTCCAAAAATGATCGAAAAAGGTGAGTAATTTCAACATTTCGTAGGTATTGTAAGATTTCCGATGGAATAGACTTCTTCTATAAAAGTGTTTATATTGGAAATTGTGTTGAATTATTGAAATTATATAGTACCACAACATACTGCTTAAACTGAGCGTTAGCAGCTATTTTTTTATTGGTCCTGGCTGATACAACTGCTCAAGAACGAGCCATTTTATCTGAAGTTACGCGTACCTGTGTATTGAGAGACTCAGTTTTGACTTTGAACCTTATTTTTTCCCTCAGGTATTCAAGTGAAGCCAGATATTTTTCACAGAGCGGTACAAGTACGACCCTACTTTCGCAGCAAGCAGAGCCAAACGATTTTACCGCCTCTTTATTTTTCCACACGACCGAGGAGCACGACTGAAATTGAGAGCCACTCAGAGTTTGCTCTAATGCCAAAACGACGTTTGTCGCGTGATGATAGCAGCGAGGAACAAGATCCCAAACGGCTGTCTATAAGAGAAGATACCTCACTCATCTCGACCTCATCTTCATCATTTGTGGTGTCATCTGCGTCCACGTCCTCGTATTCATATTCGACTGCTGAGAAAGAAGAAGCAGTCCGAATTTTTAAGGGAAGGTGCTGCGCAGTGACCAGAGCTCTCATCGAGCTCCACCCAAAACTGTATCTAGGACTTCCGAGACATTGTTTTTTTATTATCAAACTTTTAACGGAGGCCACTGACATTTTAGACAGGAATATTATGATTGCTCTAAAAAAACTTAAGACCAATGATCAATTCGTCACACTTGGTCATGATTTCGGATTATCAGAGGCTAGTATTTCTAGAATCTTTCTTAACTCGTTACCTCCAATAGCAGCAGAACTTCAAAAATTAATTTTTTGGCCTGCAAAAGATAAAATTTTCCTCAGATTGCCGATCCCATTTAGGAAACAATTCTTTAAAGTGGTCTCAATGATTGATTGTTTTGAGGTACAAATAGAAAAACCAAGCGATGCCTATAAACAGTCTCTGACATGGTCCGAATATTACGGGTGCAACACCTTCAAATATCTTATTTCGTGTACACCTAATGGATTTATCAATTTTATATCCTTGGGTTTCGGTGGAAGGATATCCGACAACAATATATTGTTGGAGAGTGGATTCCTAAGTAATATTACTCCCCACGACCAGGTAATGGCGGACAGAAAAAACAGCAAATGCCGACAACCTCGGCATGTTCTGGGAAGATGCTTTTTCAAATCCTGCCCGAAGCATTTTAGGGAAATTTATTATTTTACTGGTCAACTGTAAGACACTTTCTTCCAGAGTACAGATAACCAACTGCGAGACATTCAAGATAAGTAGATAACCAGCATGAAGGTATTGTCGTAACCAGTCAACCAGTCTAGATTAAAACTGAATTAACCAGACATTTTTTTAAAAAATCTATGCCAACTAGAAAAATTAAAATTGTGAGCAATACTTCGATGCCTAATAAGCGTGAAACTGCGTATTAACTTACATACTAAAAAATGGTTCTTCAAGAACTCAGCATCTGACGTCACACACCTCAGCTCGTAAAACAAGATGGCGCCGAGCGTTTTAGCCGACTGTAAAAATCCCAATTTTAGAAAAATTGACTAAAATTCATTTCACGTTTATTCATAAAAAAAATATGTACGAGTCGATTTGTAATTTTTTGCTCTTTTTTAACACAAAAAATGTGCAAAATCCTCATTGGAATCATGTAAGCTAACCCTGGGAAGTAATGCTTTATTCTTACACTTTTTAGGGATAATCTAATTACTGCCGTTTTTTGTATGTTTAAGGACATTAAATTTCTGTCAAACCATGTTTTAACAATGCCTAGGGATTGGGTGCAAGACTCAACTAAACCATCAAAATTATCACCTCTGAAAATTAATAAAGTGTCATCCGCGAAGCCATAAATTTTACCATTTAAATCCAAATCTAAAAGATCATTAATAAATAATATGAACAAAACAGGTCCCAAGACAGTACCCTGTGGCACCCCACAACTGAAGTATTCCACCTCACTCTCCACACAGCCCATTTTAGTGACACACGGACGATTTCATAAGAACGAAGCCAACAAATCACAGACACAACCTCTGATCCCATAAGCGTTTAGCTTCGATATTAGCAGGTCATGGTCCACAACATCGAAGGCCTTCTGAATATCAAGAAAAATGCCCAAAACACAGGAGCCTTCATCCAGGCCATCAAAAATTTCATTGTGCATACCATATAGGGCTTGCTCAGAACTAAGTCCCTGACGAAAACCATACTGATTTTTCGACAAAATATTATTATCATTAAGGAACTTCATCAGTCTGACCTTAATGCACTTTTCAAGAAATTTGGCCAAGGAATAGGTCAAGGCAATCGGTCTGTAATTATTGACTTGCGTTCCATCCCCTCCTTTATGCAGAGGTAAGATAAAAGTTTCCTTCAGTTTACGGGGAAAAACACCATCTTGAAAAACCCGATTTAATATAAAAGCTAGCGGAGAACTAATATAAGTGGACATTTTTTTTAACACCAAATTAGAGATATTATTAATTTTGACGCTGGATGAATCCTTCATTTTTACAATAAAGTTACTAATTTCCCTTTCTTCCACAGGCCACAGAAATACAGAACTGGGTACAAACTTGGGTCTCAATATGGCTTTAAGTAAATTGCGGCTATGTTCCGGCGGGCTATATAGTTAATACTGAATGTTTCTGTGTATTCTGATGTATTTCATCTGTCAACAATACCTGCACAATAAAATTTCTACCTACCTACCAATCTACTTCTTTAACTATATTTGGTTTATTCAGTATAATTTCATTTATTGATCGCCACATTTTCTTTGGATCATCTTTTGAATTTACAACGAGATTACTGTAATACGACTTCTTAGCATTATTAACTAATACTTTGAGCACCTTTTTATAATTATGCAATTTTTCTCTTAAACGAACATTGTAGGTTGATATAATGAATAAATCTGTCGCCGGCATTTTAATTAGTAAATTAATTAAACTGATATTATCCGGACGACGATGGAAGGGCATAGCCCAACACGATTCGAGTTTCGAGAAAAAATGGCTCCCCGGCGGGATTTGAACCCGCAACCTCTGGATTACCAGTCCAGCACGCTGCCATTTGCGCCACGGAGACGCCTATGGGAGTCGTACTCCGAGGGATAAGCTAAGCCGAACCCCACCTAGGTCCATTGTTTCTCGAAACTCTAGGCGCTTCTCCTGATCGGTAAACCACGCCGAATTTAATCTTATCTAGATGTTGTTAGATTGATATAATGAATAAATCTGTCGCCGGCATTTTAATTAGTAAATTAATTAAACTGATATTATCCGGACGACGATGGAAGGGCATAGCCCAACACGATTCGAGTTTCGAGAAAAAATGGCTCCCCGGCGGGATTTGAACCCGCAACCTCTGGATTACCAGTCCAGCACGCTGCCATTTGCGCCACGGAGACGCCTATGGGAGTCGTACTCCGAGGGATAAGCTAAGCCGAACCCCACCTAGGTCCATTGTTTCTCGAAACTCTAGGCGCTTCTCCTGATCGGTAAACCACGCCGAATTTAATCTTATCTAGATGTTGTTAGATTGATATAATGAATAAATCTGTCGCCGGCATTTTAATTAGTAAATTAATTAAACTGATATTATCCGGACGACGATGGAAGGGCATAGCCCAACACGATTCGAGTTTCGAGAAAAAATGGCTCCGGATAATATCAGTTTAATTAATTTACTAATTAAAATGCCGGCGACAGATTTATTCATTATATCAATCTAACAACATCTAGATAAGATTAAATTCGGCGTGGTTTACCGATCAGGAGAAGCGCCTAGAGTTTCGAGAAACAATGGACCTAGGTGGGGTTCGGCTTAGCTTATCCCTCGGAGTACGACTCCCATAGGCGTCTCCGTGGCGCAAATGGCAGCGTGCTGGACTGGTAATCCAGAGGTTGCGGGTTCAAATCCCGCCGGGGAGCCATTTTTTCTCGAAACTCGAATCGTGTTGGGCTATGCCCTTCCATCGTCGTCCGGATAATATCAGTTTAATTAATTTACTAATTAAAATGCCGGCGACAGATTTATTCATTATATCAATCTAACAACATCTAGATAAGATTAAATTCGGCGTGGTTTACCGATCAGGAGAAGCGCCTAGAGTTTCGAGAAACAATGGACCTAGGTGGGGTTCGGCTTAGCTTATCCCTCGGAGTACGACTCCCATAGGCGTCTCCGTGGCGCAAATGGCAGCGTGCTGGACTGGTAATCCAGAGGTTGCGGGTTCAAATCCCGCCGGGGAGCCATTTTTTCTCGAAACTCGAATCGTGTTGGGCTATGCCCTTCCATCGTCGTCCGGATAATATCAGTTTAATTAATTTACTAATTAAAATGCCGGCGACAGATTTATTCATTATATCAATCTAACAACATCTAGATAAGATTAAATTCGGCGTGGTTTACCGATCAGGAGAAGCGCCTAGAGTTTCGAGAAACAATGGACCTAGGTGGGGTTCGGCTTAGCTTATCCCTCGGAGTACGACTCCCATAGGCGTCTCCGTGGCGCAAATGGCAGCGTGCTGGACTGGTAATCCAGAGGTTGCGGGTTCAAATCCCGCCGGGGAGCCATTTTTTCTCGAAACTCGAATCGTGTTGGGCTATGCCCTTCCATCGTCGTCCGGATAATATCAGTTTAATTAATTTACTAATTAAAATGCCGGCGACAGATTTATTCATTATATCAATCTAACAACATCTAGATAAGATTAAATTCGGCGTGGTTTACCGATCAGGAGAAGCGCCTAGAGTTTCGAGAAACAATGGACCTAGGTGGGGTTCGGCTTAGCTTATCCCTCGGAGTACGACTCCCATAGGCGTCTCCGTGGCGCAAATGGCAGCGTGCTGGACTGGTAATCCAGAGGTTGCGGGTTCAAATCCCGCCGGGGAGCCATTTTTTCTCGAAACTCGAATCGTGTTGGGCTATGCCCTTCCATCGTCGTCCGGATAATATCAGTTTAATTAATTTACTAATTAAAATGCCGGCGACAGATTTATTCATTATATCAATCTAACAACATCTAGATAAGATTAAATTCGGCGTGGTTTACCGATCAGGAGAAGCGCCTAGAGTTTCGAGAAACAATGGACCTAGGTGGGGTTCGGCTTAGCTTATCCCTCGGAGTACGACTCCCATAGGCGTCCCCGTGGCGCAAATGGCAGCGTGCTGGACTGGTAATCCAGAGGTTGCGGGTTCAAATCCCGCCGGGGAGCCATTTTTTCTCGAAACTCGAATCGTGTTGGGCTATGCCCTTCCATCGTCGTCCGGATAATATCAGTTTAATTAATTTACTAATTAAAATGCCGGCGACAGATTTATTCATTATATCAATCTAACAACATCTAGATAAGATTAAATTCGGCGTGGTTTACCGATCAGGAGAAGCGCCTAGAGTTTCGAGAAACAATGGACCTAGGTGGGGTTCGGCTTAGCTTATCCCTCGGAGTACGACTCCCATAGGCGTCTCCGTGGCGCAAATGGCAGCGTGCTGGACTGGTAATCCAGAGGTTGCGGGTTCAAATCCCGCCGGGGAGCCATTTTTTCTCGAAACTCGAATCGTGTTGGGCTATGCCCTTCCATCGTCGTCCGGATAATATCAGTTTAATTAATTTACTAATTAAAATGCCGGCGACAGATTTATTCATTATATCAATCTAACAACATCTAGATAAGATTAAATTCGGCGTGGTTTACCGATCAGGAGAAGCGCCTAGAGTTTCGAGAAACAATGGACCTAGGTGGGGTTCGGCTTAGCTTATCCCTCGGAGTACGACTCCCATAGGCGTCTCCGTGGCGCAAATGGCAGCGTGCTGGACTGGTAATCCAGAGGTTGCGGGTTCAAATCCCGCCGGGGAGCCATTTTTTCTCGAAACTCGAATCGTGTTGGGCTATGCCCTTCCATCGTCGTCCGGATAATATCAGTTTAATTAATTTACTAATTAAAATGCCGGCGACAGATTTATTCATTATATCAATCTAACAACATCTAGATAAGATTAAATTCGGCGTGGTTTACCGATCAGGAGAAGCGCCTAGAGTTTCGAGAAACAATGGACCTAGGTGGGGTTCGGCTTAGCTTATCCCTCGGAGTACGACTCCCATAGGCGTCTCCGTGGCGCAAATGGCAGCGTGCTGGACTGGTAATCCAGAGGTTGCGGGTTCAAATCCCGCCGGGGAGCCATTTTTTCTCGAAACTCGAATCGTGTTGGGCTATGCCCTTCCATCGTCGTCCGGATAATATCAGTTTAATTAATTTACTAATTAAAATGCCGGCGACAGATTTATTCATTATATCAATCTAACAACATCTAGATAAGATTAAATTCGGCGTGGTTTACCGATCAGGAGAAGCGCCTAGAGTTTCGAGAAACAATGGACCTAGGTGGGGTTCGGCTTAGCTTATCCCTCGGAGTACGACTCCCATAGGCGTCCCCGTGGCGCAAATGGCAGCGTGCTGGACTGGTAATCCAGAGGTTGCGGGTTCAAATCCCGCCGGGGAGCCATTTTTTCTCGAAACTCGAATCGTGTTGGGCTACGCCCTTCCATCGTCGTCCGGATAATATCAGTTTAATTAATTTACTAATTAAAATGCCGGCGACAGATTTATTCATTATATCAATCTAACAACATCTAGATAAGATTAAATTCGGCGTGGTTTACCGATCAGGAGAAGCGCCTAGAGTTTCGAGAAACAATGGACCTAGGTGGGGTTCGGCTTAGCTTATCCCTCGGAGTACGACTCCCATAGGCGTCTCCGTGGCGCAAATGGCAGCGTGCTGGACTGGTAATCCAGAGGTTGCGGGTTCAAATCCCGCCGGGGAGCCATTTTTTCTCGAAACTCGAATCGTGTTGGGCTATGCCCTTCCATCGTCGTCCGGATAATATCAGTTTAATTAATTTACTAATTAAAATGCCGGCGACAGATTTATTCATTATATCAATCTAACAACATCTAGATAAGATTAAATTCGGCGTGGTTTACCGATCAGGAGAAGCGCCTAGAGTTTCGAGAAACAATGGACCTAGGTGGGGTTCGGCTTAGCTTATCCCTCGGAGTACGACTCCCATAGGCGTCTCCGTGGCGCAAATGGCAGCGTGCTGGACTGGTAATCCAGAGGTTGCGGGTTCAAATCCCGCCGGGGAGCCATTTTTTCTCGAAACTCGAATCGTGTTGGGCTATGCCCTTCCATCGTCGTCCGGATAATATCAGTTTAATTAATTTACTAATTAAAATGCCGGCGACAGATTTATTCATTATATCAATCTAACAACATCTAGATAAGATTAAATTCGGCGTGGTTTACCGATCAGGAGAAGCGCCTAGAGTTTCGAGAAACAATGGACCTAGGTGGGGTTCGGCTTAGCTTATCCCTCGGAGTACGACTCCCATAGGCGTCTCCGTGGCGCAAATGGCAGCGTGCTGGACTGGTAATCCAGAGGTTGCGGGTTCAAATCCCGCCGGGGAGCCATTTTTTCAGTACAAGAAATAATAGGTTGAAATTTTGAGCAGTCAAGAAAGCTATTTACTATTAAAGGAGTGGGTTTTTTGTTCCAGTAGGTATGGGTTAGGACTATGGTGGACAAGTGGCATATCTTTTTTATCACGGAAGATGAGTGAGAAAGAGTTTTCAGCACGTATCTATCGGCGAGCATTTTACGTCGTAGTTCAAGTGGTGGCTCGTGTGCCTCGGACAACATGACATTGATTGGCGTGCTGCTCAAGTACCCCATACATAGCCTTATGCATTTGTATTGCACCTTATCGAGTAATTGAATCGTTGCAGTATTAGCTCTGCTGTAGAAAAGGCTTCCAAAGTCAATTAAAGTTCTAATTGTTGACCTATAGAAAAGAAGACAAGTTGATGGGTCTGTACCCCACTTGTTGTAACAGATCATTTTTAATACATTAATATATTTTTCAGCTTTACATACTATATCTTGAATGTGATGTTTCCATTTTAATTTATTATTGATCTGTAATCCTAAAAATCGGATATTTGTTTTGACCTGGAGGGCCGCCCCTCCTAAAATAATTGAGTCGCCCAGGGGATTTCGTCGTCTTCTAGTGAAAAGACAAACTGATGATTTGTCTGTTGCAATAGTCATGCCATTCTTGTGGGTCCATGTAAAAATATTCTGCATCGCGTGATCTAGGTCATTCACGCATGTAGTTATGTTTTTGTGTGCAGTGTATATACATACGTCATCTGCGTATTGAACAATATTTATATTTGGGGGACAATGTCTAACTAAGTCGGCTGCATAGATTGCATATAACGGGACGCTTAGTATGCCCCCTTGTGGTAAGCCTACTCTACAGATTCTTGGACCGACGTATTCGCTGTTAATTCTAAGAAATATATTTCTACCATCTATTAATTTGAAGATATTATTGATAAATTTTAAAGGTAGACCTATATTAAACAATTTTTGTCCTAACAGTTGTATGTTTACGTTGTCGTAGGCCCCGGAAACATCGAGAAATGCCGCAAGCAATGTTTTATCTTCAGTTAAACTCATATCTATGTCTGTGAGTAGGAGCGAATGGCAGTCATGTATAGATTTTCCTTTTCGACATCCGTATTGACTTGAGGGTAAAATTTCTTGAGATTCGATGTACCACTCCAGCCTACATTTTATCATTCGTTCCAATGTTTTCACTACGCACGATGTTAGAGAGATGGGTCTGTAGGAATTACAGTCGCCTCCGGGTTTATTAGGTTTTAGAAGAGGGATCACCACGTGATTTTTCCAATCTTCAGGGAATTCACCTGTTTCCCATGCTTGATTGAAAATGTGTAAAAGTATTCGTTTAGATATAGTTGGAAGATGTGAAATCATGGGGTAGTGTATATGGTCCAATCCGGGAGCGGTATTTCTTTTTTCTTTTACGGCATTATTAAACTCTTTTTCTGTGAAAGGCTTAAGTATAAAATGGTCATTGTGTGTATTCAAGTCGAAGTAGTTGTCCTCGGGGACGAAAGGAGGGCACATTTTGTTAAAAAAATCATTAGTCCGTTCGCCTGCTGTTATGGGAGAGTTATTTTGGGAGTTGTTGTTTTTGAGGTGCTTAAATGCCTTCCACATATCCTTTATACTATTTTTTCTATTAATTCCTTCACAATACGTTTGCCACGATTTGTTTTTGCTCTGCCGAACTATTTTTTTTGCTTGAGCATCCGCTCTTTGGTAAGATATGTAATTATTGTAGGTAGGGGAATTTTTATATTCAAGGTATGCTGTTTTCCTTTTATCTATAGCTATTTTACATTCTTCATTCCACCATTTTTTACAAAATTTGAGGTTCTTCACTTCTTTATACTTCGGGATTGCTTGATCGCTAGCTCTATTGATATTATCAATGAAAGTTTTGTAATCATAAGAACTGTTGTAGGAAGGCAATTGTTCTGCCGATAACTTTTCCATAAGGTGTGAATATTTGTCCCAATCAGCTTCGTTCAGTTTCCATTTTTTGTTCGATCGTAAGTTAACGCTATTATCATAAGGAACCGTTGTACCGAAAATGATCGGCAAATGATTGGATCCCATGGGGTCATCCAGTATGCACCACTCAAACTTCGGAGAGAGCTCCGGTGATACAAAAGTTAAGTCTATTGCCGAATCGTTAGTTTGTCTAGAGGATTTTAACATGGTTGGGGAGCCGTCATTTAAGAGAATTAAATTGCAGTTATCAGCGGCCTCAACGAGGGCTGATCCTTTATGGTCTGATAAAGAACACCCGAACGTGCGATGATGGGAGTTGAAGTCACCAGCTATAATACAAGGTTTTTTAAATGTATTGAAAAATTGCTCCCAACTTCTAGACGAGACGTTATTTCTAGGATTATTGTAGATAGACACAATTGAAATGGTTTTTGTTTCAAAAGGGATAGATATGGCTACTGACATAATATTTTCAAAATTTATACGTGGCATTTCAGTATACGGTATATTGTTTTTGACGAGAATGGCTACTCCAGCTTTGCCATCATCTCGATCTTTTCTAATGACATTGAAACCACTGGAATTTACTGCTTGATTAGGTCGAAACCATGTCTCTGAAAGAATTGCGATATTAATATTATTTTGTGATAAACAAGCTTCTAAACTGCCTTTGTTGCTTACGGCGGACCTTGCGTTCCATTGTAAAAATTTTAAAGAGTTATTACTCATTTTAATAGAGAGAAATGTGAAATTCTAGACTTGATTTCTTTTATGATGTCACTTTTTTCTTTTAGAGGTGTTTCTTTTAGACTATTAAAAACTTCAAATAGAGCTTCGCAAAGGATATCGGTGTTGTAAGAGGAATTTCGGGAGACCCGGTCCTCTTCGGCGGCTGGTGAGTACGGATTTTTAGAGATAGGTGTGCATTTGTCCATATCATGTCGGTGATTCTCTAGAATTTGACGATGTTCTTCGAAGGTTTTGTCAGGAGGGGTGTTCGGGCGGGTTCGTTTAGGAGGAACTCGGTTTGTTGACTGTAATGAGGGGAAAACTGTTGTGTTATTTATTTTGGGAGGCTGATTAGTTAGAACTGATTTGAATGATTTTATGCTCATTTTGTCCCTAGCCTCGGTGAAAGAAAGATTTTCGTCAGTCATTAACGTTCTGATGGACCTTTGCTTACTGAATTCCGGGCATTTACTCTTAGAGAGAGCAGAGTGCTCTCCTTTACAATGCACACAGTAAGGGGGCTTGTCGGGGGGGCATTCACTACTTGGGTGTTGCTCTCCGCATTTGCTGCATCTTGTGTCGCTTCTACAAAAATCCTTTTTATGGCCGTATCTAAGACAATTGAAGCACTGGTTAATCCTTGGTGTGTATGGTTCAATGGGGCATTTGACGCAATGCAATATGATGTATTCCGGCAGTTCCTGCCCACGAAACGTTAACAAGACTGTCTGGGTTGGAACAAATTTAGTTTGACCATTTTCAATTATTTTACGAGAGAAGCGTTTAGCCCTAATTACCTTTATGAGACCATAATTCGGTGAATGTACGTCAGTAACTATGTCTTCCTCGGTGAGTTCGTGGCAAACTCCCCGAATAATGCCTAGTCGTTGTAGAATATAAGAAGGCGCGTACGACTCCCATAGGCGTCTCCGTGGCGCAAATGGCAGCGTGCTGGACTGGTAATCCAGAGGTTGCGGGTTCAAATCCCGCCGGGGAGCCATTTTTTCTCGAAACTCGAATCGTGTTGGGCTATGCCCTTCCATCGTCGTCCGGATAATATCAGTTTAATTAATTTACTAATTAAAATGCCGGCGACAGATTTATTCATTATATCAATCTAACAACATCTAGATAAGATTAAATTCGGCGTGGTTTACCGATCAGGAGAAGCGCCTAGAGTTTCGAGAAACAATGGACCTAGGTGGGGTTCGGCTTAGCTTATCCCTCGGAGTACGACTCCCATAGGCGTCTCCGTGGCGCAAATGGCAGCGTGCTGGACTGGTAATCCAGAGGTTGCGAGTTCAAATCCCGCCGGGGAGCCATTTTTTCTTGAAACTCGAATCGTGTTGGGCTATGCCCTTCCATCGTCGTCCGGATAATATCAGTTTAATTAATTTACTAATGAACATTGTAGGGTTCCTTCAACAACTTCTTATTAAGTCTATCCCTATTCCTTATCGATATTATTATCCCTTTAGTTATCCATTTAGTTAATTTTGTAAATTTACTGCTTTCTTGCACAACAACTGAACTACTTTTGTCTACATGTTCCTGAAATTTATCTAAAAATAACTCTAACAATCTATCAACGTCGCAAGTAGCCTCATAGACGCATTCCCAGGTTTCCAGCTTAAGTCTTTCATCAAGTTTAGCATAATCAACTACAATTTTGTTAGGTATTCTATCTCTAAAAACTTTATCCTGAACAGCTACATTACCAGACAACTTATTTTCCCACTTGCAGTCAAAGGTCAACCCTCCTAAACACGTGTAATGATCAGCAATTGATTCTTTATAAATTACACCAAAACTCTTACTACCTAAACAACCTTTAACGAATAAGTGATTAATACACGAGCATGAGAACCATTTAACTCTCTAGTAATTCCATTTATGACACTTTGAAACCCGTACATCGCCATTATATTACAATACCTCATGGAGTTCTTTGTCAAATTCAACTTATTAATATTGATATCTCCAATAAATATAAGAACTTTATGTGCTGAACATAAATCTAACAACTCAACAACGAGGTAGCTCAGGCGACCTATACAAGGCCGTAATGACAAATTTCACCCCTTTATATACTATATTTAAAAGAATTGCATTACAATTAGCCATGACATCGTAGTCCACTGATATAACTGACAGGCTATCCTTAACATAAATAGAAATCCCTTCCGTTCTATTAATTTGTTTTTTAGAAAATAAATTTGAATATCCGCCATTTTCAAAACTCAAGTGATCGTAATTCCAAGTCTCAGACAATACAATAATATCAAAAGCAACATTAGTAGACGCCAAAAATGCTTCTAAATCAACGAAATGCTTCTTAACACTACGAATATTTACAGAGACCAACTTAAGGCCTTTAAAACTACTACAAAAAAAGGCTCGAACTCTTGCAAAGTGTCACACACAAAAGTATCAAACGTCTCCGATTCATCAAGCAAAGTTGATAGTTCTTCCATAATGATAAATTTAAAATTAAAACTAATTGGATAACAACCACAAAAAGCAAAACAGAAGATCACTCCAATTTATTTATATCCTCCTCCCCGCGAACTATTTCTTCTTGAATCCGGAGTCTTTCTTAGATAGACTCGAGCATTCGCACACCAAGCGAAAGCATACCCATGCTCACGGGCAAATTGCTTAGCTTTGAACAACAGTGCTTTCGTGTGAAATGTCAAATGCTCGTTAACGTAAATCGGGGTGTCCGGCCACTTGGCAAAAAGATTATTCACCTTTGGTTTAATCTTTTTAGCTTCCTTAATTATTACAACTTTATCTTGTTCAGAACAAGTTTTAATAATGGGCCGGCGTGACGAATCATTACCACGACCAGCGACACCCACGCTGAACGCATCATTGATTCCCACATCAATCTTTAAAGTTTTAAATATATCCCCCGCAATACTCCGACAATCTTCGTTTTGCGTTTCCGGAATTCCCTTGACTTCTACATTCAGTTTAAGGGCCTGTTGTTCCAAGTAAACAACCCGCTCATTTAAATCAGAAATTCTCCTATTTTTATCAACACTTGACTTAACAACAATTTCAATTTGCCGAAGCCGAACGATCGACCTCAGAGGTCTCGAGTATGAGTCGGTCACTTTTCACCACACCTACGAGGAAGAACATTCCACATAAGAAGCGAGTCGAGTTCGATTCTTTTACTGACAGTGCCATTCGTTTGAAAGTTCGCAGTTTTATGCTGTTAAAAGGCAGTGCCCGTCAATTAGGCTTCTCCATAAGGAGTTACTAGAGCAAGGCGTTGTAGACTGCGGTAAGGAGTACATTCGGCAGCGCCTACATCACCTGGGGTTTAAGTGGAAGAAGTGTGAATCCAATCGTAAAATTCTAATTGAGCGGCCAGAAATTGCAGCCCGTAGGGTCTCCTACCTGAGGGAGATAAAAAAACATCGAGAGGCCAACAAGAATATTGTCTTCCTGGAAAAAACGTACGTACAAGAGGCCCACAACGTTACATCCTGTTGGCAGTCGGAGGACGAATTGGGGGCTACTCATAAAATAGGTGAGCTGATGATTCTTCATTTCTTTAGCATGAAAATAGTTTCTCGTGATTTTATATTTCAGGCAAGGGCAATCGACTTATTGTTGTTCGTGGAGGTGGGGAGCAAGGCTTCGTTAGAGACGGTCTCCTGATTTTCAAATCCTCAAGTACTTCAGGGGACTATCACACGTTCATGAATGCTGAGAATTTCTCGAAATGGCTCAGTACGTGCTTCCTACCCAACGTGCCGGCAGGCAGTGCCATAGTCATGAACAACGCGAGTTATCATTGCCTCGAAAGAAACAAAAAGCCGAATTCCGGCAGCCTTAAGCGCGTTATTGTCGAATAGTTTTCCCAGCATGGCATCGAATTCTGCGAAACATCAACGAAAGCAGAACTTCTCGAACTGGTGGTAGATGACTTGATCCGGTCTTTTGGTCACATACCTCTGCGTCTCCCTCCTTATCACCCCGACTTAAATCCGATTGAGTTGGTGTGGGGAGCCATCAAGAACGATCTTGCTCGAAATAGTGTTGGTACATCACTTAGGGAGAAAGAAATTGATTTGTGCAATGATGAAACCGCCCCCCCCCCTACCTTGGTGGATGAACTGCTCTGGCTTTTCGACGTTGGTCTTTGTCGTATAAATACATTTATAATAAATTTTATGTAATAAAGGTTCTGAAAGAGTGAAATTCAGTAAAAGAGGTTTTTGAAAGAGCAAAACCCACGAAATTTGGAGTTTGAACAAGCAAATTTCACGAAATTACGATTTTAACGAGACAAATCCACCAAAAGATTTGGAAGAGCAAAAATCCGCAAATCTGGCGTTTGTGAGAGTCAAAAATAGCGATTTTTGTTTTTGAAAGTGCCACATGCCTATGATTAGTTTTGAATCAGACCGTGAGCCAAATTGTTTGGTTTGTCGGTCTAACGATCTGGATTGTGGTGGTGTGAATTTCCTACTTTTTAGTATAATCGGTGGCGGTGTGTGGGAGTGATTAAGTGGGTGAAAAGGGAAATCGCTGTATTGTTCTCCGAGTAGACTGTGCATTATGAACCCCGCTCTTGGCGCTCGACCTTATCTTACCTGGCAAAAATCGAGTTAGGTAGGAGACCCGGCCCTTGTTTCTTGAAGACGAAATGAATGTTTTTAGGTTGTGGCTACGAGTTTGCCAAGTGGCAAAGGGACTTATTTTGCTCCCCCCCCCTCCCCATGAGCAAAACTGTTGGCCCGCGTCTGGTCAGTTTCAACGAAAACATCCAGTCAAGTAAAAAATGCAAACATGTATTCAGAAAGAAAACAGTCAGACATGGATACCACACAGGCAAGTAGATAACTTTTTAGAACGGCAAATAAACATGTAGGGCCCTCCACACACAGTTTGTCTTGTTTTCGACGCTAACTCGAAAGGGGCTTGTGTAAATTGCATTCGTGTTCGACATTGAAACGCTTCGAGTTCGAGTCAAAGACAAGACAACCCGTGTGTGGGGGTCTTAACAAGACTTTTACTTGAGAATTCCGTGAAATCCCGATAGTTTCACCAAAAAAACAACAGATAACTATGTAAAAGTAGAGATTTGTGGCTATTTTCCGTCGCTCGGACCAGGAACGTTTCAATTTAACGAAGCAGGCTTCAACAGATTTGTCGAGCAATCGGGTTGTAGTTTTCCTGGTTAAAGACGCGTTTTGAGAAGGTTTGTCTCGACAAAGGACGTTCTTCCGGTCCTAAAACCAAAAATAAGAATCATACCAAGGATAACGATGCGTAGATTGTAAAATAAATAGGAAAATAATTATCATGTTGGCTTACTCACTTCGGCAACTCAGCCTCATAGCTTCGGAAGGAATTGCATAAACAATGAATTCCACGGTACGTTTAAATATCAACCCTTCCGCCGAAAGACCGAAGGAAAAGTGAAACATTTTAGTATTTGAGCACGAAAAATAAGGATTCTTGACAAAATTTAACAAATCAAAACATCTACCAGTTGTAGTCAGAAAGATCAGTGAACCGCGATCCCCGAGTGATAAGAAGTTTCAAAACTTTAGGAGGTAAACGGCTGTACAATGGAAGGGGTAAGGGGAAGCTCTCAGTGAGAACTTAGGTGGAGATTCGATGTTCTTCAATCTTTGGCCGGGCTATAGCTGAATTAGCTATTTATTTCTCAATTTTTGCCGTGGATTAGCGTTTGTCCCAACTTGAGCAACTAATTAGCCATTCTTCTAAATTTCAATCGTGAATTAGCATTTTTAAAGAAAATTAGCTGCAAATTAGGGGTTTTTTTTTTTTTTTTTTTTATCCACGAATGGGCGATTTTTTGCAATTTCAGATGCGACTTTGTCATTTTACCCAATTTTAGCCCCGCGCATTTGCGTGTTTCTTTTATTGTATAGCCTTAGTGGGGTTTCTTGCCTTTTTTTGGCTTTAGCGCTTGCAGAAAAGCAAAAAAATTAGCGTTTTTTGTTCATTTTAGCCATAAAAAGTGGCATCTACATCGCAAATCAGCGATTTTATCCGAGATACCGCGAATGAACGCTTTTTAACCGTTTTAGCCACGAATATTAACGATTTTTCCCAACTTTTTGCTGCGCTGGTAATTACCCGCAAGAGTAGCATATTAGTACGCCTTCTCATTTTTATCCGCTTAAGGGCCTAAAACAAAACAGGGGAGCAGCGTAGTTTCTCTATTTCAGCCGCGAAGTTACCCTCAGAAGGCCGCGTTTTCTCTTCAGAATAGCGCTTTTGAGGGCCAAATAGAATATTCAGCTGTATACACACTTTGCTGATCACTGCAAGCATTCCCACCTGGGTCGGATGGAATGAAAATCGTCGAAAAGAGCCAATATCGCTGCCCGAACGCGTGCCAAAAAGTCGTTTTCACGTACCTACAAACATGAACATAGATCATTAAAATCCACAATTTCAGGCCGACATAAATATAGGGGGCTCGGGGTGATCCGGTCCCCTCTCGCCTATCTCGGTACGCTACAGATTCACGGACAGAAGAGAGAAAAAAGCTCTACTTCGCAGCTGAAGTTGCTTTAAAGCTTCCGCGGATAAAGTACAGAAAAAGTGCTAATTAGAGGCTACAAGAAGTACCTAAGGAAACGACAATTTTTTACTTCTGATGGTACGTTTGTGGTTCAATCGAGAAAAGGCGCTAAAAAGGCTTGATTCGAAGCTAAAATTAAGAAAAAGTGATAATTCATGGATGAAATTGAGAAAAATGGTGCTGACAGTCGTGCGATGACGGTAATCTGCCGTCGGATTAGTGACAAGTGTCAACTGCACGGAACCACCTCTGGTGATATTTCCTGGAGCGCGATAGTACCGAAAGTGGGTAAATCACGCGGCCCCAATAATTACTTTTACTCGTTCATGTGCCGCGTCATTCGCACCTTGACCCTGCATTGTCATTTGACCTTGCATGATTAATTACACGTAAACAACGGCGTAATTTGAATTGCTTGGAAAACAAATTTATTGCACTTCATTTATGGCAAAAAATCACTCTGATAGTGGCAAATATGTGTCATAGGATCACTTCATTACAACTCAATCGAACTTATAAAAAATACTTCCGTTTGGTATCACAATAATTTGTGTGACTACGATCTTGACAAGCATTCAAGTACTTACAACTCAGATAAGAAATGCACTGTTTGCCGTCGTCGCAGCGATACTCTTCAGGTGAACAAGTCTTTAAAAAAGGGTGCGAACCTGTTGGAACACCGATAAAATTCGTTCCATCATTTTCCGCACACACACACACACACTGCAACTTCCTTACATCCAGGTGGCTCGTCAGATTTGTCCTTACACTCGAAATGGCCGTTGCAGTATTTATTACAAGGCAGGACTTGGTCGCCAGACTCACAGGTGAACCAGCTGTTGAACTTTGGGCAAACGGGTGGTTTACACTCTTCGTTTAGATTGTGAAACGCTGCGACTGCCAGACTTTTTGTGAACATTGGTAAAAATTTCGAATGCATTTCGTAGAATTTTGTCAATTTTCTGTGGTTAACGTATAAAATCGAAGCAAACTCGGCTATTTCCCGAGATTTATACTCAAGCCACCCATTCTCGAATGTTCGATTGTCTCAAGTCAACATCAGATTTGAGCCCGAGAGTGTGATTTTTCGTTCAATCGCTGTCAACGAAATTTTTTCAAGTAGTGCCTCCATATCTTCCCTTGCCTACTCGTAAAAGTACACACACAAAAAAAGGTTAATTTATTTCAAAGTTTTTCCTCGCAGCATACCTGGTCGATTAGTCCTTGGACAGCAAAAAAAAGTGAAGAGAATGACATCCTTGTTTGATTTCTTCGTCACATTAACCAAACTTGGTTCCACCATCTCCAGTTGACTGTTCAAGTACGTTTGAATAGTCGAAATTGATTTATTAACGTTATTAATAAAATCAAGAACATTGTCCCTGGTAAATTCCCTTCGAGATACGGTCGTATTAAAGGGATAGTCCACGTAACTGTACAAAACACCGGTGTCTTCATCCGTTGCAGCCTGCTAATTAAATTTACCAATGGGAGAATTGTTGATTCATTCATTTAATGCAAGAACTCAGCTTGCTGGTTTTTCAAAACGTCATAGTTGTGAAGTCGCACCATTTTTATAATCAGGGGGAAGATTCTATTTAAAAATAAAAATAAAAACAGTTTTGTTGTTGCATTCGAATCGTTCGTGTGAGTCTTTTTTTTGTGTGTAATTAATACATTACAGTTTTGACGACGAGGATGAAGCCAAAGAGGAAAACGAGGATTCCAATGGTCGAAGAGGACCGCAGTATTGGTTTTTCCAGGTTTTCTTCGTCTTCTCCGGTGGCTCAACGATCGCCGGAAGTCCGATCGTTGAATCTAGGGGCTCTGCCTGAATTTTCCGTCGGACGCGATAACTGGACAATATATGAAGAGAGGCTACGAGAGTTTTTCAAAGTAAATGCTGTGGAAGAGGAAAGAAAGATGTCGGTTTTGGTTACGGTGATGGGCGCCGAAGCTTACGAGTACCTTCGAGATCTATGTGATCCGGATCTTCCGTCTCGAAAGCCTTTCGATGAAATATGTTTGATTATGTCACGGCAATGTTCCATAACTGTCTCTGTTTTCAGGAACCGGATCCAATTTTATGAAATGAAGCAAGAGTCTGGGGAATCCGTAGCTCAGTGGTTCGCCCGTGTAAAAAAAATTGCCTCGGGGTGCCAGTTTGGTCCTCAATTGGAGTTCGCGGTAAAAGACAAATTTGTTTGTGGTATGATACAGTCACCGATTTTAGATAGACTGTGTGAAGAAGACCCGAAGGAAAAGAATTTGATGGAATTTTACGATTTGGCTGTAAAGAAAGAGTCAGTCGGAAAACGCTCGCCTAACGGTCTGGTGAAAGAAACTAAAGTTTTGAAGATTGTCCAGGCCACGAAGACGATTGAAAGCTCACAATCAGACCAAAGAAGTGGCAAAGGGGCCGTAAATTGCATTCACTGTGGAAAAGGTAATCATTGTTTCACCGATTGTCGTTTCAAGTCTTACCGAAACCGATGTAGAAAATGTAAAACAATTGGCCACTTAGCAGTTGTTTGCAAGTCAAAAAGTAGCGTGAGCTGTGTGAGTGAGACTGAAAGTCACATCGGTGAAGATGAGGTCGCTGTCGTTGATATGCGTTCTATGGAAGGGCTGAATTTTGTTAGTCCTATAAGAGCCAGGTAGTGATTAATGACGTTCCTTTTGACATGGAAATTGACACGGGAGCAGGAGTTTCAATTTTGCCTCGGCAAGTTTACAAAGAACACCTTTCATTTCTCCCTTTGTTGCGTTCTTCGGTTTAATTGAGAAGCTTTTCGGGGGAAATTGTCAAACCGGTCGGTGAACTTTCGGTTTCGGTTGATTGGAAAGGTAAAACTCGATGTTGCCGATTGCAGGTTGTTTCAAAAAGTTCCAAGTTGTTGCTTGGTAGAGACTGGTTGAAAATGTTTAGTCATGAAGTGTTGGACGTAACTGCGGCTGAGTCAGGAAATGGCGTAAGGGAAGATGAACAGTTGATTTACAGTCTGTCAAAAGATTTTTCCTCGGTGTTTCAAGAAGGAGTAGGTTTGTATAAGTTGGAGAAAGTTCATTTAAAAATTAGCGACGAAGCAAAGCCTAGATTTTTGAAGCCCCGTCAAATTCCCTTCGCATTTAAGGAACTGGTGGAAAAAGAGCTTGATCGTCTAGAATCAGAGGGTATGATCGAAAAAGTCGATTACAGTCCCTGGGGTACTCCACTGGTTCCCATTCTTAAGGCAGACGGGAAATCGATCAGATTGTGTGCCAATTATAAATTGACTGTGAATAAATATCTCGATAATGTGCAACATCCATTACCGCACGTGGAAGACTTGTGGTGTCATTTGCAAGGGGGTCAACAATTTACCAAGTTAGATTTATGTCAAGCATATAATCACTTGGAGCTCGAAGAGGATAGCAAAATGCTTTTGGCCTGGTCGACCCATCGAGGGGTTTACAAGGTGAACCGTCTCCCGTTTGGCACGAAACCGGCAGTAGCGATTTTTCAGCGAGCTGTTGAAAAATGTATTCAAGGAATTCCGGGAGTCAGAAATTTTCTTGATGATCTTATAGTTACTGGGAGAAATATAGATGAGCATTTGTCTAATTTGCGTATGGTTCTTCGGCGTTTGAGTGATGCTGGGTTTCGTTTGAATTTCAAAAAATGTGCCTTTTCCAAAATGAAATTACATACTTGGGTCACAAAATTACTAAAGAGGGAATTTCGAAGGACAATAAGAAGACGGAGGCAGTTCGGTCAATGCCGAGACCAAGAAATGTAAGTGAAGTGAGGGCATTTACAGGCTTCGTTAATTTCTATGGAAGGTTTATCAAGCACTTGGCAGATATTTTAAAGCCACTTTATCGCCTTCTGCAAAAAGGTGTGAAGTTCGAATGGTCAGCCAAGTGTGAACAGACGTTTCAAAAAGCAAAGGAGGAGGTATTAAGCAATCAAGTTTTGGTTCACTTTGATCCTAAAAAGCCAGTGAAATTGATATGCGATGCTTCGAAAACAGAATTAGTGAGCGGTTTTGTTGCATGAAATGGAGGATGGATCAAATCGACCTATTTGTTTTGCGTCTCGCGTAATGAATGCAGCAGAAAGGAACTATTCCGTCATTCACAAGGAAGCATTAGCTCTGTACTGGGGTGTTAAACATTTTTACCAATATTTGATCGGTCGAAAATTCACTCTTTTATCGGATCATAAACCATTGTTAGCTCTTTTCGGAGAAAATAAAGGTGTACCAGAGATGGCTGCGGGTCGGCTCCAGCGCTGAGCTCTTTTCATTTCGGGGTTTGATTATGATTTGATGTATTTGAAAGGCTCGAGTAACGTGGCTGACGGGTTGTCGCGTTTGCCACTTGATTGACCAAGATTCACCAAGAAGTCCCCATTAGCCACTTTCTCTCGAACAAAATGATACCTCACATCAATATGCTTGCTTTTAAAGTGGAACTCGGGATTCTGGATTAAACGAACAGCACTCAGATTGTCCACATTTAAGCGCGGCTATTGAATATCAGTCGTTATTTCCCTGAGTAGACGTGATAACCAAATGATTTGCTTGGCTGCTTCACTAGCTGATATATACTCAGCTTCCATCGTTGAGACTGAGATGCTCTTTTGTTTTTGACTAGTCCATGTCAGTTATGAGCCGGCGTATATGCAAAGCATGCCACTGCGCGATCTTCTCGATTTGTCAGCTGCGTAGTCAGCATCACTGTACGCAATCAGCTGTTTTGGCCTCCCACGTTCGTATGTGAGACAGAAGTCCAACGTGCCTTTTAAATATCTGAAGATACGTTTTACTTTCCCCCAAGAAATATCAGTTGGGTTCTCAACGTCTTGCGCTACGGTGCTCATTGCATAAGCCAAGTCGGGTCTTGTCCCAGAAACGAGAAAAATGAGGCTGCCAACAGCTTCTCGGTAGGGTGTCGTCCGGTCTAAGGGTTTTCCTTCTCTTTTAACCGTTTGCCCGCCTGTTTCTGCTGGTGTCCTCACAGGTTTACAGTCGGTCATACCGAACTTATCCAGCAATTTTTCTGTGTAGCCCTTTTGATCAAGAGTGATTTTTCCGTCATCACTTCGTTTGATGGCTATTCCGAGATAGCAATCAGGTGTCGAAACTTTGATTTCAAATTCAGCTTTTAAACACTCAATAAATCGTTATACGTCGGTCCTGTCCTTGCCGGCTATGAGGCCATCACCAACATAACAGACAATGACGATCTTATTTCCATTTTTAAGGTGATTGGAAAACAGACAAGGATCCGATTCCGACTGGACGAATTGCTGTTTTTCCATAAACTGCAGAAATCGGTGGTTCCAACACCTTGGACTTTGTTTAAGACCATATAGGCTTCTTTTAAGCTTCCACACCCTCCCACAGCCATCGTCGTATCCTTCCGGCTGACTCACGAACACCTTTTCCTTGAGAAAGCCATATAAAAATGCTGTCTTCACATCAAATTGGCGCATGTGCAAGTCTTCATTAGCAGCAACACTGATGACTGTCCTCACAGTTTCAAGTCTCGCCACAGGACTGAACTGTTCATCATAGTCGATTCCCTTCTGCTGAGAAAATCCTCTTGCTACGAGACGAGCTTTAAGGCGCTGGACTGTCCCATCTGAGTTTGATTTTTGACGCAGGACCCATCGTCTTCCGATTATTTTGGCTCCCGCAGGCGGCTTTACAAGCTCGAAGACTTCGTTTTTCACTAGGGATTCCATTTCTTCTTCCATAGCTTCACGCCAGGGGGCTGATGACAGAGCTTCTTGGACACTCATTGATTCTTCAGCGACACAGACAAATTCTTTTAGGTAGTCTGGTGGCTTTATTTGCCTTCCAGAACGAGTCACAACTCTGTTCTCGCTTGGGCTTTCAGATTCCATTCCATAGGATGCAAAAGTTGAGTTATGCTCAACATCGAGGCAGCACGAAGCGTTTTCTGAGTGAGCTGATTCCATTTCGGTCGCATCGGTGGGCTCATTTTCCACTGTTTCTTCTGGCGCTGTCCCAATAACGATTTCTTCCTCCGAATCGTTGAGGGTGTCGTCCCTGTTGAATGCTAGAGGTATCTGAGCGTATTCCGAGTTTTCCAAAGGTTTCGAATAGCATTTTTGTGTAGCGTCATTTTCTGTTAAAAAAAACAGTCGTTTCATTCTCTTTTTACGGTACGATTGACGAATTCCGTACCCCCGTCGCTCATGAATGTTTTCACGGTGATACCTGGATTTCTTGCTTCGGCAAGAAAAATGCGAATGCATTCAGGCACTTCGGTTTTCTGCTTCATGAAGAATACTCGCCGGAACCGCGAATAGTCGTCTTTGACTACAAGGCAATACTTCGAACCACCGACGGATGCCTCTTCCATTGGTCCACACAGGTCGGCTAAGACTATTTCACCTGGGGATGTTGCTCTCTCTGTCCTCGGCTTGTAGGTCTTCCGGTGTTGTTTACCATATGGACATCCCTTACAAAATTCTTTGTCATTGGCGAAGGGCAAAGATCTGTCACGCAGTACGATCATATGGCTCCCGCTAACTTTCTTCAAAACAAGTAACTCTCCAACAAAACCCACGTATATGTTATTGTTAAACGCAAGTGTATACTTTTATTGGATTCTTATGTTGGAAGTGTATTTTATTAAATATTTATTTATCACAGAAATTATTTGGTAACACTTCGTTGCAAGGGAATCAATCACAGAGCAATCAATTGCGTGAATAAAGACCTTTGATATTGTTTGACCTTGACTGTGGTTGGGTCTTTTGCTGCGGTTTGACCTTCGCAGAGGTTGGAACTTTGTTGTGGTTTGGAGCTTTGTTGTGGCTGGGACGTTACTTGTGATTGGAGGTTCTTACTATGCTTATATAGATTTTTGTAATTGGAGCTTGCTATTTCGACCTTGGCTGTGGTCGGGCATTTGCTGTGGTTGTTTTTATTGGGCAATCTTTGTGGTTGTGCCTTTTTGTGGTTGGAACTCTATCGTGGCTTGGAGCTTGGCTGTGGTTGGATTGTAACTGTGGTTGGAGGGAATGGCTGGATAACGAAGGGACGATTCGTCCCGAAGCATGAAAATAGAAGAATTTGTCTCGATATAATAACTAGGTATATTTTCCTTTCAGGTTTCACTTGAAAGCTTATCACCTTTCTCGTGGGACCGCTTTGAATTTTCCGTTTTTTTAACGAAAAATTTAATTTTTTCGCATTAAATTATCGTTGTACACCATCGTCGTGGTACAGAGCGATGGTGGAGGATGGCGTACCAGCGGAGCTTGAAAATCTCTGCGCCCACTGCCGGACAACAGGGAAGCTGCTAGTGGTCGGAGCCGACGCGAATGCCCACCACCTAGCGTGGGGGTCGTCGAACGTAAACCGACCCGGCGAGCAGCTAATGGAGGATTTGGTAAGAATAGGTCTTTTTGTGGAGAATAGGGGGGATGAGCCCACCTTTGTAGTTAGGAACAGGCAAGAGGTCATTGACGTGACCCTGAGCCTGGGGAGTACGGGTAGGCTAATTAGTAACTAGAGGGTGCAAGAGGGGGTGATAACGTCGGACCACCGACCTATTATGTTCACAGTAGGAGCCGAAGGAGACAAAGTGGAACCCGAACGGAACCCCAGACATACGGACTGGGATAGATTCGAGCGGGAGGTAGGAAGAATGGTGGTGACCGGGGGGTTATCCATTGACGAAGAGGAAAGAGAGGTAAGGGAAATACTAACAGAAGCGTTTCAGGTGGCCTGCCCAGAGCAAAGGAGGAAGCCCAAAAAATCCCCTTGGTGGGGCTTAGGGCTCCGCTTGCTCAAAAGGGCGACCAGAGCGGCCGCGGAAACCGCGAAGGCAACAGGGAACGACGAGGACTGGGAGGCCTACCATGCGGCTAGGAAAGCTTACAAGACTGGAATTTGCCGCGCCAAGAAAGATACATGGAGGACCTATTGCGAGGGAATTGAGGAAACAGGAGAGGCGGCGAGACTCGTTCGTATCGTACGGTCAGAACCGAATGGTAATGTAGGATCACTAACGCCTCCGGACGGTGGTTCGGTGGTTGATGGATTAGGTATCGCGACACACTTGCTAAATACTCATTTTCCAGGGTGCAGGAGCGAGGAGGTCGTGCCACTGAGGGGTGGAACAGAGGACGAAGAGGAGTGCAATAGATGCGACGTGGTGATCTCGAAGGAGCGATTCAACTGGGCACTCAGCTCCATGGGACCCTACAAGGCAGCAGGATTGGACGGAATACACCCGTGTGCCATCCAGCATGCCGGGGGGAGGCTTCAGGAGAGAATAAGACGACTCTTCGTCAGGTGCCTGGCAGCCAGGAAAGTACCCACAAACTGGAAACGGGTGAGAGTTGGTTTTATTCCTAAAGGTGGCGGGAAGCATGCCAAAGTGGAGGATTTATGCCTATTAGTGTAAGCAGTGTACTTACACTACTTAGTGTGAGGGAATCATTGGCTACTGGGGGAGTGATCCACCAAAACCAGCATGCGTACACGGCGGGGAAGTCGACCGACTCGGCCCTCCACGACTTACTGGGGAGGGTGGAGGGGTCGGTGGCCCAGAAAGATTACGCGTTGGCGTTTTTTTTTAATATTGAAGGGGCATTTAATAGGGTACATAGGGAGTGTATTGTGGCAACTCTAGGGCACTTTGGGGTGGAGACGAGGCTGATTCAATGGATAGACTACTCACTGAGTCATAGGTGGGTGGTCGCTAAGGTGGGCGGCGATAGGGTGGAAAAGCGAGCCAGTAGGGGGGTGCCCCAGGGCTCAAGTCTCTCGCCTCTTCTCTGGATACTTGTGGTAGATAGTCTTATAAGGGAATTAGTGGAAAAGGACTATTATGCGCAATTTTTTGCGGATGACGGAGCCATAGTGGTTAGGGGGAAAGACTTATCCACACTGTGTTCCCTCATGAGGGGGGCGGTGGGGATAGTCGAGGCATGGTGTAGGCCTAGGGGTCTCACAATAAACCCTAGTAAGATGAATATGGTGTTGTTCACTCACAAGAGAAAAAGGGAGGGATGGCAATCAATCCACTTTCGGGGAGAGGCCATCGCTCTCTCTAAACAGGTTAAATATTTGGGAGTCATATTGGATGAGAAGTTAAGGTGGAAGGAACACGTAGACAGCGTCTATAAGAAAGCTGTAGTGGCCTTTCACCAATGTAGACAAATCGTGGGGAAGACCTGGGGCCTGAAACCACGGGTCATGAACGGGGCGGTCGCATGGTGGAGGGGGATAGAGAAGGGAGGGGGGGGCGGATAGGCTCGCAAAAATACAAAGGCTTGCTTGCCTGGCGATTTTGGGGCCATTCCGGACAACCCCTAAGAGGGCCATGGAAAGATTACTAGGCCTGAAGCCCTTGGACATTGAAGTCAGGGGTCGGGCACTTGAAGTTGCCTACAGGTTGAGATGCCAGGGAGGCCTAAAGAGGGCCAGGCAGGGCCAATGGGACTGGGAAGGGGAACTAAATAGAGTATCCCCGTCTCGGCACTTTGGCCGGATTACCTGGTTAAAAGGAATGACTTCTCGACCAAAATCAAACAGAGAGTCGTTATGAGAGAATAAGGTTGAGAATCCCGGCAAGGGGAGCTGGTGTGTTACACGGACGGCTCCAAGAAGGGTCAGGAATGGCCGACCGGAGCTGGAATTTTCGTGCCGGAGCTGGGGGTGGAAATAAGTATCCCGCTAGGGGGACACACCACAGTTTTCCAGGCCGAGGTGGTAGCGATCGATGCTTGTATTCGGGAGCTACTGAAGCGGAAAGTGACAGGTAGGGCGATCGGCATCTACTCTGATAGCAGGGCGGCGCTGGGGGCGATCACCAAACCCGTGGTGGACTCAGCGGCCGTGGCGAGTTGCAGAGTAGGGATACGGGACCTCCAGGGCGAAGGGAACTCTCTAACGTTGGGATGGATCCCGGGTCATAGAGGATGGCAGGGAAATGAAAAAAGCAGACGAGCTGGCCAAGCGTGGCGCGGACCAGCTGGTGATAGGACCTGAACCATCGGTGGGCATTGCCTGAAGGGTGGTCTTGAGGGAGATAAGGGCCTGGGCCAGTGACCAAGCCCTGAGGAGATGGCGGACTGAACCAGGGTGCCGGCAAGCAAAACTGGGAATAAATGAGGAAGACCAGGAAGCTTCGGCATGGTTGCTGGGACTAACACGGGTTAAGCTTAGGCGGATAGTAGGGATGTATACAGGACATTACGCCAATAATAGGCATCTGTCAATCATGGGGGCAGTAAGGGAGCCCGACTGCGAAAGGTGTGGGGAGGCTGAGGAAACCGCGGAGCACGTCGTATTCGAGTGTGGCGGCTACGTGCCGGTCAGATACATCATTTTTGGTGACGATAGGATATCCTTCCCCAGCTTCTCAAAGGAGAATGGGACCCGTCTCCTGAGTTTGCTGGAAAGGATAAATAGGTTTGAGGAGCCGTACTAGGCTCTCCCGAGTCCGTGCCCCAAGTGGGTATGGTGTATGGGCCGAAAGGCTTTTGGCACCTTCGGAGTCGGGAGACCGTCCGAGCCCTCAAAAAAAAAAAAAAAAAAAGCGAAGGGGGTTGCTCGCGGGAGTCGTGTTTCTCGTCGCGTCGGCGAGGTTGGAGGCTTCGAAATGAAGAAGTTCTCCGGTGTGGATAAGAGGGAGGGGGGTGGTAAGAACACCCAATGTATGCATCTTGGTGTAGATCCTTCGAGGGCCCGTCGACCTTTCCGGAGGATATGTAGAAACTGGTGGAGTTTTGCGCTCGTCCTCGTGAGTCGGCCTCATTGGTCATTGGAGCAGATGTAAACGCTGGGGTTGAACCCACATTCATGACTTGTAGCAGGAGGGAGGTAGTTGATGCCACTTTCTGCTCGGCGAGCGCGGTGGGCCTAATAACTGGGTGGAGGGTGTGTGGGGATGTAATTTCTGATCATATGCCGATTCGGTTCAAGTTAGGAAGGCAGTCACCGAGCACGGAGCCCTACCAGAAACTCTGGGCACGCAGATTGGGAGAGTTTCAGGAGGAAGTTGCTGGAGCTGGGAGTCGATCAAATTGAGGTTGACATGATTGAGGTGATGCTTGGGAATAGGTGGGTGAATGCCACATTGGGTGGTGATGGGGTGGAAGTGAAGGCTGAGAGGGGGACTCCTCAAGGCTAGTGCCTATCGCCCCTTTTGTGGTGTCTAGTCTTATCAGAGCATTGGAACAAGAAGGTGTGTATTGTCGGTTTTTTGATGATAATGGAGTGATAGTTGATAGGGGTAAGGAGTTGGGAACTTCGTGTGGACTGATGAACCAGGCAGCACGTGTACTGGAGGAGTAGTGTGTTGTGGGGATTGGCTATAAACCCAGAGAAGGCCAAGGTTATTCTTTTTACGAGGAAAAGGAACATCACTGGATGGAGACGTACTAAAATAGATGGAAAAGAGGTGGAAAGGGTGACGGAGCTTTAAGTATCTGGGTGTAACAATGAGCTCCAAGTTGTCCTGGAGGACGCATGTTGGTGACTTTTGCATAAGAGCGGTGAATGGCGGAGGGTGAAAGCCGGGAGCTGAGCCCGGCAAAAGTGCGGTGGCTTTTTACAGGGATAGTTATTAAACCGAGAATCCTATATGAGGCCTTGGTCTGGTGGGAGGCCGCAGGCCAAATACGGGCTCAGAAGGGGCTCAATAAGGCGCAGAGGCTGGCCTTTCTGGCCACATTGGGGCCATTTAGGACCCATTCTGACCGGTGATGAAATCGGCTGAAACCAGCGAAAAGCTAAATTTTCGCCCTCACTGATTTCAATGGTGGTGGTGATGAGGGGGCAGGGGGGCATCGCCTCTTTGTTGGCAGGTGGAACCATAATTATAGTGAGTAATGTGACAATTCTAGAACAAGGGCTCAGCGTGCTCATGTACTAGATTATAAGAGGTGACCTGATATACAGAGGCGTAGTGAGCGCAATGGCGATGGACGTCTGACAATTTTTATATTGTTTCCATTTTTACATTTCATGATTTTCACTTTCCTTTCACTAGAAAAATGGGGGGAAAAGTCCACAGCCCACGAGGTCACCTCTCCCTCCTCCCTCACCATCGCTTTTTCTCTCGTCTATCCATTTATTCACCCTTATATCCAGGTGGTATGTCGCACCAGTTTAAGCCCATTTATATATCTTTTCAATTCAAGGGTTTCAAGAGGACACTTTTGACAAATTGTGGTTCAACCGCATACAAACAAAACACCCCTCCCTCTCCCTGCCGCACTCTCCCATGGGAGACCGAAGCTGTTTCTTTAGTTTGCCGATGTATCACGGACAAAGATACCTCCGTGGCTAATGCCGAGGTAATTTCTTTCCTTATTTCGATATACGCGCGCGCCGGGTGCCGTTGGAACTTTTTTTTTTTTTTTTCCTCGATAAACCTGTCCAATTCATCTCATCGTGGAAAAGTGGCGAATGAAGTAGGAAAAAGTCTTATCGAAGGAACGTGACACGCTCGTAGATGATGTTGCTTTGGGCCGAATTTTCCGCTCATAAAGAGAAATGACTTGCGTGTGTCTCATTTTATCGTTTCCACGTGTTTCAAACAAGTTTTTCATGCGATTTTTTTTTTCATAAATAGCGTCTTTTTCGACTTTTTTTTTTTTAATATTCCCCACGTTTCTTTATTCCAATGAGCCTGTAAATGACTTATTATGGGAACTTGTTTTGTGTGTCATACGAAAACTATTAATCACGAGTTAAAAAGAGTGCTTTCACTGTGACTAAGGGGTACGCGGATTAGCCATTTTTGTTAACCCTTAACCCTTTCTATCCATCACTTTATTAACTCGACAAGAATGCCGAGTCATTGCATCCGTTACAGTGAGATATTTGCTCTGTGCGTGTGACAAAGGGGAAAAAGGTGAATGCTAGTAATTTTAGAGTTTCCAATTAGTATCTTTTTGTATTCTTTTATATAAATTTGTCGTTGATTTTAAGCAAATTAAATCAAAAGTTTGAAACTCATTCCATAACTCTCCGAACAGGAGTTCATTGTCCCTCGTAATGCTCATGACAAGACAGCCCAACTTCGGCTTGGATCCCTTCAGGAATGTTTTAGGCGTTCTCGCCAAATTTCACTGGATTTCAACCACTAGGGATAGGTTCAAGGGCCTAAGAAAGTTTTTTTCTCTCTTCAAAACCAAGCGAGTATCTTCATATCACCAACTGTCTAATTCCCCCTAGAGAATCATAAAGTCGCTCTGAGCGACATGTCTGGCTTCGAATTGAATTTAATAACAAAGCAAACAATTTTCCTCCCTGCCCGTGCATATTCCCCGTATCGCGGTGACTCACACCTCTCCACCCCCCCCCCCTCGTCCACCCTTTCATGACCTTCAACTGGATTTCATTATTCTGAGCATATTATATTATTCAGAGCTGGCGAGAAAGGTGACACGAAGACCTAATTTGTGCGGTAGTAAGATTCCTCAACGGGCTGCTTCTGAAACTTTATAACGATTTCTCTTCCCCGGGATAACTTTATGTATGTCGAGAGCTATGGCCGGGGGTGAGAAAGGGTTGTTCAAAGAGAAATAAATAATTTGTGAACCCATAATTCATTGCAATTTAAAGCCTTTGGGGCATAAAATTGGAAGTTGAATAAGAATTGCGTTCTGTTTTTCAAACCATTGTAGTCGTAGCCCTCTAAACGCCGGCGTTAATTTGTCAGTTCTTACTCTTAGTTCTTTTTTTTTTTTTTTTTTTTTTTTTTTTTTTTCATCCTTTCTTGTAATAGTGGAAGCTCTTGTCGTGAAGAATCGACCTATTGTTGCGCATAGAACTATGACACGGTTGGATGGATGGGAGGTGGTGAGGGGGAGTGATAAATGCGAAAAGACGCAGTGTTTGTGTGCAATCAGGTATACAGGTAAACGAACCCTCTCGATACAACGACCCCCCTCCCACCCTTTACCAACATCACCATTCCTAACAACGAGAAGGCCCTAAGGGGGAAGCTCTCTCGAATATCCGATAGGATGTTTTGTAGGGGATAATGGTGGGGGGGGGGGTGGCAGAGAGAGTTTTCTTCCCCATTCGATACAGTCAAACTAAACTCAAGTAGTTTTCAGCTTTGCTTTTCTTCGACGTTTTAAAAGACACCCCTATTGAACCTCAAGAGGCTTTTTGCAAGAAAAGAGCAACTTGGGTCCCTTCTTCACTATACTACCCCGTTTTTGTCCGTGCGCTCTCTTTTTTTTTTTTTTACATAATCGCCAGCGTCTTTAAGCCCCAGCTTAAGCTGCGGTACGTGACGCTCATTGTACACGCTGAAAGTAGTCGTCTATTTGTCATAAAATACTGTCTTGTCTCGTGTCTCCTCAACATTGATTTATCGTAAAAGGATTACACCCAACGTCAATTCCACATCACAAAAGTGACGAAATTGGACCCTCCTGTTGTGTTTTTGTGGATTTGCTCGTCTCATGTAGTGGATGCAGAGGGCGCTCTGAAAACAGTCAAAAAGGGGTTTAAGCATCTCTGGCAGCACCCTCTTGAAAAACTGCGGTTCTTCTGAACGAAAATATCCTTCCTTATGAGTCACGCATCTCTCATTTATGTCTTCAACTATCGAAAACCAACTAGGTACTCTTATTTCGAATTTTTAGTGCATTATGTCTATGGGTGTGTACAGGGGTGGGCAAAATACTTTGAAAATGTATTTTAAATATAAAAAGCCCAAAATACTTTCAAAAATGTATTTTAAATACTGAAATACAAATACTTTTTGAATTGTATTTTGAATAAAATACAAATACAATTTAAAACACTTTTCAAAAATTCGATTTCGATGGCAGATAGTGCAAAAAACACGAAAAATAAATAATTCAAAAATATCAGGTCCTTCAATAGACAAGTTGACAAAATGTAGCAGCGCGAAGTAACTTCGAAGTATTTAGTACCGAACCGGCGAGCACTGGTGGATCGTGAGCTGAAAAGGAGGTGAGGTCACTGGTGGACCGATATCGGGGCCCGGGGCGGAAATCTTCAAGAGGGCCCTAAAAGTCTCCAACTATGCATAAAACCTCTATTGGTAACCTCTAAGGCCTTTTCCTAATTTTAGCCATGGCCTTTTCCATATATTGTAGGCAAATTACCGCTATTTCCACAGTCTATCCGCTAAACAGCGCTTATGCCAAGTTTAAACTGCGAATTTCTCCATTTTAGCAACGAATGAGTGCTATTTGTCAACTTTAATAGCAAATTAGCGCTTTTCGCCGCAAGTTAGCAACTGATTAGCGGGGTAATCCCCCCCCCCCCCAAGACATAAAGGCATAAAGACATAAATATGCGCTTTTCCCCAACTTTAGCAGCAAAGTAGATTTGGTATCCTGTGAATCAGCCATGTTTCTTTAACTTTCCTCGAGTTGGCGTTTTCCACAATTTTAGCTGCAAATTAGCGATTTTTTCTAGCGGTTTACTCAGTATGAGCTGAAAATAACTCAATATTAGCCGTAAAATTCTCGAAATGTTTACCACAAATTAGCGTTTTTTTTTCACCGTAACCATACACTGCGGAATAGCGATTTAGCGAAATTAGCGCTTTTTCTCAATTTTTGCCTCAAAGTCTCCCGAGGAAGCCGGGAATTAACGTATTTCCAATTTTGGACGCAAATTTAAATTTGTCTCAATTTTAGCCGTAAATTAGCGCTTTTTCGTTATTTTAGCAGTGCAGTAGCTATTTCTAGCCCGTGTATTAGCGAATTTTGTTTATTTTAGCCACGAATTGGCGTTTTCCCACATTTTTACTGCAAATCGGCAATTCTTCCATTTTTGACAATGAATCAGCACTTTTTGTTTCAATTTAGGCTGAAAATTAACTTTTCACTTTATTCTAGCCAGAATAATTACTGATTTTCTCTGTATTAGCCGCAAATTGGCGGGTTCTTTTACATTTTGGCACCGCATTAGTAATTTTTTTCAATTTTAATTATGTGTAGAGTAGGGCTACATCTCAGTTCTAGCCGTAAATCAGTGTTTTTTCTTTTACTTATAACCACGAATTTGCCGTTTACCTCAATTTTAGCCACAAAGTTGTTGTCAGAAGGGGGAATTAGAAATTCCAACACACTTTATCCGCGATTATTTTCCTCAAGTTTAGCCGTAAATTCGCATTTTTTTCAACTATAGCTGCTTTGAACTTTTCTATAATCTGTGAATTCGCGAATGACCTTAATTTTTCAGCCAAGAATTCGTGATTTCCTCAAATTTTAGCCGGGAATAACACTTTTTCCCAATTTGAGCTGAAAACGAGAGTTTTTATTTATTTATGACAGGCTAATTATAGTGAATTTTTCAATATTAGCTGTTTTTTTGTTGTTTTTTTTACACTTCAGTCCCACGTTGGCGTTTTTCCTTCAATTTTTGCTATGGATTAGCGTTTATTGTTTAGTTTTAGCCTCGAACAGAAGCTACGCATTTGCGTTTTGTCAATTTTTCAAGGTTTAGTGACTTTGTGGGTCGCGCTATCTTCGGTATACAAAATAACGGCCAACGAAAAATTTAGAGATCTTTTTTATAATGACAATGAAAAATTGGGAAAGTACGAACTCGCGATCAAACTGACTTATGTTGTTTTTTTAACATAATATTTGTTATTTTTAAAAATAAAAATTGAGGTTTGTTAGCTGTTGGCACGCTACAATTTTAACCAATTTTGGCCACGGGTTAGCGCTTTTAATCAATTTTAGCAGTGCAGTAGGGATTCTTTCGTTTGTTTGGCGATTTTCCTCCATTTTAGCCACGATTTGGCGTTTTCCTCATTTTCAGCTTCAGTTTAGCCATTTTTTAGCAGCCAATTAGCACTTTTTTCTCAGTTTGAGTTGAAAATTAGTGTTTTTCTTAAAGTTGTCCCGCTAATTATTTTTTTTGTCAATTCTAGCCGCGTAGTTTTTTTAGGTTTCAGCCCGCGTGAGCAATTTTTTCTACAGATTAGCGCTGTTTCTCAGTTTGAGCCTCGATTCTTTCAGAAGCTAAACAGATTTTCGTTTTCTCAATTTCAGCCGCGAATTATTGATTTTTTTTCATTTCAGCTGTGAAATAGCGTTTTCTGATAATTTTGCAGTGAATTAGCACATTATCTATTCTCTTTTTTTTACTAATAGGCGATTTTTCGCAATTTGAGTTGTAAATTTGCCATTTTGGTCCAGTTTAAACTCGAATTAGCGTTGGTTTTCGCAATAATTGCCACGAGTTTTGTTTACTTGTACAGCTTTGTGTACTTGTAGGATAGGGCTCTGTATGATCCATTCTTGTGCCAAGTTTCCATCCGCTAGCATCATTTTTGTGGCAGTTGTGCTAACAAGAAATTCGGAACTTCCACCTCCCACCATGACTACCCTTCCCTCTTCACTTTTTCGAAAAATGAAAACGTCAATCGAAGGCTGTTATTACACCGGATTTTTGTGCCAAATATGGTGTCACTAAGTTAGGTTATACTGGTGAATGGTGGCGAAGAAGTGGAAACTAAAGAACGTTGAAATTAAAAGTATTTGTATTTGTATTTGTATTTTCGTTGAGTGTGAAATACAAAATACTTTTGAAAATTTATTTCAAATACAAAGCCCAAAATACTTTCAAAAATGTATTTTAAATACAGAAATACAAATACTTTTCCAAAAGTATTTAAATACAATTACAAAATACGTATTTTGTATTTAAAATACAAAGTATTTTAAATACTCAAGTATCTTGCCCACCCCTGGGTGTGTACAAAGTACACCGAGTACCATACGTGAAAAAATCGGACGATTTTTTAGTCGCGCATTTGCATTTGTGGGGATGGGGGTGGTTGTATTGGGCAGCTCACGCAGTTCTTGAGTATTTCAAATCGCGTTTTATATAGGCCTTTTTCTAAGCTGAGATCAATCTAGAATTCGATTATCTCGATTAACATTATATTTACTTATTTTAGCTTCGAAAATTGAACATTAGGTACACCAAAAAGGATTTCAAGCTGGCCTAAAATAAGTTTAAACGAACTTGTGGTATTAGGCTGAGTCTCACACTCAACACAACAACAAAAAACTAAACAAAATAGGAAAAAATCAGAACTGAACAATACTTGAACGTACAGAAACAAGTTTCCTTGTACATCCGTCGCCGGGATTTTTGGGAATTTTGCGTGAGACGTTTGTCAAAGAGATTTGTTTCGGCCTCGAAAATGGAGTGCAGTCTACTCCGAAACTAGTCGGCCATTAATAAAACTTGAATGTTTGTACTCAAATAATCTTTAATTACTTAATATTAATAACATTCACGAAACTCATAAAAATTTATAATACTTGAACGATATGCTATAATGCGCGTGATATTTGATAATTACGAAGGATAATTCACTAGAAATTAGTATACTATATAATCGCACAGACCAAATTCAGCCAGACAACTTAATAATCAGACTTAAAGACATTTAATACTTTAATACTTTATTTTTCACTCTAAAACTTAATAGGTTATGGGTTCAGCGTTTCCCGCGTGAAAATTGGAACATTGTCGGAGACTTTCGAGATGGACCTTAAAGTCAGTATCGGACTACTGGAAGGCAAGAGCGATTGGGCTACCTTGAAGTACAAGGTTTTGATTCTTTTGAGAGCATTCCCGGAGGCGAAGATGTGGTCAAAGGTACACTTTTGAAGCCCACGAAGCCTAACGCAAGTTCTAGCGAAAATGAGGTAAGAGACTACGAAATTAAGTTAAACCTCTACCAAAACGCCCATACGAAAGCTCTTCTAGTTTTAACAACTAATATGACTGAAGAGACACTCACTAAAGTGATGCGTTTCGACAATTCGAGTGATGTATGGAATGAACTCCATAGACTTTATGACGGAGTTACTGAAGACGAAACGTTCAATTTATGTATGCAATTTTTCACGTACAAATACGACTCGGACGATGACATGACAAATCACCTCTCAAAATTAAAAAATATTCTTTTGGCTCGTAACAATGGAAATTTCAATCGCAGCTGATGAACGCGGTCGAAATAAATATAAATATCCTAGTTGTCAATGAGATCAGGGGGCGTAGTTAGAGT
Source organism: Corythucha ciliata (assembly GCA_038030265.1). Classification (NCBI taxonomy): domain Eukaryota; kingdom Metazoa; phylum Arthropoda; class Insecta; order Hemiptera; family Tingidae; genus Corythucha; species Corythucha ciliata. The sequence goes on along the minus strand of CM075941.1, from coordinate 945,994 downwards.
TGTCGGGAAAAACTCACGTGAGATGGTTGCTATAGCGAGATAGTATTATTTCTGATGTAGCGTCCTTGGATACCGCTTGCGGGGTTTTTTCCCTTGGTTTTTTCCCGACAACTCTAACTAGGGCCCCAGGTGATAATTATAATCATTTATGAGGGACCAAGGATGGCGCCGATTTGCGTGTTGCAGTACTCGTGTTTTATAGTGCCTTACCTTTTAGTAGCTCGGTAGCTGCTACTGAATAGTAGCCGATACTGAGAGTTCACATTGCGCTACTAGTGCAGTTACTATAGTAGCTTCCTGCTGATAGGGTTGCCAGATTTGAAAAGCTCGAAAACCGGCATATATATATATATATATACCTTTCAGATCATTAGAGCCTCCGTCGATATTTTTCCGATATGCTTCTAGCATTAAAGCCTCCGGCAGGCTTACCAATCGAACGGTGAAAAGGAAGCCAAGAAATAGTGAACGACTCACATCATTAGGACCTCCGACCTCCGAAAGCTCTTTATCTTCTCTTTATCTCTTAATTTTCAAATTATCCTTTTAATTTGATTGTCCGCGGGATTATATAATTAGTGAAAACATTAAATATTGTTCCGTGGTGCTTGTGAAGTTTAATTAAGTGTTTCATTTCTTTATATTTGTGAGCTCTCGAAAATCGAATTTTGGGGATCCAGGGGAATTTTATTTTATATTTTTTAACGACCGTCTTTTTCTGTCCAGAGGGGTGTTTCTCGCGACGTTTCGTTGAATTGATTTCCAACGTCTTTTTGATTTCATTGATTGATTTGAAATTGATTTCAACTTCCAAAACCCTCCGAATTTATTCAAATAAGAGTCAATAACATTTTAATTGTGTAGTGGAGGGAGCTGCGATCTATATCACTTCAGATTATTCATGATTCGAAATTTCCAACATGCTCGATGAAAAGTATAAAGAATCGAGAGTTATTGGGTAATCCCATTCAAATAAATTAGAGTATTCCGTTAATAATATTGCAGATTGATAAAGAAGGGTGGGATGACATGACAAGTCGGTGGAATGACCTTGCTATTCTGGCGGTATTCTGGCGGTCTTTTTTTTTTGTTCCCTTTCGCGCCTTACTAATAATTCCATCTTATAATATTCTGGCGGTATTTTTCTTCCTCTTTCGCGCCTATTTGTTTCTTATAAACCCCCCGAACCGCACCATCGTTACAATCTGACTACACGTACACCCAGCATTCAACTTGCTTTGATTTTTAGTGCATTTCATTATTTTCATCTCATTAGATAATTTGTATAATTATGTTGCTCTTGCTTGAAAGATTAAATTGGTGAATGCCACACTGCGATTAGATCAGTTATTGACTTTTAATAATTAATAAATATTTCCGAGGGCTGTCGGCTCATGACCTAAATTGCTCTTTTCTTCTTTCTTCTTTAATTCTTCACTTATCGGCACTGATTCACAGACATTAATATAAAAAGTATCTAGTGCTACTATTCCGCAATGTTAAATTTCCCTCTGCCGAATCCTAAATTTCCCTTATTTCCCTCCTGCGTAAGCTGTAATTTCCCTCACTTTTCCCCCTGTTTCATTGACAAGTACCTCTCAATTTTTTTGGAAAGGAAAGAAGGTTGCACAATTTGTTGCTCCAACGGACTTTTTAATTATAAAAAATACAAAAAATTGAAAAATTATGAAAACAAAGAAACCGAAGGGACCGATTTTTCTTCTTTTCCATAGCTCCTCCCACTCGAATGAAAATATTGACAAGACAGCTTATTGCCATTTAAAATATCAACTGAGCTCATTTTTGATCTGCTCATCCCCAGCTTCACGCATAAAAACCCCACTGACCTTAGATTCACCGGACAAACTAGTACGAATGCCTGAATTTAAATTTCCCAGCGCACTGAAAACATTTCTACACCACTGCGTTCGAATACGGCATGGCAAAAAAAGACGTCAAAATTGTGAGGTTGGAAAATTTCTGCTGGCCCAATCCATTTCCATGTTCTTGGATGTTCATTCTTGGATATTATCAATATTGCAAACTAAATTGTGAGACCACCACGTCTTATCATGGTCGGAAATACTTTTTATGTACAACCTGTAAGTAAACTGGTCCTCACCCCCTTCAAATCATGCTGTAATCATTGTAAATCACTCCCCAGGGAGTAAGATTCGTTATTCCCTAGGCAAATGAAGCACGGTTACCAAATGTTTTCCAGAAATATCTGCTTATTGGAGCTCCTAAATTCGAGCTGCTAAACTTGTCTCTTGGAAAATAAACTCTCCAATACATCCTCGATACATAATGTGCTATCGTGTACTATATAATGAATACATTTCCGAAAGATAAGCATTATGTACATCCCAAATTTCAAATTTTCATGGAATTCTCAACTGGAGGAGCATCGAGGGCTCGGTCACCGGTCAAATGACCAAACAGTTACAAACCACATCCATTTTGACCGGACGTGACCGAAATGGACTCAAACACCTACCTCGAATTGCACAGTCACAAGAGGTGTACAGCCAACTTCTAGGAATCACTAAAATCTGGAATACAACCGGTCCTGACCAGACCAGACTGAACCAATGCTGATAAATCATGAAGTGCGACACCATTTTGAACACTTACGATTTTTATAGATTTTATGACGTTAAAAAAAAAAGAAGGTCATCGGGCGCGTTAACCCCTCACATGCCTATGATCCGCCATTTTTTAAAATTCGGCCGTTGATAAAATGTAGGCGAGGAGGTAACTTAATGAGTCTAACGTATAGAGATCTGCATTGTGTAATTTTTTCGAGCCAAAAGCTGCATTTTTTCGGTCCCCCACTCTTAAACCACAGTTCAGAAAAAATTCAACCGAAGTTCCGGGAGCTCTAGCCTGCTCTTGATCCAGAATCAGTGCGAGTTTTTCCAAAATTGCAACCAAACCTGGAAAATCTGGTAAATAGTCGCCCCAGCTCATGAAATTCATAACCAAATCGTCCATCAAGAGTTCGGTCAGCGGTCAAACGACCGTTTGAAGATCGGAGTGGTCAAGCTCAAACAAATTAATGTTGCTCAACAGTCGCTGGTCCGATTCGAGCCGTTCTTCTTGATGTCTGTATTGAGGGGGCCCACCAGGCAGATTCCACTCAAGAATTACGGCCAATTGACCAGCCGTGACCGGGGTTGACCGAAGCGTTCACTTCGGACGGTACGGTCACGAAAGCTTGCAATCCGATCTCCGGCGATCACAAGACTCGATAATTAGTGAAAATTAAGGTTTTGTGACCAGACTTGACCGATCCTGACCTGACCTGACCGGTCGGAAATGACTGAACATAAAAGTGTGGCACCATTTCGGACACGTACGATTTTTGTGAATTTTTTGACGTCAAAAAAAATGAAGGTTATCAGGCGTTTATACCCCTCATTTGCCTATGATCCGCCATTTTTAAAAATTCGGCCGTTGATAAAATGTCGGCGAGGAGGTAACTTAATGAGTCTAACGTATAGAGGTCTGCATTGTGTAATTTTTTCGAGCCAAAATCTGCAGTTTTTCGGTCCCCCACTCCTAAACCACAGTTCAGAAAAAAATCGACCGAAGTTCCGGGAGCTCTAGCCTGCTCTTGATCCAGAATCAGTGCGAGTTTTTCCAAAATTGCAACCAAACCTGGAAAATCTGGTAAATAGTTGCCCCAGCTCATGAAATTCATAACCAAATCGTCCATCAAGAGTTCGGTCAGCGGTCAAACGACCGTTTGAAGATCGGAGTGGTCAAGCTCAAACAAATTAATGTTGCTCAACAGTCGCTGGTCTGATTCGAGCCGTTCTTCTTGATGTCTGTATTGAAGGGGCCCACCAGGCAGATTCCACTCAAAAATTACGGCCAATTGACCAGCCGTGACCGGGGTTGACCGAAGCGTTCACTTCGGACGGTACGGTCACGAAAGCTTGCAATCCGATCTCCGGCGATCACAAGACTCGATAATTAGTGAAAATTAAGGTTTTGTGACCAGACTTGACCGATCCTGACCTGACCTGACCGGTCGGAAATGACTGAACATAAAAGTGTGGCACCATTTCGGACACGTACGATTTTTGTGAATTTTTTGACGTCAAAAAAAATGAAGGTTATCAGGCGTTTATACCCCACATTTCCCTATGATCCGCCATTTTTAAAAATTCGGCCGTTGATAAAATGTAGGCGAGGAGGTAACTTAATGAGTCTAACGTATAGAGGTCTGCATTGTGTAATTTTTTCGAGCCAAAATCTGCAGTTTTTCGGTCCCCCACTCCTAAACCACTGTTCAGAAAAAAATCGACCGAAGTTCCGGGAGCTCTAGCCTGCTTCTGATCCAGAATCAGTGCGAGTTTTTCCAAAATTGCAACCAAACCTGGAAAATCTGGTAAATAGTTGCCCCAGCTCATGAAATTCATAACCAAATCGTCCATCAAGAGTTCGGTCAGCGGTCAACGACCGTTTGAAGATCGGAGTGGTCAAGCTCAAACAAATTAATGTTGCTCAACAGTCGCTGGTCCGATTCGAGCCGTTCTTCTTGATGTATGTATTGAAGGGGCCCACCAGTCAGATTCCACTCAAGAATTACCGCCAATTGATCAGCCGTGACCGGGGTTGACCGAAGCGGTCACTTTGAATGGAACAGACTCGAAACGTGGTAAATTGACCTCAAGGGTTCACGAGACTTGAGAAATAGTGCAAATGATGGTTTCGTGACCAGACTTGACCAAAGCTGACCTGACCGGACTGGTCGGAAATGACTGAACATGAAAGTGTGGCACCATTTCGGACTCGTACGATTTTTGTGAATTTTTTGACGTCGAAAAAAGTGGAGGTTATCGGGCGTTTCACCAATTCGCATGCCTATGATCCGCCATTTTTAAAAATTCCGCTGTTGATATAATATAGGCGAGGGGATAGCTTAATGAGTCTAACATAGAGAAATGTGCATTGTGTAATTTTTTCGTGCCAAAATCTGCATTTTTTCGCTTCCCCACTCCTAAACCACACTAAACAACAGTTCAGAAAAATTTCGACCGAAGTTCCGGGAGCTCTAGCCTGCTCTCGATCCAGAATCAGCGCGAGTTTTTCAAAAATTGCAACCAAACCTGAAAAATCGGGTAAATAGTTGCCCCAGCTCATGGAATTCATAACCAAATCGTCCATCACGACTTCGGTCAGCGGTCAAACGACCGTTTGAAGATCGGAGTGGTCAAGCTCGAACAAATTCATGTTACTCAACAGTCGCTGGTCCGATTTGAGCCGTTCTTCTTTCTGTCTGTATTGAAGGGGCCCACCAGTCAGATTCCACTCAAGAATTACCGCCAATTGATCAGCCGTGACCGGGGTTGACCGAAGCGGTCACTTTGAATGGAACAGACTCGAAACGTGGTAAATTGACCTCAAGGGTTCACGAGACTTGAGAAATAGTGCAAATGATGGTTTCGTGACCGGACTTGACCAAAGCTGACCTGACCGGACTGGTCGGAAATGACTGAACATGAAAGTGTGGCACCATTTCGGACTCGTACGATTTTTGTGAATTTTTTGACGTCGAAAAAAGTGGAGGTTATCGGGCGTTTCACCAATTCGCATGCCTATGATCCGCCATTTTTAAAAATTCCGCTGTTGATATAATAAAGGCGAGGGGATAGCTTAATGAGTCTAACATAGAGAAATGTGCATTGTGTAATTTTTTCGTGCCAAAATCTGCATTTTTTCGCTTCCCCACTCCTAAACCACACTAAACAACAGTTCAGAAAAATTTCGACCGAAGTTCCGGGAGCTCTAGCCTGCTCTCGATCCAGAATCAGCGCGAGTTTTTCAAAAATTGCAACCAAACCTGAAAAATCGGGTAAATAGTTGTCCCAGCTCATGAAATTCATAACCAAATCGTCCATCACGACTTCGGTCAGCGGTCAAACGACCGTTTGAAGATCGGAGTGGTCAAGCTCGAACAAATTCATGTTACTCAACAGTCGCTGGTCCGATTTGAGCTGTTCTTCTTTCTGTCTGTATTGAAGGGGCCCACCAGTCAGATTCCACTCAAGAATTACCGCCAATTGATCAGCCATGACCGGGGTTGACCGAAGCGGTCACTTTGAATGGAACAGACTCGAAACGTGGTAAATTGACCTCAAGGGTTCACGAGACTTGAGAAATAGTGCAAATGATGGTTTCGTGACCGGACTTGACCGAAGCTGACCTGACCGGACTGGTCGGAAATGACTGAACATGAAAGTGTGGCACCATTTCGGACTCGTACGATTTTTGTGAATTTTTTGACGTCGAAAAAAGTGGAGGTTATCGGGCGTTTCACCAATTCGCATGCCTATGATCCGCCATTTTTAAAAATTCCGCTGTTGATATAATATAGGCGAGGGGATAGCTTAATGAGTCTAACATAGAGAAATCTGCATTGTGTAATTTTTTCGAGCCAAAATCTGCATTTTTTCGCTTCCCCACTCCTAAACCACACTAAACAACAGTTCAGAAAAATTTCGACCGAAGTTCCGGGAGCTCTAGCCTGCTCTCGATCCAGAATCAGCGCGAGTTTTTCAAAAATTGCAACCAAACCTGAAAAATCGGGTAAATAGTTGCCCCAGCTCATGGAATTCATAACCAAATCGTCCATCACGACTTCGGTCAGCGGTCAAACGACCGTTTGAAGATCGGAGTGGTCAAGCTCGAACAAATTCATGTTACTCAACAGTCGCTGGTCCGATTTGAGCTGTTCTTCTTTCTGTCTGTATTGAAGGGGCCCACCAGTCAGATTCCACTCAAGAATTACCGCCAATTGATCAGCCATGACCGGGGTTGACCGAAGCGGTCACTTTGAATGGAACAGACTCGAAACGTGGTAAATTGACCTCAAGGGTTCACGAGACTTGAGAAATAGTGCAAATGATGGTTTCGTGACCGGACTTGACCGAAGCTGACCTGACCGGACTGGTCGGAAATGACTGAACATGAAAGTGTGGCACCATTTCGGACTCGTACGATTTTTGTGAATTTTTTGACGTCGAAAAAAGTGGAGGTTATCGGGCGTTTCACCAATTCGCATGCCTATGATCCGCCATTTTTAAAAATTCCGCTGTTGATATAATATAGGCGAGGGGATAGCTTAATGAGTCTAACATAGAGAAATCTGCATTGTGTAATTTTTTCGAGCCAAAATCTGCATTTTTTCGCTTCCCCACTCCTAAACCACACTAAACAACAGTTCAGAAAAATTTCGACCGAAGTTCCGGGAGCTCTAGCCTGCTCTCGATCCAGAATCAGCGCGAGTTTTTCAAAAATTGCAACCAAACCTGAAAAATCGGGTAAATAGTTGCCCCAGCTCATGAAATTCATAACCAAATCGTCCATCACGACTTCGGTCAGCGGTCAAACGACCGTTTGAAGATCGGAGTGGTCAAGCTCGAACAAATTCATGTTACTCAACAGTCGCTGGTCCGATTTGAGCCGTTCTTCTTTCTGTCTGTATTGAAGGGGCCCACCAGTCAGATTCCACTCAAGAATTACCGCCAATTGATCAGCCATGACCGGGGTTGACCGAAGCGGTCACTTTGAATGGAACAGACTCGAAACGTGGTAAATTGACCTCAAGGGTTCACGAGACTTGAGAAATAGTGCAAATGATGGTTTCGTGACCGGACTTGACCGAAGCTGACCTGACCGGACTGGTCGGAAATGACTGAACATGAAAGTGTGGCACCATTTCGGACTCGTACGATTTTTGTGAATTTTTTGACGTCGAAAAAAGTGGAGGTTATCGGGCGTTTCACCAATTCGCATGCCTATGATCCGCCATTTTTAAAAATTCCGCTGTTGATATAATATAGGCGAGGGGATAGCTTAATGAGTCTAACATAGAGAAATCTGCATTGTGTAATTTTTTCGAGCCAAAATCTGCATTTTTTCGCTTCCCCACTCCTAAACCACACTAAACAACAGTTCAGAAAAATTTCGACCGAAGTTCCGGGAGCTCTAGCCTGCTCTCGATCCAGAATCAGCGCGAGTTTTTCAAAAATTGCAACCAAACCTGAAAAATCGGGTAAATAGTTGTCCCAGCTCATGAAATTCATAACCAAATCGTCCATCACGACTTCGGTCAGCGGTCAAACGACCGTTTGAAGATCGGAGTGGTCAAGCTCGAACAAATTCATGTTACTCAACAGTCGCTGGTCCGATTTGAGCTGTTCTTCTTTCTGTCTGTATTGAAGGGGCCCACCAGTCAGATTCCACTCAAGAATTACCGCCAATTGATCAGCCATGACCGGGGTTGACCGAAGCGGTCACTTTGAATGGAACAGACTCGAAACGTGGTAAATTGACCTCAAGGGTTCACGAGACTTGAGAAATAGTGCAAATGATGGTTTCGTGACCGGACTTGACCGAAGCTGACCTGACCGGACTGGTCGGAAATGACTGAACATGAAAGTGTGGCACCATTTCGGACTCGTACGATTTTTGTGAATTTTTTGACGTCGAAAAAAGTGGAGGTTATCGGGCGTTTCACCAATTCGCATGCCTATGATCCGCCATTTTTAAAAATTCCGCTGTTGATATAATATAGGCGAGGGGATAGCTTAATGAGTCTAACATAGAGAAATCTGCATTGTGTAATTTTTTCGAGCCAAAATCTGCATTTTTTCGCTTCCCCACTCCTAAACCACACTAAACAACAGTTCAGAAAAATTTCGACCGAAGTTCCGGGAGCTCTAGCCTGCTCTCGATCCAGAATCAGCGCGAGTTTTTCAAAAATTGCAACCAAACCTGAAAAATCGGGTAAATAGTTGCCCCAGCTCATGAAATTCATAACCAAATCGTCCATCACGACTTCGGTCAGCGGTCAAACGACCGTTTGAAGATCGGAGTGGTCAAGCTCGAACAAATTCATGTTACTCAACAGTCGCTGGTCCGATTTGAGCCGTTCTTCTTTCTGTCTGTATTGAAGGGGCCCACCAGTCAGATTCCACTCAAGAATTACCGCCAATTGATCAGCCATGACCGGGGTTGACCGAAGCGGTCACTTTGAATGGAACAGACTCGAAACGTGGTAAATTGACCTCAAGGGTTCACGAGACTTGAGAAATAGTGCAAATGATGGTTTCGTGACCGGACTTGACCGAAGCTGACCTGACCGGACTGGTCGGAAATGACTGAACATGAAAGTGTGGCACCATTTCGGACTCGTACGATTTTTGTGAATTTTTTGACGTCGAAAAAAGTGGAGGTTATCGGGCGTTTCACCAATTCGCATGCCTATGATCCGCCATTTTTAAAAATTCCGCTGTTGATATAATATAGGCGAGGGGATAGCTTAATGAGTCTAACATAGAGAAATCTGCATTGTGTAATTTTTTCGAGCCAAAATCTGCATTTTTTCGCTTCCCCACTCCTAAACCACACTAAACAACAGTTCAGAAAAATTTCGACCGAAGTTCCGGGAGCTCTAGCCTGCTCTCGATCCAGAATCAGCGCGAGTTTTTCAAAAATTGCAACCAAACCTGAAAAATCGGGTAAATAGTTGCCCCAGCTCATGGAATTCATAACCAAATCGTCCATCACGACTTCGGTCAGCGGTCAAACGACCGTTTGAAGATCGGAGTGGTCAAGCTCGAACAAATTCATGTTACTCAACAGTCGCTGGTCCGATTTGAGCCGTTCTTCTTTCTGTCTGTATTGAAGGGGCCCACCAGTCAGATTCCACTCAAGAATTACCGCCAATTGATCAGCCATGACCGGGGTTGACCGAAGCGGTCACTTTGAATGGAACAGACTCGAAACGTGGTAAATTGACCTCAAGGGTTCACGAGACTTGAGAAATAGTGCAAATGATGGTTTCGTGACCGGACTTGACCGAAGCTGACCTGACCGGACTGGTCGGAAATGACTGAACATGAAAGTGTGGCACCATTTCGGACTCGTACGATTTTTGTGAATTTTTTGACGTCGAAAAAAGTGGAGGTTATCGGGCGTTTCACCAATTCGCATGCCTATGATCCGCCATTTTTAAAAATTCCGCTGTTGATATAATATAGGCGAGGGGATAGCTTAATGAGTCTAACATAGAGAAATCTGCATTGTGTAATTTTTTCGAGCCAAAATCTGCATTTTTTCGCTTCCCCACTCCTAAACCACACTAAACAACAGTTCAGAAAAATTTCGACCGAAGTTCCGGGAGCTCTAGCCTGCTCTCGATCCAGAATCAGCGCGAGTTTTTCAAAAATTGCAACCAAACCTGAAAAATCGGGTAAATAGTTGTCCCAGCTCATGAAATTCATAACCAAATCGTCCATCACGACTTCGGTCAGCGGTCAAACGACCGTTTGAAGATCGGAGTGGTCAAGCTCGAACAAATTCATGTTACTCAACAGTCGCTGGTCCGATTTGAGCCGTTCTTCTTTCTGTCTGTATTGAAGGGGCCCACCAGTCAGATTCCACTCAAGAATTACCGCCAATTGATCAGCCATGACCGGGGTTGACCGAAGCGGTCACTTTGAATGGAACAGACTCGAAACGTGGTAAATTGACCTCAAGGGTTCACGAGACTTGAGAAATAGTGCAAATGATGGTTTCGTGACCGGACTTGACCGAAGCTGACCTGACCGGACTGGTCGGAAATGACTGAACATGAAAGTGTGGCACCATTTCGGACTCGTACGATTTTTGTGAATTTTTTGACGTCGAAAAAAGTGGAGGTTATCGGGCGTTTCACCAATTCGCATGCCTATGATCCGCCATTTTTAAAAATTCCGCTGTTGATATAATATAGGCGAGGGGATAGCTTAATGAGTCTAACATAGAGAAATCTGCATTGTGTAATTTTTTCGAGCCAAAATTTGCATTTTTTCGCTTCCCCACTCCTAAACCACACTAAACCACAGTTCAGAAAAATTTCGACCGAAGTTCCGGGAGCTCTAGCCTGCTCTCGATCCAGAATCAGCGCGAGTTTTTCCAAAATTGCAACCAAACCTGAAAAATCGGGTAAATAGTTGCCCCAGCTCATGAAATTCATAACCAAATCGTCCATCGGGAGTTCGGTCAGCGGTTGAACGACCGTTTGATGATTAATCAGTATTGATTCGATCCGGTTTGGTCAGGACCAGTCATATCCCGAAGTTTAGAGATTTTTAGTGGTTGGTTGTATACTTGATGTGACTATGTAGTCAGATTGCCATGAAAAAATTTGACCGGATGTATTTGTACGAGATAGGCTCAGAAAGGTTGCCCCTCACCAATTTTTTGTCAACAGCAGAATTTTAAAAAATGACCGACATTAACTTGTTAAGGAGGGGGATTTGACCGATAACCAGGGCCGAAACTAGGGATTTTCTGAGGGGGGGCAAGCTCTTAATTTGCCGCTTTTACCCCCCCCCCCCCTTCTCACCAAAGAGTTCGTGCAATAGTCACCTTCGATCACTTTGGAATCGGTGGTAGGGTTAATACAAGTTAGGTGTAACCCCTCCTTAAGATCTTGGTCTCTAAATAGTTTTCTTTTTTTGACACGTTCGTTTTCAGTGGCGGCGGAAGTCAGCCGGCATTGGGGGAGCAAGCATCTGAGCAGTTCAGATCCCCCCCCCTCCAAAAATACCGTTATTTATGCCCACATGTGAAAAAATAAAATTTTGGGGGCAAATATTCCAAATTCTTCACCAAATTTAGCGCCACTTCTTGAAATTCTCTTGTTTCAGGGGGGCAAGTACGAAGGGGTGTTATAATTTTAACACGGCGTTATCCTATCACAATTAAAATGGTTGTCACGTGGATACCACCCGTGTTATTTCATATAACACCCCTTCGCACTTCAGCCACAGGGCTAATCTCTGCTTTGAGGCTACCCCTCCTCAGTTTTTCACCTGTTTCAAGATGATCCACCTGATAATTGTGGTGGTGCCTATTGGCGCACATCGGGAGACGTCGATCGGCTTAGTCAATATGTGGAAATTTCAAATAGGGGGGGGGGGTGGCCAGAAGTTAGCCCACAAAATGAAAATTGCGTTTTCATTTTAGCCCTTGAACCAGCCCCATAAGAGTATACACGTATTTTCTCGTAGGTTTCGAAGATGGTAACTTATGGCTCAGTAATTAAATTAACGTCTGCCATACGAAAGCGGTTGCTTTAAAAAATGGCGACTATTCTTATGGTCAAAATTTTGCGAATCACAGCACATATTTTGTCATGAACGACGGACGGCGTGCAGTGTACTACGGACAAACATTCTTAACGGAAGTAATCGGGTTGTGGTCAGACAGAGAGAGATAGAAAAAAAAGAAGTAGACCCAGTGGATGGGAGTGTCTAATTTACTGACCCAGAGTTTTCTCTACTGACCGGGTACTTAAAATGATCGTATCGAGTTGAAATTTAGCTCACGATTTACGCGTAGACCACTACGCCTTGCCTACAAATTTTATCCCGATCGGTTAAGGAAAACTCTGGAAATTCAGGAAAATCCTACTGACCAGGGGGTTTTCTCTACTGAACGGAGGGTTTTCTCTACTGACCGGGTACTTAAAATGCTCGGATCAAGCTGAAATTTGGCACACAATTTACGCGTTGTCTACAAATTTTATCTCGATCGGTTCAGGGAAACTCGGGAAATTTAGGAAAATCCTACTGACCAGGGGGTTTTCTATACTGAACGGAGGGTTTTCTCTACTGACCGGGTACATAAAATGCTCCGATCGTGCTGAAATTTAGCACACAATTTTAAGCGTAAACCAATACGCGTTGTCTACAAATTTTATCCCGATCGGTTCAGGGAAACTCGGGAAATTCAGGAAAATCCTACTGACCAGGGGGTTTTCTCGGAGGGTTTCCTCTACTGACCGGGTACTTAAAATGCTCGTAATGAGCTGAAATTTGCCACACGATTTACGCGTAGGCTACTACGCCTTGTCTAAAATTTGAAGACAAGGCGTAGTGGCCTACGCGTAAATTGTGTGCCAAATTTCAGCTCGATCCGAGCATTTTAAGTACCCGGTCAGTAGAGAAAACCTTCCGGTCAGTAGAGAAAACCCCCTGGCAAGTACGATTTTCCTGAATTTCCCGAGTTTCCCTGAACCGATCGGGATAAAATTTGTAGACAACGCGTATTGGCCTACGCGTAAATTGTGTGTCAAATTTCAGCTCGATCCAAGCATTTTAAGCACCCGGTCAGTTGAGAAAACTCTGGGTCAGTAAATTAGACACTCCTCAGTGGATAACCCATGAAAGACAATATGAATTCATATCGTCTATAACGTTAGGACTAGGTCTTGAGGATGATTTTAAATAAATTGAATGCTTGGCCGTAGTCTACTTCTTTTTTTCTCTGTCTGACCACAACCAGATAACTGGTAATCCATTGCATTTCTCTGGTCGATATACATAGTCACTCACGAATATTCCAAAAATCTAATCTAAACAAGAAATGTTTGGTGGTGGGTTTTAAAAATTTTTTACTGACTTAAAACATAGGTGAGTTATCAGTGGAGGATCCATGATATTACATTGGGAGGAATTTCACCATGAATATCATCTACCCTTTCTCTTTATGAAACAGCGTCCTAGCATTTGATTGAGCATGCATCCCGGCAGACCCCTTATTTCGATCAAATGTATCCGATATTTAGCGTTTGTCTCAATTTTAGGAGCACTTTTTCACCACTTTAGCGTCGAGTTAGCGTTTTCCTTCATTTTCTTCATTCTTGACGCGAAATAGTTACCATATTTCGTCAAATTTAGTCGCGGATTTACCCCATTTAATCCACGAATAATTGTTTTCCCTAAGTTTTAGCTGCTGATGAGCATGTACATTATTTCAATGAATTGCATTTTACAATTAATTGCAGCTCTACAGCTCTACATCTCAATCAATTTTAGTCGTTAACAAGCGAGTTTTAGCTAACATGTATCGTTGAATTAGCCTTTTTTTAATTTCATCATCACTTTTCTCAATTGGTCGACAAATAAGCGCTACTCGGCATTGCTTAAATGATCAAGAAAATTCCAGCACTAACCCAGGATTCTAAAGCCTCATTTAAGTCTCCCAGAAATTCTGCCCGCACGTGCACATCCCCTTCTTTCAAATTTTACGTCTGAAATAACTGCAAAACGTACTTAAACTTTTACCTTGAAGATTCAAGCACTTTTGACGACTTACGCACGAGCAGAATTTTCTGGAGATTCAAATGAGATCTTGAATCCAGAATTGGTGCAGAAATTCAGTGATAATTTATACAATGCCAATTAAGCATTGTAGGGGGACGAAGAAATATGGAAAACTCTCCCTTTCGGCGAATTTCCGATTCACAGACGACAACAGTAGATTAATTATTTACTTTTAGGCCCACTTTATAAATTTGTAGATTATAAAGTTTAAAGGACTGGTTGAGCAAAATCATCTGCGAACCACAACGAAATATTTGATCATGAAACAGATGACTGTTTTATTCAGCTCTTTATTCAACGATCTTCAAAGCGGGCCTTGGGGTTTTTGGAACAAGACTTGGCCACATATAAAATATTGGAGCACAAGCCCGTACTCGTAGTCGCTACTCAAGTTGAAATTCTCCTAAGTAAAAATCAAATCAGTTATTTATTTTATTTTATTTTTTTCAGAAAAATCGTCTGTTTGGACGCCCAATTAGGGAAATAAAAGTTTAAGAAATGTTTATGAATACAGGCCTTAATCTTCCAGTATTAATTAATTTCAAGCACTGCCCAAAGATCAACCAACTGAACATTACAAGGCTTTTTCCAATATTAGGTAACATTTTACAAGCGTGGCCTTTTCTTTATTCTTCCCTTTTTCCTGTGGAAAAGAAGAAGAAGATGGAAAAGAAGAAATAAATAAATCAATCCCAAATTCTAAACGTTAGTTGAGTGTGACTTGAAAAATAATAAACGGAAGCTTTAATGGGGTGAAGTATATTGTTCGACCAGTGCTACCAACGTGCAGGACGGATTTGCCGAAGCAAAGATGGGCGTAGGAACTCCGGAGGCTCTATAGGGGGGAGAGCTCCAGTCGGAGGCTCTAATGGGGTTGAAAGATACGAACCGGAGTTCGTAACGGGTAAGTATTACCGTCATTAGGACCTCCTCATTGGAGACTCCGGCGGAGGCTCTAACGGGTAAAAATGAGGTCCTAATGGGGTCTAATATTCCTATATATATATATATATATACCGGGTGACCCACTGTAAATTGAATCCAGGCCACTCCCACGCGCGGACAAAAAATAATTGACTGTGAATGTGTGAACCAGTATGTGTATGTTCACAGGTTCAATTTGAGGAGGGCCTAATAGCGTTTTCGATTCCCCAAAAAATCTGCCTGGCGGCAGTAAATTTCCATACGTTTTCTCTTAATTAAATATGATAATGTAGAAGAAGGTTGGAAATGAACTGCCCAGAGCAGAATTTTACGCAAATGGACTACTCCGATTAAAGGTTACCGCACGCTGTCAACCATACAATACAGTTTTAAAGCTTTTTTGTATCGAAATTAAAGTTATTTCGGACTTGTAGTTTTATAAACAACAGTGACATGGTGCTTTATGTGTCGTGAGAAAAAGAAACTGCCACGGCGCGGGAATCGAACCCGGACACCGTATCTCCGGTACGGCTCTTAGACCACCAAGACACCGCGGCGACAGGGAACTATTCAACTCCGGGCCATCTCTTTCCCCCACGACAACACAACAATACAGTGACTGAACCGCTGGAACTGATAATACAATAGGCACTACTTAGGCTGAGAGTTAGCGCGGTGCCGGCCTGCACAAGTCACACGAAAGTCACGAAATCATCCCCGACGTTTTAAAGAAATAAAATCTTGTCGCTAAGTTCCCTTACGAATAGTTTAATGAGGAAAAATTAAAAAATTTAAAAAAAATTATTACAAAATGAGCAAATCCGAAAACCGGCTTTACTTAAGGCCGGTCGAGGGTCCGGCCGGCATCCGGCCTCGGACTTCCAAAACCGGCCAGGCCGGTCGAAAACCGGTCATCTGGCAACCCTACCTGCTGATAGCGCGCTACTAGTAGCCTAATGTACTAGACGGGTGTTTTTACTAGACGGGTACCAAGTATTCAATTCTTCTAAGCATATCAACAGGGCTGAAGGTGTAACTGTTTTTGTTAAAAATACTTTAAATATTAAAGACTTTGCAATTGACCCAATTATTGAGTGTAATTCTGTCCAATTCTCTATTCTTATTGATAACTACTATTTTACGTTTGTGGTGGTTTATAGATCGTTTGATAGGGATCCTAGGATTTTTGTTGAGGGTCTTGGGCAATTCCTGGAAGTTATGAAGAGCCATAAGCAGCTTATTTTTTGTGGGGACATGAATATTGATATTTTGTCTGACTCGGATCTTTCTAATACTTACATGAATTTATTGAGCGAGTTTGGGTTATTCCCGGTTGTTAATTGCCATACTAGGGTTAGAAATGAGAGTAGATCTTGTATCGACCATATTTTTGTTAGGAATCCATACTTTTGGAATTGCACAGGTTTTATTTTGAACACAGAAATAACAGACCATTTTCCTGTCTCTTTGTCTCTTTCTGGTGCTTTGACCAACAGGAATCTGGCCTGTAACGATATTAATTTTGTTGAGCACACTCGTGTTAATCATAAGTTGCTTCATGAACTCCTTTCTGAGGTAGATTGGGGTGGTGTTTTGTCTAAACTGGATGTAGATGAGTCTGTTTGTGAATTTTTAAATATATTAAAACCGTTAATTGCTAAATGTACAGTTACCTTCGTGCATAGAGTTAAAAGCAAGCATAAAAAGTTGAAATCTTGGATTACAAGAGGCATTGTCACGTCCATTAGGAACAGGGATAAACTTTATAATAGTGCTAAGCGTCAGGAATGGAATGCTATGCTCTGGGACAGATTTAAATTGTATAGAAATAAACTTAATGATGTTATACGGTTGGCTAAGAAACTATACTTTAGGCATTTAATTGATAACGCTGGGAATGATAGTAGGAAAATCTGGAAACTAATTAATGATATGACTAATTCTAATTCTAATAATGTTCGTGTTATAAATTCAGTAACTGTTGATGGTGTTTCTTTCGATAATCAAGCTGACATTGTTAAAGCCTTTAACATTTATTTTTCTAACGTAGGGACAACTGTTCGGAATAAGATTACTGCCCAAGATTGTAATAATTCTCCCAATAGCTTCACGGCTTCGACTAAAAGTGTAAAAAATTCCGTTTTCCTTGAACCTGTGACGGACGATGAAATTTTGAAATTGTTTGCTGGCATCAAGAAAAAATCTTCATTTAGTTTGGATGGCTTGACTAATGAATTGCTGCTTTACTTGAAAAACCTTCTAGATGTCCCTATAAAGTACATTTTTAATTTATCACTAGAATCTGGCACATTTCCCTCTTATTTCAAAAGTTCGTTAGTCATTCCATTATTCAAATTTGGGGACCGTAAAAATGTAGCAAATTACAGACCTATTTCCTTGTGTCTAACTTTATCTAAGTTGTTGGAGAAATGTATTAAATCTCGTCTCTGGTCTTTCCTTGCAAAGCATATGGTCATCTCTGACAAACAATTTGGCTTTCAGCCAGGATTGTCGACTGACCATGCATTATATGAAGTTTCTCGGTGTATATATGAAAATTTGGATAAAGGACGTACTGTGGTTGGCTTATTTTTAGACATTCACAAAGCGTTTGACTCAATTAGCCATGACTTATTACTCGATAAATTACCAAATTATGGCATCCGAGGTAATGCGATTTCTTTAATTAAAACTTATATTACTGATCGTTTTGAATCAGTTAGGATAGGCAATGTTGTAAGTGACCCTGTTTCGTTAAGTTCAGGAGTTCCTCAAGGGTCTGTTTTATGTCCCTTACTCTTTCTATTATATTACAATAGTATATTTTCGTTGAACCTAACAGCCACTCAGTACTGTTTTGCTGATGATACGGTGTTTATATTCTCTGGTAGTGACTTCGATGAGGTGAGAGGTTGTATCTTAAAAGATATGAACGCTATAAAGCAATGGCTGAATGCAAATTTCTTACTGTTGAACTGTGATAAATCTTCTCTTGTAAAATTTTCTTTTAGCAGTGGTTCTAGTTTAGCTCCAAGTGATTTAAAAATGCATTCTTCGTCCTGTGATATGAGTCTCTCTTGTGCCTGTGATAATGTTAAATTTGTTGATCATTGTAAATATTTAGGGGTTGTTTTTGACGGTAGATTAAGATTTGAGCAACATATTCTAAACCGCATTGCCAAAAATATGCAACTTTTTTGGTAGCCAAAATCGTTGTTTTTAGCGTAAAAGGACCAGTAGCACAAAATAACGGTCAACATTTTAAAAAAAGGGCCGCGAGAGCCCCTTTGTATCTTAATTGCGAATTGTGGGAGGAGTAGGATTTGGCGTGACTACGTCAAAAATTATTTGCCACAGAATTACCTAGTAATTCAAATCTAGTTGTTTCTTGGCATTAAAAACGGGAGTATGACCTTTGTTTTAAAGGTAAATCATTTCTCCCTGTAGCGGAATAATATTGTCGGTGTTAACTTCGAAACAATTGGTTCAGGAACTTCGTAACTATTTTGTTCGGATTTCTCGTACAATTTCCTTGCGAATTGACTACAACGTTGCCAAAAACAAGCCCCTTTTTTTTGTCATCTTGTATTTTTATAGGTCAGAAGTGTTCGAGAAAAGAAATGCTAACTCTGAAAATGCTACCTCTTCAGAAGTAAATTTTTGGCAGCTCAAAAACCGGAATGTATTGGCACTTCTTTTCGTTTCTTCTAAATATCCCGAAAATGAGTTACTTTCGAGGAAAATCTTCACTCACAAAACTTGTTGAGCATAAAATTTCATACACTTTTTGTATGTGAAGTAGTTTTTCACGACGAATATGGAACGGGCTACAGCCTGTCGAAATTGTTGTTCTAAAATGGTCGAAGGTCCTAAAATCAATAATAAAAGCAATAATGCATACAAAAATAAATAAACGAGAAAACTTCCATGGCC
>CM075941.1:857572-926469 GCA_038030265.1 Corythucha ciliata | reverse complement strand
TTAATTTTTTGACGGATAGTGACCGTTTCTGTGCAAATTTAGTCTCCGATGACCACGAATTTACGCGATTCTAACCTCCAGATCCTGTTATAAGCCTGCAAAAAGGCAATGGTGCATCTGAATGAAGCTGGCCCACAGGCGTGAATCCAGTTTTTCTCAAGAGTAGTTGCACAGAGTTTTTTTCCCCCCGATTTTACTCGTGAATGAGGACTGTTTTTAGCCTCGAATTGACGTTTTCCTTAATTTTTTCTGAAACTGTCGAAAAACCTATGAGAAACGTGTGGGTGTAACGAAATACCTACAATTAAAAAAAACAAAATTGGAGGCACATACTTAGTTGTTTATTTTTCACCGTTGGACCCCGTTCGTTATAAAGTTTTTCAATATCCAGTTAATTTAAAAATGACGGGAGCCGGCCTTTTTCGACACAAACCAAAAAAAAAACCAAACCGTATAAACTCAGTTGCATAATTTACTTTTTTGGATGTTTCGTTGCTTATTTTTATGCGGGGTGAACCGTGTAATTTGAGATTGTCTCCGTGTCTATTATATTAAACATACAGTGAATTCATGTTCCAGTGGTGCTGAAAAATAGAGTAAAAGAGTTAACATGACAGCGAATTAGCGTAAAAAACCAACATACAAAAATAAATAAATCTGGTAGCTTTTTGGGTCAGACTGTGTCCATTTCATTAGCTTGTAAATATTCTATGTAGACGGTTGAAAGACAATATTTGGCCATGTTTTCAACTGACCCCCCCCCCCCCAACAACTCATTTGAACCAACATCCTCCAAAACCTCAGTGTCAGCCAATTTTAAATATATCCCCTAATCGCACATCATTTCGTCTAACAGGAACGGAAAATTTTAAAATTGGCTTAACAGCGTATAATTCCAATCCCATCCATCATTTATTCACACTCAACTCCCCCCCCCCTTCTTCAAACTACACACTCATTCACAATTGTTATAGCGATCGGAAAACCTCTGCGTGTCCTTCTATATTATTAAAGAGACCGCGTTGTAAACGGCGGGTTTGACTGAGCAGTGGCGGATCTAAGGGAGGGGCCACAGGTGCAATGGCCCCTCCCTTGGAGTCGAGGTCTCTTACGGAAAATAATAATAATAATAATAATCAAAACCTTCTCCAAAATCCCATCGAGGAGGGGTGATCACCTCTACAATTTTAGGGTCATAATCTCAGACGTCCGAGGGTCAGAGGTTCTTGAGAGATGCGAAATGCAAAGTCCATTTTATGAGAAAATTGTCCATTTTATGAGGAAATTGTCCATTTTATGAGGAAATTGTCACTTTTATGAGGGAATCGTAAATTTTGTGGGCAAATAATAATACGTTTTGCAGCAATGTAATAAAAATGAAAATTGGATCTTTATTTTTTCTTCTCTCTAAGAAAAACATTGACGAAAGTAAACAACAAAATCTGATTAAAAAAAAAACAAAAAACAATGCGGGATTGGACAATTAGAAAATGGTTCCCACAAGTGGTTCCAACACTTTCCCTCATTGGATATATATATATATTTTAACTTGAAGACCTAGGTATTTCTCCTCTGATGGAAACAAGCCGTACCTTGGAGAGAGGCTTTGTTAGTAAGTCGGCCAACTGAAATTCAGTCGGTATTTTCTTGACCATGACATCTCCATTTGTAACCAACTATCTGATAAAAAAATGTCGAGTACTTATGTGCTTCGTTCTTCGACAGCCGTCTTGCTACTTCATTGTCGACAATCAACCCAGGAGTATCGAGTTTTTCCACCAAGCCACCAAATAAACGTTTCAACCAGACTAGTTCTCTTGCGGCTTCACTGGCTGCCACTATTTCCGCTTCGGTAGTTGAAATCGACACTGAATGTTGTAGCTGGCTATGCCATAAGATAGCTCCTCCTGCGTAGAGACATACAGTACCACTTGTTGACCTTCTGGTTGTCAAATCACTTGCGTGATCAGCATCACTGTAGCTTTCGATTATTCCGCTCTTGAAATTGCTTCTGTAGATGATTCCGAGTCTAGAAGTGCCTCTCAAATAGCGAAAAATGCGTTAAACTTTAACTCAGTCATTTCTTGTTGAATTCTATAGTTTTCTTGATGCTACTCCAACTGCGAACGCTATATCCGGCCTTGTAGTAATCATTAGATACATTAGAGCTCCCACTGCTTGACGATCTGGAAAATCGACTTTGCCATCGTCCACTTTCCCTGCTTCATTACAGTCCTTTATCATTGGCGTACAAGCTGGGCGACAATCTGCCATGCCAAAACGATTTAAAACACTGTTGAGAAATTTTGCTGAGCACACATTGCTCTATTGGAGCTTTTGGGGTCCGTATTACAATTCCGGTTTGATACTCCAGTCTAAAGGCACGGCTACCCGGCCAGTCTTTCCCTACGGAAAGTTTGAGTGTGTGGACGGCAAAACTGACTGGCTCGTTCAGGCCTCGGGATCAGCTTGATGGAATTATCATCAGTACTCAAGCTTTAGAGTATTTAACCAGACGATATGACCATCCTGACATAACAAATCAGCATTTCCTAGGATGAGTGGTCATTTCGTGCCACAAAATTGTCCAAGATGGTGAGTTGGACCATTTTCGGGGCGTCAAGAAGTGAAAGAGTGTGGTTCTTGGGGGCTATATTCCAGTTTTCTGCATTAATAGTCAGCGTCTATCGCGATATTATCAAATCTCTCGAGTAAATGTCACCGTTTCCGTGGAGGTTTTGTCGAACAATTGTGACTTTTCAAGATATTTATTTTAGGTAGGCTAATTACTCAGTTTGAATGGCTGAATTGTCAATTCACGAGTCGGGGCGTGCACGAGAATAAGCTCAACAGTCAGTTTCTAGGGTCAATACTCTATAGTTTGAGTCTAAATTAACGATTTCCTGAATGGATCGTCAGTTTCGTTGGATCCAATAACTGAATTAACTCCCAGTGGTACAAGCACATTGCAGCATTGTACATCGTAAGCTAACAATAATACGGCCAAAAATTGCTATGTTTACCCAAAAACCCCGACGATGCATACTTGGAAACGAACTTTATTAGCCTGAAATTAAAAAGTATCGAGCCAAGAAACGCACACCAGCTGCTTGACATTATCACGCTGCTTTATGGGAGAAATATATAGGGACATAATCCAGGCCGCAAATGATTAGCTTCACGCTACATTCTGGACGAGGGACACGAATTAAAAACAACAGATCACAGAGCAAGAGAAAGCAGGATCCAAAAGCTGTTTTTACGGGGTGTGGTGGGAGGGGGCGAATGTGACCGCTCACTTGATGACCCACGGGTTCGAGTTCGATGCACGCAGATGTCGCTGCACCCATGGGCGTTTTCTGATGGGTGGGCAAAGACTATCACTCCCTTTCATAACCCATACAGCACACACATTACTGATGTGCGTGTGAATTCAATTCCGCTTCTTTAGGTTTTTAAAGTACTCGATTTTATGGATTATTGGTGCTCCAACCAATTAGAGAACCAAATTTTGCCAATCTTGCCCGCTCAAGATAGTCCAGTATTATACAGAGGACAGCACCTTGCAACAGGCAATGTAACGATTTTATTATTTTTATTTTAAGTAATCTAATAGGGGGGGGGGGTAAAGATGGAATCACAGTTTGCACACGAAATTTCGAGAGGCAGAACTTTTGACAACCAACCAGCCACAACTTCAAAGAACTGGTTCCAGGGTACTTGAGACAGATCTTTCCATTTCATGCTCTGCATTGCAGGGCCTACAACTTTCCCTCCTCCTCCTTCAACACAGAATTTCGCAAGCTCGTCCCTCTCAAGACCGCGAATGCTTTATTATTTCTTGCTTTTGACCCATCCCTCTCAATTTTGCGGGGTTGACTTTCTGAGAAAAAAATTGCAGGTCCTCTAATTAAATATCTGATTACGTAGGGGCATGTCACACAAAAGAGTTTGTGTATCACGAAGTCAGCTCGGACTCAATTTTTCACCCTAGCATTGCACGTGCAGCGAACTCTGTATTATTTCGTGCTTTTGACCCACCTTAAAAGCAATTTTGCGGGGTCGGCTGATTAAAATAACGAATTTCGCTGCCATGACTCTTCCAGCAATTCAGCGTGTCTACTGTCACTTACAGAACCAATTTCGTGGGTTTGGATTCATAAAAATCGAATTTTCTGGGGGTTCGCTCATTAGAGACCCACTCTGTTTCTCAGCTGCTAATTGACATAGTGAGATAAAAGCCCCCCCACCCCCACCCTATAACTTAACAAAGCGCTGCGACTGTCTGGTTGCTGTCGGGGCACGTGCCCCTTGACACTTTCTTACGTACGGCTCCAAGTTCTGACTTGGCTTCTGAGAAAGGTCGCTCCGAAAATGAACTGACCGAAGTGTTGGGCATATACGACACCAAAAATATTCTGAAGAAAAAACCCGCGCGCGAAAAACAAATAATTTTCAACATTTCCTCCCACCTGAGTTAAATGACGGTTTATCTCATAAAATCGCGTTGATTCAAAAAATCATAAGTCCATTCTCCTAATCGTCTTAATTTTCCGTCCTCTGCTGGAGATATTTGTCGCCTTTGATGGATCATCGTCTTCGTGGAGTGTGGGAATTTGTTCTTCTTTCTCTTCGGTTCCGTTGTTATAATTTTCTTCGCTTTCTATTTCCATGGGATACAGTTTTTTCTCTGGGCGAAGAATTTCACCGGTCTGCGTCCATACTCTAGCTACCCTGACACGTTGATCTGGGCCTGGATAGATTTTCACAACCCAAGCTAGAGGCCATTCAAATCTCTTCACTCTCTCGTCGCCGATCAACACGAGGTCACCGCGACGTACTTGGTTCTCCCTCTTTATGTGGCGGGTTGGTCTCAGCAAACCAAGATACTCTTTGACAAATCGATTCCATAAATTTACTCTCAACTGATGTCTATAACGGATTCGACGTCGTAGATCTGCAGCTTCAACAGCATCTAGATCAGGTGCTCCTACCGTATAGGGCAGTCCCTTAAAAAGAGAAGTGGAGTCAAAGGTTGCAAATCATTAGGGTCTTCTGAAATATACGTCAACGGACGGCTGTTAATGATGGTCACGCACTCGCAGATCAGGGTGGAAATTTCGTCAAGATTGAGGCGCGCTTGACCCAACGTTTTTCTTAGAAGATCCTTCAGGGTTCGCATCAACCGCTCCCAGAAGCCATCCCATCATGCGGCTGAAGGAGGACTGAACTTCCATACAATGCGTCGAACACTACTAAATCGCTGAATTTTCGTCCAATCCAGATCCTTTAATTGATTGAAGCCACCAACAAAATTCGTCCCGTTGTCACAGAAAATTGTAGTGGGTCTTCTAGCCATAAATCGGCGAAAACATAGCAGAAAGGCCTCAGTCGATATAGAGTCCATGACCTCGAGATGAATTGCTCGAACAACGGTGCACGTATAAAGGCAAATCCAAATCTTTTTGCCGTCGCGCAAGAAGATCTGACCACACAAGTCGATGCCGGGGCCGAATCTCTGACGCGTTCTCCTGGTAACGCGTCCTTCGAAACTTCGATGTGCTTCACGGCGTGTCTTCGACATTTTACACAACGAGAAACGACTGATTTCACCGTTTTTCTTCCACCGATGATCCAGTAGTCGTTCCTAAGAATTGAGATCAACCCTTGAACGCCGACGTGTGCGTTTTTCTCATGCTGCCATCTGATAAAAATAGTAATGACTTCGTGATTCTTTGGCAACAAAATAGGGTGTCGGAACGAGTAGTCATCGGTTCGGTAAACTAGGCGAGTTCGCAATCGTATGACGCCATGGTCATCAAAAAACCGGTTTAGGTGAACAATCTTTTGCAACACCAATGAATGAATCTTGTTGGATAAAACGCCAAATGTTCTCCTTGGCAGTCATCACTTCTTACGTCTCGAGTTCTGCAAACTTTCGGTTAGATGGGTTACGACAGTTATGAACGAAATGATTTACCCATGCGACCATTCTAACAATTTTATGGAAATTAGAGAATTTACGATAAATCCAAGTGTTTCTTTCGGTAGTCACAATAGACGCGATGACAGTACATTTTCTTCGTACAGACTGCCACAAGCGTTGCAAAAGAATTTTGAGTTTTAGTGTACCGGGACAACTAAACCCAATCGGGTCGAACACACTTTGGGCCAAAGACAAAATTAGACGTTTCGTTATTTTTTGACTTTGAAGATCAGGGGTATAATTAATGTTTAGGCTTAAAGTATCCTTTTTCTTGTCCCACTTGAGGCCCAGTACCTTTGAAGGGTCGGTCTGTTGTTCTCCACTGAACTCCCACCCACGAAGGTCGAATTTGTGACTGGCGAGGATTTTTATCGCCGTCGCCCTCACCTCTTCAAGTCTCTCCTTGTTTTCAACGCTCATTACGAGGTTGTCTACGTAGAAGTTCGACGTTATGATCTGGAGGGTTTCTACGTTTTCTTGAAGCCTCCCTTCTCCGACCTGGTCAATCGCTTCTTCAAAACTGTCTCGTAAAACCGCACCGAGTAGGAACGGAGTCGAATTAACTCCATATACTACTCGATTATGAACGTAGTGGACTATTTCACCATCTAAAACCAATGAAATTTTAAATATTCTTTGTCTTCGTCTCGAAGTCTGATCTGTAAGAAGGCTTGACGAACATCGGCGATTAAACTGATTCTTTTTTGTCGAAACCTGAGCAAAATATCAGGCACGTGTTCAATAAGGTTTTCTCCAATGGCTAAACAGTCATTTAGTGATTTTCCATTTCCAGTTTTTGCGGATGCGTCAAAAACCGATCTTATTCGGGCCGTACCCTCCTTTTTGATAACTGGACGGTGGGGAAGAAAGTAACCGGTTTGGTTTCGGTTATGTTCGGGCGATAATTCAATTATCCCATCCTTCTTGCCAGTCTTCGAACACTTTCTGGTAATTATTCACCAAGTTATTACGAACGAGACGTTCGTAAACCTTCTTCGTCCGTCGCAAAGCCTGTTCATAGTTGTTCGAGGGGCGTCCCCCCACACCCACTGACAACATCCCAAGCAACATTTTTGCTTCCATACTGCTTCGCGAAAGCCGTAAGGAAGATAATAATGGAAGTGAGCAGCTTCTGTTGTGTGTTTGATAGTTTTCTGTTATAGTAAAAAGGAGAACGTTACCGAAGCTCAGCAATTTCCTTTAAGCTTCGATAAAAGCTCGGTACAGTCGAATCAAAATATCATCGCCAGCTCTGAGGGCACTTGTAGTTTCTGAATGACCTTATACAAACTGTATGCAACCTTCAGAGAATTGGTACGGAAACTCAAAATTGTGTAGGGCTTTTTTAAAAAGGGTTATATGAGTTTAATCACAGGTTATTCATTTGTGTAACAGAATTCGGATAGACCTAATGGGGCCACTTAATAAGGCCTTAACGACATTACGTACAATAAAACAAAATTATGAATAAAATAAATGATTTTCTATTTTTTAATTACAACACAATCCGATTACTCTGAAGGTAGATTTTACTGTAGGATTGATGTTCTACAAGTCATTAGGGGTATTCATGAAAAATGTTAAACCTTGTATTTGTTATTTGCTAAATTCCGAACAGATGGGTAAGGCCATAGAAACGGAGAAGCTGAATACAAAAAATACGAAATAACAGGGTTTACGTCGATAACATATGTTAAACTCCAGTGCATGAATACCCCTATAAAACTTTCTGAAATCGTTAAATACAAATTTTTTCTCACTTCTTTTTAACTCACCGCTTTAGCTGGGTTTGAACCTCTCTCCTTATGATTGGTAGTCCATGACGCTATCCAGTACTCCAACATATGACATGTTCAGTTAGTGGTGTGTCTTCTTTTATAAAGTGATGTAAATAATTATGAAATGCAAATTCAACTTAATTTCCAACGCTTATATTGAAGCATTATTAGACATTTTCGATTCTGTTATTACTCTGGCCTCGTATGAAGTTTTGAACCGTTCAATTTTCATGAATTGTTTCTTAGAACGTTTTCGTATTCAAACTGGAACGTCAAAGGAACATCAGCATGGCTTCTCTTTTAATTTATTGTTTTTGTTTGCTTGTGTTTTATTTTTATTTTCATGTCATTTCAAGCGTATAAGAACAGAAGCACTCAATGGTCTAACTTCGGTACAGTTTCGTTAAAGAAACTCACAAAAAGCGGGAGCCGTACTAAGCTTCCGCAGAACCGGTAACCGGCATCACTTTGAAAGCTAGTAATGCCTGATCAGCGTTTTTAGAAGCTGGGTCTTGCCATCGAATGAGCAGGGGATCCGTTCCTGTTGGCGGTTTGCCTTTCATTTGCCTTTTGTAGCGTGTACCGTGTACTGTGTGTCTTTTGGTGTTGACGTGCCTCGAAGTTGAGTTCAATTACTGCGTGGGTAAGTACTATTATAAAATAGGTTTATACAGGGTGGTCGGTTTTGGCATGTACAGAAAAATTGGGTGATTAGACCTCATTTGTGATCGAAAATACCCCATCGACTATGGTCCGAAAATCAAAACTCATCGAGATATGATTTTATTAATGTTTTTTAAGGCTTAAGTCACTTTTCTCGACAAAATGCGAGTTACTCGCTTCTGAGTGATTGTTTTGCAATTTTTACAACGGACTCGGAAAGAGCACACTTTTTTTCCGTCGGGATGAACTATTTTAGATCAATTTGATCGCTTTCGGTGGCCTTGACAGCCATTCAAACTGGGGAAAATCAGCAAATTTTACTTTTTCAAAAAAAATTGAACCCCTACTATTTCACGCTAAATCTCACCATATCGGCTTCCCAATGTCAGAAAAACTTATTTAAGTATCCTCTTCAAAATCACTCTCAAGAATTTTTTTTAGTTTACAGGCAGTGTTTCGGTGCAAATTACCATTTTAAAACAAAAAGAAAAAAACATTTATTTCTTCAAAACAGCAAGTTTTGGGTATTTAGTAAAATGGGCAATGGGCATTTTGAGGGGGGGGGGTCCCTTTGGGCAATTTAGAATCGCAAAATCATAATTTTATTTGAAAATTAGCCATTTCTGCCAGCTGCGTGCTGCGCTCTATCGATAGCCAGCTGCCGGAGCGACAATAAAGGCGAATACAATCAGTTTCATGTAAATGAAGACATTAGATGATTTATCTAATGGTTTCTCGCGTCAAACAAAGAGAATTACAGCGCAAGAGTTTTTGAAATGTTGATGATGATAACTAACCAAAACTTGCTGTTTTGAAGAAAGAAATGCCTTTTTTTTGTTGTGATTTTGACGAGGACACTCGAAGAATTTTTTCTGACCTTGGGAAGCCGATATGTTGAGATTTAGCGTGAAATAGTAGGGGTTAATTTTTTTTTTTGGACAAATTAAAATTTCCTGAATTTGCCCGGTTTGAATGGCTGTCAAGGCCACTGAAAGCGATCAAATTGATCTAAAATAGCTCATCCCGACGGAAAAAAGTGTGCTCTTTCCGAATCCGTCGTCAAAAATTGCAAAACATTTTCTCGGAAGCAAGCAACTTGCATTTTGTCGAGAAAAGTGACTTTGGCCTTGAAAATCATTATTAAAATCATATCTCGAAGAGTTTTGATTTTCGGACCATAGTCGATGAGGTATTTTCGATCACAAATGAGGTCTAATTTCACCCAATTTTTTTTGTACAAGCCAACCCCCCCCCCCTCACTGTATAAGTAGTTCATGTTTTTGATTTCTCTTATATTGTCTCGTCCGAGCTCATGCTGGGAATAACAATAGTAAAATTCATGAAAATTGTGGCTACAACAAAAAACCGGGGCTCAAAAGAAATCAAAACCATTTACAAGACATAATTTTTTTTTTCGTGTTAAGAAGCCTGATGCCAATGTTTCCGTCATTTTTTAGCCAAACAATTTTCACCGATCGACCATGGGACAAAATGGTCCTCAAAATTTTAAAATTGTTCAAACAATTGAAGACGGCGAAATACAAATCTCGGTCGTCCCATCGCTCTGGGAAAGTGGTGGAAAATTGATGTGGCCACCCGTAAGAAACATAAGAAAAGCCATGAAAAAACCGCCAGGCACTTTATCAGAAGGGTGGAAAGAGTACAATTGCGTCGTAAAGCGAAGAAACATCGAATCGTACAAACGAGCTCTCGAAGAGATGAGACTCATGTCGGAAAATAGCGACACCAGCGGATTAGATTTAAAACCCGTCGTTATGAAGTCACATATCCGCTGCCACCGTACTAAGGCCAAATTGAACCCCGATTCTGCTCGATTCGACTTTAACGAAGTAAAAATAACTATTACTAGTAAATTGTGGAAACCTCTCCATCCGTCGAGTTGAGTGATGCATTACTACCCGATCCGACGCCTGATTGCAGTGGGACACAGCATCAGCAAACTTTCTTTGTCGGAGCTGATGGCATACTAGAGCCATTATCGGAAAATCTAGAAGAAGAAGAAGCCGCCTTGAATTCGCTTGAAACTGCACAAGACGAAGCCACAAATATTGTTGCTGAACCATCTACAAAAGCCATCGTCAAAGCGCTGCTGGAAAACCAAGTAAAAATAATGACGAAACTCGAATACATCATCAGCGAACAGGATAAATTGAAGACGATGATTTTGGCGGTCAAATCGATGGTAACGCTGGTTTATCTAAATTCTAGTTGCCATAATTATTCATGTGTTTCTTAAATATTCTCTTAGAAATCCAGGGTAAGAGGGAAACCGATCGGGGCACTTCTACGTTCAACCAAATAACCTCTATTGAACAATTAAAGGAATTTGAAGAAAATCTCAGAAAGAAAGAGTTCGTACTGTCAGAGGCAAGTCTCACACATTTAAAATTTCACTTTATTTATTTATTTATTTTTTTTTTTTTTTTTCAGACCAAAAAATATGAATACATTTGCAGTGTTAATTGTGGACTATTTGGAGATGATGTGGCGTATGCTTTTGTCGATCATATATTTTCACGTCGTCTTTTTACTTTTGTCTCCATGACCGGGCAATCAAGAAAGGCAGGGGAGCCAAAAGAAAGCGTTCAAAAATTTGAAAGAACAAATTCCTTTTTTTTTCAATCTTGTGCGAAAGATTGACCAAAATTACACTTTGAAGAATGTAAGGGATTTTTTCCAACGAGTCATATCGAACTAGAGGCGGAGCGATCAACCGTCACTTCGGACATCTCGAACGAAACATCGTCCATACATAACATCGGGTCTACCGTCTAAACGTTTGCGAGAAGAAGGAGAATCGTCTTCAGCTGCAGAACTAAACCAGCAGAACTTGAATGGTACGCAGTGCCAAACTCCTCCCGCGTTATGAAATTTTTTTTTTTTTTTTGCTCTTTTTTCTTTTCCAGGGAATCGAGCGCAAAAATCTGCTGAAGAAAAGCCGGGCACTACCACTGCAGTCGAAAAAAATTACCAAGATGTGAATTAATTATCTTGTCATGGCATCATATCGGACATCGTGTCACCGACATCTAGTCAGCTAACTGATCGTGAGGCAGAATCCAGTGACAGCGATGTTAATTATTTATAATAAAGGATAAGGTCTTCAGTCCCTGACAAAAAAATTAAGGTACTACATCCTTGATTTGAAATTGGTTTCCCTCACTAAATTTGATCTACATTACCTTTGCAGACCGCGTCCATAAAGAAAAATGGTGTCGCGCAAAAATAAGTTGGACTGCTAAGAGTTTTACTGAACCTGGATCCGTAATCCTTTCTTTGTTTTTCTTTCTTTATTACTTTCTAAAAACTAGACTCGTTCAATTTTTTAAAGCTATAAAACTAAATAAGTGAAAACTATTTTCTCCAATTAATAATGACACATTTTTTGGTGTATTTTTATTATTATTACGTAAATGTATCTTTTTATTGTCTTTTCAACCCAATTATCATGTCAACATAAACAAACAATAATTTTTTCTTATCCACCTGTGCTGCAATAGTCATTTGTTTATAATGCATGCACCTACCCACTTAGATCAGATTTTCGAATGAATTAGTGGGATAAAAACGTACTCATCGTGATAAGCTAAACGTACTAATTTGCATCTTATCTCATTGAAGTCAACTAATTTTTGATTTCTTTCGTTTAAAATAAATTCGTAGTTCGTACAGTAAATATCAAAATGCTTACACTGAATAGGGGTCGAGAAGAACATGTTTTTTTTCATTTGACACACAGCAACACAACGTAAAATGATCCTTCACTTTGACAATGTTGACAACCCGAGCAATTTCGCCTTGGCATGTCAAAAACCAACAATTTACAGCATCCGTACTCAAGCAAAATTCCTTTAACTGAACTTTAGAAAAAAAGGCAAGTTCTTCGATGCTGCATTCCAACTGGTCTGAAATAAACCCTTGATCAACGTTTTCTCCACAGTTCTTTTTGGAAAGAATGGGCGGTTTGTTTTTTTCCTGAAGGGAAACACCATCATGAGGCAGCAAACAATGGTCATCTTCAAGCAGTCTTTTTGCTACTTGGGCCAAAGGTCGATTTACACTTCGAAGCAAGCGCTTAATTTTTCCCAGCACATTTTCAAAGGGATACGCACTAAATGAATCAAGCTCCCCGAATTGCTCGACGTCATCCACCAAGTGCGATAAATTGTGCACATTGCTTGTAGTATAGTCTTCGCCGTAAATTTCCGCAAATACCTCAATGTACTGTAGAACCATCGTCCGAGGCACTGGCAACATATTAAAATAACGTTTCGACGAGCAGATGAGAACAGAGCAAAATAGCAAGAGGAAATGTTGATATGCCTCCTCTGTGTTCGATTCCCACGAAGTGCAATATTGTGCGGTACTCGGTTCCTTTCCAGTGAGATAAGCAGTCAAGACCTCTAACTGCTCTATGAAACTCTGCTGGCATTTTGCATCCCATTAAATAGCTGGAAACTTCTTTGGTTGTGCGCGCAGGCCATTTTGTGTCAACAGACGAAAAAGTTCCGTCTCTCCAGCCAAATAGAAGGCGCTTCATAATTCCGAGATGAAGTAAATGTAATGAATCTCCGACAGGGAATTGGTTAATCATGTCGATCTTCAAGTTCAAAAGTGGAGAATCTGTCTGGTGATAACTTCCATACATCTTTTTTCGGAAGAGTTCATCAGTCCTCCGCGAGCATTCTGTTCTTGGAAAAATGTTTGTATAGCTTTCGTGGCTGAATTCTCCAGTTGTGGTACATTTCTGACATCCATTTTGACTGTTAAAGTATGCTGTTCCTAAGAACAAAAAATTAAAAATAATTTGACGAGATGAGGTTCATTTTGTTAATCACAAGCCTGCTTGTACTTACCCTTCACATATGCTCGAGCCGGTGAATCACATATAAAGGAGCGGAGAAGCACTTGAATCTTATGTGAATTCACAAATACTCCTTGAGACATGATTTTATTCATTTCTTCAACGAACCGAGAGAGAAGTGATTCCAGGTTACGACACTTTGATTTTCCGTGGTAAATGCCAATGACCATCGCAGGTATATGCGGAAATTCCGCAATATTAAACAAAATTGGCCAGAATTCCGCCTTCGAACTCTTGAATAGGGGCAGCCCATCAATATTTATGTTGAGGGATATGGTGATAGGTTCGTTTAGATCGCTAAATATCACTCTGAGGCAATTTTCGAGACCGTAGTGCCAGTACTCTTCATTTTCTCCAACTGGTATAATACTAACAGCTGTGGGTGTCTCCATCACAGTCCTAGGATCAGCAGGCAATATTTCTTCGTCGAAACGGGCGTTGATAATTTGCATTAGTTCTTTCAACGCATCATTTCTGATATTGTGTTTCGTAACCCATTTTCTTAAGTTGGAAAGAAGCGAACGATTTCTACTAATGTCATCATAATTGCCTTCATCGTCGCTGGACCCATAGTCAGCCACAACGAACGATTCACTCATGTAATTTCCGCATTTGATTTTCGTACTCTCAGAACCTAGTCAATACATTAAAACAAACTTATTAAATACTTATTTCTGGTCTGGAAAATACTGGGGGAAAAAATACGCACTTGAACCTGCAGGAGAATTGTTAATAATAGGTAATCCGAGAACTTCTGTTCCGTTTAGTACCTTTTTTTTGTTTACTAATGCACTTCTGTCTATTTCAACCGCGCGTCGTAGAATTGCCTGACGTTGTTTTTCTATTTTTCTATGGTAATAACCAGATTTTTTAATTGTCTTCCAGGTCTTTTTCCTTACCATGTCGAAAACCTACAAATAATTATTTACCTACTTGCTATTACTTTACAAACTCCCTGTTAAAGAATTGAACTCACTTTTTAGGTTGTACCCCTAATATGAACTATAGTTTCCTTAAAAACCCGGAGAATTGATGTGATTCAAAATTGCAAAGTAAAACTAACAAATTATAAATAAAATTGCACTCTCTATATAAATATCTTGCAAAGGAAGGTTGTACTCTTGTTAAAAACTACTTCCAAAAAGCTGCCTTGTTTTTAGATGGATATACTGAATAAATCTGTCGCCGGTATTTTAATTAATAAATTAATTATTAGACTGATATTATCCGGACGACGATGGAAGGGCATAGCCCAACACGATTCGAGTTTCGAGAAAAAATGGCTCCCCGGCGGGATTTGAACCCGCAACCTCTGGATTACCAGTCCAGCATGCTGCCATTTGCGCCACGGAGACGCCTATGGGAGTCGTACTCCGAGGGATAAGCTAAGCCGAACCCCACCCAGGTCCATTGTTTCTCGAAACTCTAGGCGCTTCTCCTGATCGGTAAACCACGCCGAATTTTATCTTATCTAGATGTTGTTAGATGGATATACTGAATAAATCTGTCGCCGGTATTTTAATTAATAAATTAATTATTAGACTGATATTATCCGGACGACGATGGAAGGGCATAATTCACAAATCTATTGCAAGTTACTCCATGGAAGTTTCTTCCAGATCTCACGAATTTATGTATTTCAGCCCGGCTGGCCCGGAAAATTGCCCCTTAAAAGTAATCGCCTGGTGAATTTGTTGGAAATTTCATTTTCAAAATGAACTGAACCGTTTAAGCGTTTCTCGACACGGCGAATCAAGCCATTTCTATAACGAGTCGTTGAATGATGTCTTCCACCGGACGGTACCTTCCTGTCACAATGATACTCCGCACGACTCACTCAAAAGTGACACTGCACATAATATTGATCCCATAATAGTCTTCTCGTTAGGATGCATCATCACCTCTGGACTGGACACGCTTGTATATACGGATTAACCCCGAAAGTACACAAATAGAATAAAAAATCCACGAAAACTATGCTGAGCCTTGCAACAGGTCATAATTCGTCTGGTCACAGAAGGGATGAAATCGCCGAAGGATTAACGATTTCGATTGACTAAGGAATTTTAGATACTTCTGAGGGTGATGCAATGCTTTTATATGAAATCTTCACGCGGTGGATTTGCGAGTATACCTCGTAGAGTAAACACTGCTAAAATTCTAAAATGGTCCCAGCTATAGGTACGTCCTTCAATAAAGACCTTTGGTGGGTGGTGGGGGAAAGAGTGTGACGAGGATAAAGAGGGTGCTTGAAATGAATTACAAACCCGACCTGCTCACTCACTCCTTCTTAAAAGGAAAAGAGGCTTCGCGAAAGGAGCAGGGAATCTGGGTAGGAAGTTAAAGGGTTATGTCTGGGATATAATAATAAATCACGGTCATTTTATGATAAAGGATTTCAGGAGTGAGGGGAGAGAAAGAAGTGCGAGAGAGAGAGAAAGCCAAAATAGGCCGGTGGTAGCGTAAAGGTGTACGCAGTGGGGAGGCAAGAAAAAGGGGTCTAACTCTCCAACGGTGGTGCGGTTAGTGGAAGGGGCAGTTTGGTGGATCTGAGTCAGCAAACTCGATGAAATTACAAGATCCCCCCCCCCCAGCCACTGCACCTTCAACGCCACCAACGAGAGTAGTACAGGCCATGGAATGGTACATGATGGTGTTTTCGGTGTGCAGTGATGGTGTGAGTGGGGGGAGGGGTGGGATAAAGAGAGAATGCCTATATTCCTCTCATGACCTCCTCACCTTTTGTGTAAGGGAGTGCTTAACAAAACCCCCCTTGTGCCGTGGTTAGTCTGGAGAGATGTGACTAGTACGGGAAACAAGGTGGAATGAAAGGGCTAAACAACCCTTGAAGGTTGTGTTGTTACCGAGGGACAATAAATCGCTCTCCCTGCTCAGCAGTCAAAATGGTTGACAGGCCATCAGACCTTGAAATTAATGCTCAAAAACCCCCGTCGGTTGTCCCTTCCAGAATTAAAAAAGAACTCGTCCGTTTTTTTTGTTTTCGTTTTGTTTAAATTCCAAAAAAACGTTGTTTTTTTATTCCAAAGTTCAGTGAAACCAACCTCCTGCACTCGTCGTAACTCCTAAAAGACATTTTAATGATAGAACATGAGCTCTATGGAGAGGAAAAGTACTGTGGCCTTATTCTCTAACGAAATAGAAACGTTGCTTTGGAAGAAACACTGAAATCTCATTCATGAAATTAAGAAAACTGAACGGATGCATATCATTTTTGAAAAAAGCAATGATGAAAAAAGTTAGTGAATAAGGCCCCTGGTTCACACATTTTTTTCAAAAATCATATGCATCCATTCAGTTTTCTTAGGCCCGTATTTATGAACGTTCCTTCAACAGCTCCTCGACTTGAAGTCAAGGCGTCCTCGAGAAAGGCGCCCTTTGCTGAGAAGGACGCCTTGACCATTTTTCGTATTTAGAAACGTTCCTTCACTTGGTTCAAGGCTTCCTTTACCAAGGTCGCCTTCAAGGGACTAACAAGGAACGATTTACTACCTAGTTTTCCCTAGACGCCGATTACACCTATGAAAAGCGCCGTTTCATTTAGTGCGCCAGTACAGTAGTGAAATAAATCATCTGGTTTGAATATGAATATCGTTTAAATTCATTTTATGACTGAAATAATTTTACTTAAAGCTGCCCGGTAAAAGAGAGAGGGTCCCAACATCTTCGTGCCGATTTCCTGCTCGCATGTGTTACCAGTGACATCCAGGGAGCTGTCGACAATGCTACAACAGCTATGGCCGAGGCCATTGTAGCATCACAATTGGTTTTGTTATCACATGACTTTTAAGAATCAATAAACAGCTTTTTAGTTTTTCCGTTTCAATGCGATTGACTTACTAACTTAGATCCTACAAATGGCGACGAGGAGAAAACGAGCGTCTCATCAAAGGGATGCTTTTGAATACAATGAGAACACTGAGGTGACTCGGCCCAAGTTCAATGATTTCGATATCGAGAGTTTCAATCCCGATGCTGAGGACTGGGAGTACTGGTTCGGACGTTTCAGTTACGCCCTCTCAGTGGCGGATCCAAGGGAGGGGCCACCGGGGCCATGGCCCCTCCCTTGGGGTCGAGGTCACTAGGGCAAACAAATAAAATGTTCTCAACTCTGGCTCAGCAATAAACCAATTTCCCGGATCCCTTCCCCTCCAATACCAATTTCGCGTTTCTTTTCTGCTGAAAACCCAATTTCGCGGGGCAGCCTAATTCAAAAGCCAATTTTGTGGTTTTCGCACACTAAAAAACCATTTTTACAACTCTGTCTCAATAAGAAAACAATTTGTTAGATTCCGATCACTAAGACACAAACTTTCCTGATTTTTCTTGCCAAAAAATTAATCATTTTCCTGGATCTGGCCCACTGAAAAACTAATTTTTTCGTTTCGCTCCCTAAAAAAAACCAATTTTGCTGATTTTTGTAGCTAACGAACTTTAACGATGCTCTAAAAAAAACCAATTTATCGCAGTTCACCTCCTAAAACACCAATTTTACCGGACCTGCGGCTCACTGTAAAATAAATTTCTCGGATTTCACTCACTGAACAACCAATTTCAGGGATTTTTGTAGCCAGTAAACTAATGGGGAACTTGCATGAATGCCCGATTTGGGAGAAAAGTAAATCGGTGAATTGGCACATGGACGAACTTGACGTGTTCATGACAAGCACGAAATTTCACGTGATCAGTAATGAATTTTATGAGGATGGAATAAGGAAATTTTAACTTATCACCAATAGTTTTATTTTTGGTCCTTGGAAACTATTAATTTTATTTTGCCCCTTATAACTCGACCGGCGCGACGTTCGTGATCGGTGATCGTTTATTTGTGCTTTAAACTAAAACTTTTTAGTACAAGTTGCCGATTTTATGCGGAAATTGTCAATTTTAAGATGAAACTGTCAATTTCTCGAACAAGTGATTTTTTGCATTTTTGTTGCCAGCAAACCAATTTCGCTGGGTGGACCAACTCAGAGACCGATCAAGCTTATTTTTAGCACTAAAACTCGATTTCAGCCATTTTGACTCAATAAAGAAGTGATTTCCCGAGTTTCGCTTACTAAAAACCTCAATTTCGGTGGTTATACTCGCTGAAAAAAACATTTTCGTGGGTATGATTCACTAAAGAACCAATATCCCGGACTTTGCTCACAAAAAAATGTATTTCAGCTACAAATAATTTTGCACACTAACTAGCCATTTTGACGGATATGGCTCTGTGGCTTGGGGCTTATTCAGACAGCGGACACAGTGTGCGGGAAACTTCGTGCGGATTTTTATGCGAAGCACTGTGCTGTGCCAACACAATGACAACAGGGAGTGAGACCGGAAATCCGTCTTGATTTTCGGATTCACTGTGCCGAAAAAACATCAAAATACATGTTTTTTTTTTCCATTTTCATCAATTTTGACAAAAATTACCCATGGATTAACCGGCCGATTTTTAGGCTGAATGTTTTCAAAGTCCCCAGGACACCGCTCTATTGCTATTGCCCTTGTACAACGATTAATTGCCCCTGGAAAACGTGCCAAAGAGGTCAAAAGATCAGGTGGGTTGAGGTAGAACGCTCGGATTTTTGGGTTCGTCGTGTCCAAAACTCGGCTCTACTATTGGGGACACAAATCGGAGTGGCTGACATCTAGTGTTATCAGTGAAAAGCTCCAAGAAGCATATAAGACATGAAAAATCATTCAGAATGTCGTGATTGTTTGGCTTAAAAGGGCATTCTGTGCGCGATAATATGGTAAGATGATTTTTTGTTTTTTTAATTAATGTAAGAATTACTCACTGAATAAGCGTATGACCGTTCATAATTGTTAAAACCTATCATTTCTTAATCTTGTTAACTACTCCAACAGCCATTTCTTAGTACTTCCAGAATAAGGGCGATTTACCGAGTATTACTCGTTTCCATACTCTATTATCCACTACACGAAATGATTTATTTCAGTTGGGCTTGGATATTGTTAATCTGCCTGTGATTATCCGCTGGATTGGCGATTTCCAGCGACCATTGATTAAGGGGTCTGTTGTTCTCAAAGCGAAACATGTTGAGTGTGACGTTGTCGGAGAAGATGACAATTCCCTTGAATTTTTCGCCCAATGCCTTCCAACGTTTGTCTTGGAAAGCCAACCTCATTTTCGAATACAAAAAATTCATTGTGATAGTGACAGGCGCAATTAAAAAATGCACGTGCACATAGGCACGTCAGGAAGTTTTTCTTTCAACTTTATTGTACATAAGTACATTACAGTTGTGCGAGCCATTTTTAGGAACATGGAGCACGTAAGACAAGAAAGTGCATGATGCCAACTTTATGGATTATTTCGCCCTTTTGAAGGAAAAATTTCCAGGGTGTTTGCTCATTTGTAAAGAGCAATTTATCGGATTTCGCTCCTTCAAAAAAATAAACGGATTTTACCATTGCAAAGCCCAAATTTTGCGGACTATTTGGCTCTTACAGAACCAAATTTCACGGTTTTTACTCACTCAAAAGGCCAATTACGAAAAATTGACTCTCTAAAAAGCCAATTTTGCGGTACTGGCTCAGGAAATAATCCAATCTAATTGGTTTGGGCTGTGACCGTCAAAAATGAAATTCTTGGATTTGGGCTGTTTCACAGTTAAAATCTCGAGGATTTGACACTTACTGAATATAATTTCAACCAAGGTTTTGGCTAATTGGAGGACTAATATAATTTCGCTCCCTAGAAAAAAAAACTATCTTTCGGATTGGCTATGCCAAAACCCAAATTTCACGAATCTTGCGCAGTTGGCTCCCTAAAAAGAGGCCGTCTTATGGATTTCACACGTTTAAATTCAAATTTGTAGGGGTGTTGGCTAATTTTAAAGAGCTATTACGCCGATCCGGCTATCTTAAAATACTTGACCGTTTTTAAAGGCCCGTTCACAAGCTCTATGTTTGTGTTGTGTGGTGTCTATGCAACCAATAAAAATGCTTCATTTTTCGAGGGAACAAATTTGTTTGGTTGCATAGTCTCCACAGAACGTAAACATAGAGCTTGTGAACGGGCCTTAAAAGACTGACCGCGGGACTTGACCGCTCTCTCATGGATACATGAAAAAATCTCAAATTTTGTTTCAAGTGTTACTTCCAAACAGTTATTGTTTCTCTGTCCAAGGTTTGCCCCAAAGGTCTGCCGGGACCAGGGGGGTGATTCTGTAATTTGCAAAACTTACGTGTCGTAACTGGAAAGGAGGGGGAGAGGATGTACCACGTTGCCTTGGTTTTTCCACTCAATTGTTTAAAATTTGTTATTTTTTCTTCGAGACCACACATTCTTGCATGAAAATTCCGCAGTTTCATTCACTAGGTTCCGTAAAAACCATGACAACGAGGTACCTCCCCTCGCCCTTCTTCCATTTTACGACACGTAAATTTTCCAAGTTACAGAATCACCCCCCTGGGAAGAGAGGAAGTGGAAGACATTTTCAAATGAACCTGAACTCATCGAATTCCTTGTTGAAGGAGCTGGAGAATTATTTTCTATTTCTCCTGTACAGGTGTATGTACCCAGAAGGAAATGAACTTTTATGAGGAGGACGTCGTATTAACTGAAGCGATGCGGTAGGGATTGCGCTAAAAACCAGTCAATACTTATCAGGCCTCAACCACAGAATGATTCAAAAGTCGCCGACTTCGAATTTCAGCGAGCAACGCATATCATTTGTATACCTACGCCCGTGGAAGCAGAAACTGTCCCTTTTTCTAGCGAAGGCTTCTTAGAATAAATACTCTTCCGAAGATAGGGAAACGCGTTTCTGGTTATTGCAAAGACACATTGATTTACTTCTAATTAAGCAAGTTGGAAATGTTCGGAGGAAACCCGCACGAATTTCGACACTTCATTCCCGATCCTCAATTTTATTTTCGCTGGTTTTGCCATAATTTTTTCAGGGGGTATACAATGGAAAGAAACATTGGGAGTCCGCTCGTTAGTTGGACATTGAGAGACACAACACACGAAGTGGGTTTTTGGGGGCTCCCTCTAAGCGTGAATAATTGTGGTCCACTTCCTCGCCCGCCAGCAGTCGTTTAATCTATAAATTAATTACATACATTGAGAACTGAGCTAAATTACCATGCCAAACTATTGCCTTATCTTCTGTTTATATGCCTTTCAGACGACATTTTGAAACGATCGTACCGCTCTCTATAGTTCGTTTGAGTTACCAATAGTCGTGGGACATGACAGCCTACTTCCTCCACCCAAGCGCTGAGTTCACTTCATTCGGGACGCGGCATATTTTTACCAAACGGTCATTTCACGTTACACGGGTACATATACTGCGTTCATCGTAAGAGTGAACGCTGTTGGCGCAGGTGGGTGGTTCCCCACGGTTTAGGAGGGAAATTTTACGCGAAAGACGGGCTTGGGTCTACTGCAAGCCAAAAAGATGACAACTATGTTGGGAACTCTCTACGCTCTCTACACCTACAGCTCCTCGAGCTCTCTACTTTTACAGCCGCTTGAGCTTTCAGTTTTTCACTTTTAGAACCAACAAACTTTGCGTTCGCACCCGTGCATTCTTTGATTGAGTTGCTTATAGGTCGGATACAAAAATTACAGCAAAGAGTCAATTTATTCACGAGAATGTCTTCATTTTTTTCACATATATTATGTTTTTCTGATACGCTTATTTTTTTGTATAGTTATCGCCGCTAGGGGTTACAACGTCGTAATAAAACACGCAAACATTAATTATAAAAGTAGGCAACATTCATCCAAAATTAAGGAACATTGATGACTAGAAGTTTTTTATTTTATTTTTATTCAATATTTTAGTTGGTCGTCGTCACTTTTTGAACTTTCGCCAGCACTGTCATCTCTTATGATAAGCCGCGGTAAGTCGTCAGTCAATTCGTCCAAGATATCGCCAGTCTCCCATAATTTGTTTTCTTCCACGATGACATGTTTGACGAACTTCCGCCAGTTTTCTGCTGTGGCCCTCTCAACGCCTTCTTCGAGAAGCTTCTTCACATCATCCAATTTGGAAGAAGTATTATTTTTCTTGACGTGTCCCTTCACCATTGCCCATGCCAGCTCTATTGGGTTTAGCTCGCAATGGTATGGTGGAAGTCTTGGGACAGTCTTGTCATGTTGTTCTGCAACCTCGTCGACAACATACCTCTCGTAGTCCCCTTTCAACTGTTTGGTGAGTTCCAGGAGTTGTGGCTTCAACATAGTAGCATCTGCTTCTTGACCCTTGCTTGTAATCCATTCCATGATTGTTGCTTTTTTCCACGATGAGTTTGGTATTTTCTCAGCTTTCATTGAGTGATAAGGAGCGGTGTCCATGACAATCACGGCGTTGTTCTCCAGCAGAGGAAGAGTTGTTGTAAACCATTCCAGAAAGTTATCGCAATTCATTTCGTCGTGGTAGTCAGACAATTTTTTTTTTAAAGACAATTTCGTCTTCTTGTACGAAAACACCGACCATTGTCAAATAGAGTCTATGCAACTTGATTCCGGATGTGCTAATTGCGTAAAGGATGCAGGAAAAACGAGCAAAATTTCCGAAGAACAGGTAAGTAGGAAAAACGAAACGGAATTGACAGATCGGGATAATCGGAGAAAATAAAAACGAAAAAATGACAAGTAAAAGTTAGACAAGCTAACAGAGGGAGCGTCCTGAAAAGGACATTTGAAATAATCAGGAAAGTCAGGAAGTCAGTAATAATAAAAAAGGAAATCGCACAAATGTAGTGTTGTAAGTTGTAACATATAGCTTCCATGGGCTGTTAGTAGATCCTCCTAACGAAGTGCCGGAGGTTTCGGGTAGATTTGTACGGATGTCTGGGTTGTGTGGGTCGCTTGGAATAAACCACTGTTTTATTGTCTAATTACGTTCGTTCACAAACCCCGGACACGTCAATTTGGCGACGAGGATGGGATCTAAAAAGAAAAAGATCAAGTCTAAATGTTGTTGCCCACGTTGGGTGGTGAGTCAACAACGGGGAAAAAAAGAGTCTAATTTAACGACGGGTGCGATAAAGGGGAAATATTTGAGAAAAAGAGTCAATAAAATGTTCAATCGTCCACCGAAGGGCTGAGGCGCGGTTGAGGGGAACCTGAATGCGGCTAAAGACTCACCGTTCGCACCGCTCGACTTACAGGTGGTTTTCTCTTCTTTTCCAGGTTCCAGCTACTGGCGCCACAAAGAATCCGCCGAAATCCCTCTTCTCTGGAAACCTTGTCAAAAACCAGGTAAGAAAAAAGAACAAAGCCACTTTTCACTGAGTCAAACATTAAAGAATCATATATTCGCTTTTTTGTACAGTGCCCTCTTTGAGGTCTCAACTTCTAGTGGAGAGGGGCTCACACATCTTAATCCTCCTTACACCTAGCGTCCAATCAAAAATTAGTCACGTACGCCCTTCACGGTTACCAACTTTTCCCGCGAACTATCCGAACTCTAACATCCTCCCACCATAAATTGCGGAGGCAATTTATCCCATTAAAACCAAAATCATAACAATCATTTTTTCCCGAAAAATAGAAAAAGGTCAAAACTAAAAGCTATCAAAATCGTCAAAAAAAATTAAAACACCCCTCTCCATTATAATTATACAGAGTGGAAGGGGATAAGTGTGACAAAATTTTTTGGGTGATAGTAGGCCTCATTTGCGACCGAAATTACCATATACACCATGGTCCGAAAATCAAAACCCTTCGAGATATGATTTTTCGAACGATTTTTAAGGCTTACATCATTTTTTTAAACTAACGGCGAGAAACTCGCATTTTATTTGAATTTGTGCAACTTTTGGTGATGGATTCGGAAAGAGTACACTATGTTCTGTCAGGATTTGCCATTTTCGATCGACGTTAACTATTTTATGTGCCCTTAAATGGGGCTCAAAGTCGTGCAAATCGGGGAATTAATTTTTTTCAAAAAATGTCAGTTCCCGTTTGTCCACACTAAATCTGAGTGAACGGACAACCCGTGATTCAGAAAAACATCTTCAAAGTGTCCTTTACAAAAATAGTCATAAGCGTTTTCTTAGTTGTTTGGCAATTTTTCGTCAGAAATGACGATTTCTCAGAAAAAATAATGATTTTTCTCTTCAAAATCGCTTGTTATGACTCGAAAAAATTGAACAAGTTTTGTGATTTTAACGCGATAAAAAGCACTAATACCTAATCCAAATCTAT
Source organism: Corythucha ciliata (assembly GCA_038030265.1). Taxonomy (NCBI): domain Eukaryota; kingdom Metazoa; phylum Arthropoda; class Insecta; order Hemiptera; family Tingidae; genus Corythucha; species Corythucha ciliata. The sequence continues at coordinate 901,960 of CM075941.1, read as the reverse complement.
ACGTTGAATCAAACTGATTATGCCCGTCTACCGAAGTAACAAAAAATGTCGCTCCGGCCGCTGGCTGTCGGGTTAAGTGCATTACACTACTACAAGTTTCGACGTTTTTAGTTATTTAGCTATTATTCGCAATTAATTAACATTTCACGTTGTTACTCTACATTTTTATAGCCATTCTTGCTGAATAATCGCAAATTTAGTTGAATTAACGAAATTCGTATTTCGTGAAATGTACTCTATCCGACAGTCCGACACCCCAGCTGCCGGAGCGACATTTTTCATTTGTACTTTGGTAGGCGGGCATAAGCAGTTTGATTCAACGTATAGATTTGGATTAGGTTTTATGCTTTTTATCACGTTAAAATCACAAAACTTGTTCAAATTTTTCAGGTCAAAACAAGCGATTTTGAAGAGAAAAATCATTATTTTTTCTAAGAAATCGTCATTTCTGACGAAAAATCTCCAAACAACTAAGAAAACGCTTACGACTATTTTTGTAAAGGACACTTTGAAGATGTTTTTCTGAATCACGGGTTGTCCGTTCACTCAGATTTAGTGTGGACAAACGGGGACTGACTTTTTTTGAAAAAAAATTTAATTCCCGATTTGCACGACTTTGAGCAGCATTCAAGGACACATTAAATAGTTAACGTCTATCGAAAATGGCTAATCCTGACAGAACATAGTGTGCTCTTTCCGAATCCCTCACCAAAAGTTGCAAAAATTCGAATAACATGCGAGTTTCTCGCCGTTAGTTTAAAAAAATGATGTAAGCCTTAAAAATCGTTAGAAAAATCATATCTCGAAGGGTTTTGATTTTCGGACCATGGTGTATATGGTAATTTCGGTCGCAAATGAGGCCTACTATCACCCAAAAATTTTTGTCACACTTATCCCCTTCCACCCTGTATAATAAAAATGCAAAATTCAATATTCAACAAAATCAGGATAAAATATCTACAAGTCCAATTTCGCAGGAGGCCTAACTTCTCGACCACGACGCGTTCGTGCGCTACCGGTCACTCCCGACTTTTCGCCAACACCCGTAACACTTTCTTCGTTTTCAGGCTGACTAAGTGAATCATCTTCTTCTTCTTCTGCGTCGTCCACTCCGTCATCCGGCGTGCCTTTCACTGCGTCGTTCTCCGGGGCCACTGCGTCGTCTTCTGGGTCCACTGCGTCGTCCATCTCAGGCAAGTCCAATTCCAGAGGATACAGTCTCTGAACCGGCCGAAGCAAGCTGCCATTTTCTGTTTTTACTTCCACCACTCTAACCACGCCGTCTCTCCCAGGGATAAGCCGTTTGACCCTTCCCATAGGCCACTCCAGTCGTTTCACTGTCTCCGATCCGATCAACACAAGTTGTCCAATTTTTAACAATTCCCGACGACCAGGTGCCCCCTTAGCAGGACGCAAAAATCCGATATATTCCTGGCGAAACCGATTCCACAATTCTTCCATTAATCGGTGTCTGAACCGAAGACGCCTTCTCAGGTCCTGCGCCTCCACAGCCATAACGTCCGGCAAACCATATGAACGTGTAGGGATCATAAACGACAACGGTGTCAGCGGTCGAAAATCCTCCGGGTTTTCGGAAAAGTGGGTCAACGGCCGACTGTTTACAATAGTCTCGCATTCGATCAATAACGTTGTCAGCTCGTCCAGGTGAAGACTGGCTCGTCCGAGAGATCGCTTCAACAAGTCTTTCACTGTTCTCACGAGCCTTTCCCAGAAACCCCCCCACCATGGGGAGGACGGGGGGGGGGGGAACCGCCAATCGAATCTTTCGGTCGCCCCAAAACGTCTTACTTTCTCCCACTCAATACTCGACAACAAGTTGTAAGCTCCCCGGAAATTGGTCCCATTGTCGCTGAAAATAATCTTTGGTTTGCCCCTTCTCGCCACGAATCTTCTGAACGCAAGCAAAAAACTGTCCGTCGACGGGGCTTCAACGACTTCCAAATGAACGGCTCGGGTCACGGCACACGTCATCAGACACACCCAAACCTTCCTTCCATCGTTCACATACAACGGTCCAAACAGATCCACACCAATCACCTCAAAGGGAGCAGCGTCCCGAATCCGCTCTTTGGGTAGTGACGCCTCATCCGCAACGACAGGCCTAGCCGCAAAACGGCGGCATCTGACACAACTTCGAACAACTTTCTTCAGGGTCTTCCTACCGCCCAACAACCAAAATTTCTCTCTCAGCAGACACCTTAAACCTTCCACCCCAACGTGGTGGTTTCGTTGATGAGCCTCTTCTATCAGGTGTCTCACCAAAACGTGATCTCTGGGTAATATTGTGGGGGCGGCAAACTCCTCAGATTCTCCTCTCTGCTCAATGCGAGTTCGCAGACGAAGGACTCCAGACGTATCTGGGAACACCTTAAAACCACTGAATCGAGGGTCGTTTTCCCCTTCGAATGCCTCTTTCTGTACACATCTCAAAACGACCCGTTCCGCCGCCAACATTTCCACTCCGTCTAATTCCTGAAGGCGCGGGGTCGCCCGATGTCTCGGGCGTCGTCGGGACTGACGAATCTAAGCACCCAAGCCATTACCCTGACGGTTTTTTCGAAGCCAAACCCCCTTTTCACCAAACATAATTCCTCAAGGGGGGCCGTCACCGCAACGACAACCGTTTTCCGCTTCTCTTTTAAGATTTCGTCTTCGTCACCACCGTCCGATGAAGAAGGCCAATCGCAGGGGGGTAACTTTAGCCATTCTGGTCCCTCCCACCATCTTGAAATCAGTAGTTGTCCCGCACTGCATCCTCTAGTCGGTAGGTCCGCCGGATTAACCGATCCAGGTACATGTTTCCACTGCTCCGGCGACGAAAGTCTTCTTATCTCCTCTACCCTATTCTGTACAAAAACAGTCCATGGTTCCACTCTTTTGACCCATGAAACCACGGTCGAGGAATCCGACCAGAAAGTCGTTTCCACTTCGTCCAACCCCACCGCTCTCTTCACCGAGTCCAACAGCCGTACACCGATCACAGCGCCCATCAATTCCAATCGCGGAATCGTCAATTCTTTTAAAGGTGCCACGCGAGCCTTAGCCGCTAACAGATTCGTTCGCACTTCTCCTCCCTGGTTCACTAATCTTGCGAATATGACCGTCGCATATGCCTGACGACTCGCGTCCACAAACACGTGAAGAGTTATTTCATCCTTCTCCTCACCCAAGGCCCATCTCGGTATTCTAAGCCTTTTCAAATCAATCAACTTGCGGCACCAATCTTTTACTTCCTCGGCTGTTGTCTTGTCCACCTCTTCGTCCCAATTTAACTTCAATTGCCACAACTTCTGTAAAAGAATCTTCGGGCGGAGAGTGACGGGACTGGCCACCCCCAATGGGTCAAAAATTCGTTGGGCGGTGGACAAAATCCCCAGACTTATTGGAGCCACTTCATAATTTGACCCGGAAATCTGTTGAATGGAACTGGTCAACGGCGTGCCAAGATGCATTTGTAAGGTCAAAAGAGCTTGTGTCCGAAACATCCCTTTTAGTTCTCTTCGATCCGAAACTTCCTATAATTGTTACGGCAGATTGCAGCTCGTATAGTGTTGGTGCCGTACTGAGCCATGTAGTTAATGGTCAGGAAATACCCGTAGCTTTTGCATCGGCGACACTGACAGCGGCTCAGAGAAATTACAGCCAACTTGATAAAGAGGCGTTAGGGCTGATTTTTGCCGTCAACAAATTTGAAAAATACCTGTGGGGTCAAAAATTCACGCTTGTCACCAACCATCAGCCACTTCAGTATATCTTTAGCCCCACAAAGTCGATTCCACAAACTGCCGCCTCCCGGCTGCAACGGTGGGCACTCAGACTCTCCGAATTCTCCTATACGGTCCAGTACAGGAAAGGTAAATCAATCGGACACGCGGATGCCCTGTCGCGGTTGCCATCGTCAAATGAAGCCGTTGAAATCCAGTGTAATTTGTTGCACGTCGGTTTCGAAGAAAATCTCCTTGATTACAAAGACGTGGCAGTAGCGACACAGGAAGACCCTGTCTTGCGCCTGTTACGTCACTACATGAAAGAGGGTTGGACAGAATTCAACAAACTCGCCCCAGAAATCCGCCCTTTCTATAAGCTCCGTAATTCGTTCACCCTCGAAAAAGGCTGTGTTGTTTACGGGCACAGAGTGATCATTCCAGAAAATCTTCGCCCTCAAGTCCTAAAGGTACGGCACAAAGACCATCCCGGCGTAGTGCGTTCAAAGATGTTGGCTAGGTCGTGGGTGTGGTGGCCAGGCATAGAGCCTGACCTAGCACGGACAATCGATACATGTAATGCTTGTCAGGTAACACAGAATTCCAATTCCAAGGCCGTTTTTAAACCCATGGTCAAGACAAATCGTTGTTGGCAACGAATTCATATTAACTTCTTCCATTTTGACCAGTCCACCTTTTTGTTAGTCGTGGATGAGCACTCTAAGTGGATTGAAGTAGTTAAAATGAATTCAACGTCGGTGGGCCCAGTTATGTTAGAACTGAACAGGATCTTTGCAGTTTTTGGGTTTCCTGTGTCTCTGGTGTCAGACAACGGGCCTCCATTTAATTCTGCTATCTTTCGGCGGTATCTGGAAAATTTGAAAATAAACTTTGTCACGAGTCCCCCCTACCATCCAGCTAGCAACGGGCTAGCGGAAAGAGCGGTCCAAACGGTGAAATCAGCAGTTGTAAAAAACCTGTTGTCACTTTCGAGTTCTGCGCCAAAAGAAAAGTTGCAGGAGATCGTTACGTCGTTTTTGATGGGTTACAGAAACACTCCGTCCACATCTACCGGAGTGAGCCCAGCGTCTCTTATATTTACCTATTCAGTTCGCACGCCCTGTTCGATGGTGCATCCTAAAGTCGGTTCGTTTGGAATGGAGGATGAGCAAAGGGGGGGGGGGACAAACAAAAGCTCAGTTTGCTGTGAACGATAAAGTTTTAATTCGTTTACCCCCTCCGATTCACTTTAAAAAGTAGTCACCAGGTCGCATTATGGAAGGCTTGAGCCCAGTTGTTTTTTTGGTTAAGCTGCCATCAGGAGCCATTAGAAAAGCGCACGCAAACCAGTTGAGAGCGAGTCGGTTGCCGGAGGATGACCATCCCAGTAGACGTCCCGACGAATTCCCACTGTCCCCCATCGTGCCCAACCTATTCGAACAGGCCTCACGCACGGTGTCTACTTCGAGGCAGGAACTCGGCAATGGTCCTTCTCATGAAACACCCTGTCGCAAACCCAACACACCCACTCCTATCACATGTAGAAAGTCAACCCGTATTATTCTACCCCCCATTAGGTATTCCCCTCCCTGAATCTTGATATTTATAATGATTTTACTGGTTACGATTATTTGTTTTAAGTTTTTTTTGTTTTGTTTTTGTTCTCATTTTAATTTCAGTCTTCTGAAACGAGAAAATAAATCCTAATGATGCCATCACTTTGAAGAAGTAGAGCGGTCACAAAAAAAAAAAAAAAAAAAATGTAATTGAGATTTTGATTTATGTTTGTTACAGGGGAGAGATATTGTAGTGTTGTAAGTTGTAACATATAGCTTCCATGGGCTGTTAGTAGATCCTCCTAACGAAGTGCCGGAGGTTTCGGGTAGATTTGTACGGATGTCCGGGCTGTGTGGGTCGCTTGGAATAAACCACTGTTTTATTGTCTAATTACGTTCGTTCACAAACCCCAGACACGTCAACAAACGCACCAGAAGCGAAACAATAGCAAGTGAAACAAAGAAAATACTTCATAAGTCCTCCTCAAGTTAGTTTCTAGATTAGTTGTGCACAGACTGAGAGGTCCGGTTACAGCGAAGAGGGGAAAAAAGTAGGAGGAGCCTGCGTGAAAATAACGAAAATGGGTTCAAGAGCGTTCACTCTTACGATGAACGCAGTATAGTTGTTCGTAGTTCGAGAGCTGGCGACAGTCCCATTCAACCGGAAGAACATAGTCACGAATGATGGTAAAAATGATAGCTTATGACCTCCTATTTACGAGTCCGGGAGTCAGCCATGCCTTATTTGGGGCCTAAGGGTTTTATAGCTAATCAAAGTCCTTAATTTGGGACCCTCAGTGAACAGTAAAACAGCGCGAAGGGAAATTGCTTCCTTCCCGCCAAGGGTGAGTGCCCCAAGCAGACAGCGCAGAAAATTGAGTTTGACGAGCCACAGAGGGCAAGTGCCCCAGGCATCATAATCGTAATTAGCTCCATGAAATCTTTCGAATGAGACTATATTTTCAGGACAATGATCTTCCTGCTAATTATTTTCTTTCTGTGCAGTTTGACTGGTCACTGAGGGCAAATGCCCCAGGAAGACAATAGCAGACGATAATATTCGTAATCAGCTCCATGAAACCTTTCGAAAGGAGACTAGTTTCAGGACTATGATGTTAATTGAAATTCCCCAAATTTCGTGAGTTTGGCGAGCCACAAAGAGCAAATGCACCAGGCAGACGCTGGTAGATGATCATATTCGTAATCAGCCTCATAAAACCTTTCAAATGAGACAAGTCTCTGGATTATGTTCTTCAGGTTAAATTCATGTCTCAAATTAAGGACTTTAATTAGCTATAAAATCCTTGGGTCATAGGCTATTTTTTTGCACAGCTTTCATGACTAGTATGTTGTTCCGGTTGTATGGGACTGTCGCCAGCTCTCGGTCTTTTTTTCACTTTTCCCGTTTCCGGGCTTTGATGCCCCGTATTCATAGACATTTCTTAAAGTCAATACAGACTACTCGGACGTGACGTGGGAACACGCATTCCCACGTGTGATACAAAATTCCAGAAAATGCTTCTGTTCGTTAGTGTTCACATTGCTCTGACGTGACGTGGGAACACGTGGGATGATACGAATCCGAGCTTTTATGTCACACGTGCGGGACAGCGTGTTTCCACGTCACGTCCGAAGTGTATGTATTGACCTTTAAATTTATAGCGTTTTCCATTTGCATAAAATTTCGCTCTGAAGCTTCTTAATGTTTCGATATTTCAATGATCGGAGATTCAGATCTTCTATGCCACAGAAACTGCGTGTAACGTTGCGGTAGGCAGAAGGGGTCATGGCCCCATCCTTAAGCCAACTCTGAATCCGCGCCTGCGCCCTCTTCAGTTCCTGTATCGAGATGAAAACCTAAAGCGAGACTACACTCTTGCTAAGCTTAGTTCGAAACCCTTCAGGGTCATAACGGACTATTTTCACCCTCAGCCGTTGAATAAAGTGACTTATGAAGACTTAATCGCAGTACTAGCTAAGAATTTCGGGCGGAAAGACATTTCACTTTGCGAACGCATCAATTTCAATTATACGTGTCGATCTGAAAGATGAATCAGCAAATTAATTCATTGCCCGTTTGCGTTCCCAGTCCATTAAATGCCAGTTTGGGGGACACAGTGAAGGAGCGCATGAGAGATCAACTAATTTTTGGAATCAAAAAAGCAGACTGGCTACAGGAAATTCTTCGTAAACACCCTTCGGTCATAACTTCTTTCGATGAATCGAGGCTCTAGTTCTCCTGCTTGAAACTTCGAAACTACAACAGGAGACGATGCTGAATCGGAATCTAGATCGAAGGAACACACATCGAGTTGAATCTAAATTTAACAACCCGAACCGTCTTATTACATTGGTCGAAGGAACACATATTGTTTTAGATGCGGCGATTCCGTTCACAAAGACCACGTAAAATGCCCCGCCATGGGTATACAGTGCCGACATTGCAAAAAAACAAATCATTTCGCAAAAGTTTGCATGAAGACAGGCAACGTCAAAATAAAGAAACGGACGACCACCAACAAAGTCACGTATTCTTCAGATTCAGACGCAGTGGATGACGAGTGTCGCAACGTTGAATTGGTTCGAAATTTGGCTCATGGTTCTGAAGCCTTTATCAGCGTAAAAATCAATGGGGTGATGGTCGATATGCTGTACGATTCAGGTGCATCCAAATCAGTTATAAACGAGTCGTTGTGGGAAAAAAATTGGCTCGCCCCCTCTGGAAAATACGCCTAATTTAGTGGCGTATACGGGACACAAAGTGGATACGCTGGGAAAAGCTAGTGTGGAAGTAAGAGTGTTCAGCAGAACAGTAGTTTTACCAGTAATTGTAATTAAAGCTACAGACTTATTCTTCTTAGGAAAAAGTATTTTGGATTTTAAAGCAAGATCTTTTTACAGATCCTTTTGCTTCCTTTCATCGAAAAAAAAAAAAAGCATAGTCAGCTTGAAGTTTCAGCACCACCCCGCGCTCATTAAACCAGCCCATGCTGTGCTCCCTGCCATTACTGCCGCTCTGTCAGCTTTTGCTTTTGTCTTTCAATCTTCAACTAACCGAATCTACGATGAGTTCTCGGTCCCCCCCCCCCTCATTCCTCTTTTTAAACCGAGTTCGTTTCCATTCTTCGTTCACAACTCGCCCCGTCGCACGCTCTTCGTGTTCCCGCGTGACTCATAAAGTTTTGTTGTTTTGATTGATCGTATTTTGTTATTCGTTAAAATTACCGCGACTTGACGTGCGTCGGTGTGTCATGGACATGAGCAGCATCGGTTCCGAGCATGAGTTTCGAATTTAATTTTTAACTTATGAAAAAATAAATATCTTGGATCTTTAAAGGATTTTCAAAATCCAAGGATCTTGATCCCGATCCTTTTTCTATTCGAAGATCTGGATCTTTGATCTAAATCATTTTTTGGAACAGAGGATTTTGAATTTTGGATTTAGATCCAAAAAATGAGGATCTTGTCAAGCTCTGCAACTGGAAGCGTTTTTGAGCGGCGCTATACAACGCTCGTACATCAAAAAAGGCTTAAATTTAATTCACTACAGTGGACGATGTCACTTTCAATTTGAGCCTTTGGGATGTACGCTCGTTGTCGCGCCGCTCGAAAAGGCTTCCAGTGAACGACCGACCTAATGGAAGTGAAGGAAGCCTCAAGGCAGATCACAAGCTACCTTGGTTCAAGGAACGATTTTTTCCAAGGCTTCCTTGAACTCAAGGTAGCCTTCAACTCGAGGAAGTTTCATAAATACGAAAACTTGTCAAGGAAGGCTTCTCAAGGAGGCCTTGACTCAAGAAAGCTTCAAGGAACGTTCATAAATACGGGCCTTAATTTCATGAATGAAATTTCAACGTTTCTGCCAAAGCAAGGTTTCCATTCCGTTAGAGAATACCCAGATAGCAAGCAATATCCTAGGAATGTTCCCACATTCTTCGATTTCGAATGTGAATAATCTGAACAACATGAGATTATTCTTATACTATATAAGTTTTTCTAGAATATTCTGATACTAAATGATTCGATTATCCTTAGGTGGGTTCAAAAGGATTATGCCTGGAACATTCGTAGCGGAACATGATTATCTTATTTGGAATAATTAACCTAGGAATGTTCTTTTAGCAGTTTCTAAGAATTAAATGTTACATCCATCGATCTCCGTAATTTTTGTCGTGAGATTGATGCCTGCATAAAGCCGTTTCGGTTTTTATTTGAAATTAGAAATCCGAAATAAATGCTGAGGTTCAGTTTCACTTTGTTTTAGTGCATTTCATTAAAAAAATACACTATTGGTCTCGCCCTGATAATCGCACATGTGGGTTATGATACTTTTTATTATTATTATTATTATTATTATTTTTTTTTTTTTTTTTTTTTTTTTTTTTTTTTTTTTTTTTAGGCATTGACTACTGAGGCCATAAGCCTTCACGCAAGTAGGCATTTCAATTACATTCTATATTCTCTGTTCTGCGTCTGTCAGCCTCCGCTCATGGCTTCAAGCGCATTATTATTATTACTATTCGAAACAAGATGATCATGTTCCGCTACGAATGTTCCAGGCATAATCCTTTTGAACCCACCTATGGATAATCGAATCATATAGTAACAGAATATTAGGATTTATTATTTAATAAGTATATAAGGTTATTGGACGGACCAGCGTCATCGGTTTCGTTTCTTGAAAAAAAAAAAAAAAAATGCAAAGGTTTCCGTTTCACCATCCATCTCACCCACTCGATCCCTATCCACACTCAGACATTAAAAGTTCGTACCCTGTTGTTATTATGATGTGCGCTTGTGTGGTGTTGATCGGTAAAGTTCGTGTCAGTGGGTTTAGTGGTGGGAGGTCTTCGACTCTCCGATTCGTCCATTTTGCTCTCCTCTCTACGACAGACGCGGGAACTCTTTCTTAACTTTCTGGTTCTTTCGTTCTTTCTACAAGCACAAATCAACGTGGCTCGAGCCCATCTAGTTTTTCTCGCGTTTTTCTTCTCGAATTTTCTTCAGGCACGCCTAAAATTGGAAAACGTCACATCATTTGATTTGTAGGTAAGGCGACAATTCGCTTGTTATCCTTTAAATCTGATTGTACATGTTTGTTTAATATAATTTGCAGGTGCAAGTTTCACGACTAATTCGTCAATTAATTGGTCCTACGTCGATATTTATTTTTCTGCCTGTCAAATTTTCTCAGCGACCAATTTTCGGTGATCGAGCCAGTAGCTACATGTAATATACTGAAGTAAAGTGTGTATTTAGGATTGTACGATAATTGTGGGATTTTGTTTTCAGGCCCGCGTCGTCTATGTCCCATCGCCGCGTCGTATTATTTTCTTGGCGTTCTGTTTGTGTGTAGTTGTTTCTCAGCGTGTTTTCTCTTGTAGTGTCAGTATTTTTTCATTCGTTTCCAAATTGTATGCATCATAAATTGAAAATAAAGTAAATTAATTCTGTTCCGTGCGAATATTCTTTTGGAACATTCACGGAATATATACAACATGTCCCGTTTGGACCTCCTTACAATATTCGTACCCGACACTATATATCTGAATATTCTGGAGCGATTCTAAAAAAAACATTCTTTGAACGTTCAAACTTATCGTTCTGAATATATTCCACGAATCTTCTAGTAGAATATTCCGTTGGAACATTCACGGATTATATACAACCTGTCCCGTCTGGACCTCCATACAATATTCGCAAAAAAACCAATATCTTCCACGAATATTCTTGGAAAAAAGGTAAATTCCAAAAAGATAATCAAGGAATATTCGGGTAATATTTCCTTGCTATCTGGGTAAGGCCCCAGGCCCCTATGGTCTTGATTTCGCTCGCGGAGGCACATTTTGAAGACGCGAAGGCTCATCACCCGTCGATCACTCTTCCCGCGCTCCACACTGCCTTTACCACCTGGTATGCTCATTTTAACGCGTGTGCACCGATGCAATGTTATTCTATTATTAAAAAAAAAAAGAAATGCGAGGAATTCAAGAGGCATAAAGCTTGAACGTTGGCCCTGTATGGGGGAATGGCATCACATGCGGAGAAATATTCGCCCTTACGCTCTGTCATAACTTAATTAAAATTTGTTTAGTTTGCGCAGTCAAGGGACTAGTATGTACTTAACCGTGAAATTGCAAGGAATGTCGGTAGGAGAGGGGTGGGGGAGAAATGTTACTATTTGTCTTACTTTAGTCTCTTTCCCGCGAAAATGCTCTTTATATTATACGGGGGAAAGTTCTTCGAATTCATAATAATTTACTTAAATAACAAAAAGGACAAACACGTAGCGAACTGGCGCCCGTTATTTTCCTTGCAAATAAGCTGCGCTCCTGTTATTTTCATTTTTCCAAAAGGAACGGGACACCGCAACATAGCCTGTATCCATCGTCGTTTTGCCAGGCACATCTACACCGTCGAAGTTTCAGGGGATTAGTAGCCACAAAATTTAATAGCGATTTTCATTCAACACACTACACAAGTGAAGTGCAGCGCGGGGTGCAGCGTCCTCTCCGTAAACATATGTTTCAATTCAGAAGGACGGGTGGGTAAACTTACACCACGCTGGTGTGATTGCGTTGAATGAAAAACGCTATAAGTTTCAACGCAATCGGGAACGGACACGAGATAAGAGTTTGGTTATATTACCTTTCCTGGTTACCCCAAATTTATTACAGTATTGAGAGATTTATTTATATTTACTTAATTTTAACGTTCCAAAAGTTGTTTTATGTTTTATGAGCTGAAATTTAGGTCTATTATAAGCAATTGATCCACAGACGGTGATAGTTTCTTCCGGGTTTCAGTCACTGAGGCAGAACAGAATGTGTATTCCCCACATCGCTCGGCCAAGAAGTCTTGTTCCTATGTTACTTGGAAAATGAATTTTGACTAGAGAATCATCAAAACGTGGTCTTTTTATTCTATAATACACAAATGGCGTTTATTCGACCGATCCAAAAAGAACGAAATGCCGATGAACTACGCGTTGGTTGGGTGCTACTCGAGGGCTGGAAAGGACCGTGTATTCTTCTTCAGATTCTTTTCCAAGCATCAGGGTGAGGTAATCTTCTTCAGCACTATAAAAGGAGCACGAGGACATTCTACGTTAAGCATTTCCCAACGCTCTTTTCACACAAACACGGTTTCACGAGGCCCCCGCGTGTAATCCGCGTGAATGCCGCTTTCGCATCGAACCAAGTAATACGTACCGCACGTCTGTAAAGGTGTACGTGGTCAATACGCGGCAGCCAAAACCGCGCCGCGAGAAACCTCGTATGTGTGAAACGAGCCTAACGCGCTAGTTGCTCTGGTCCGACTACTGTTCCCGTACCGACAATAAATTGTGAACTGGCCTTTTTTCTTGAATAACAACGGAAAACTCACTCTTGTCATCACAAAGCCCTTGTCTCCGGCATTCCGAACTCCCGAAGTACTAACTAAGCCACTTCTGTCGACGTGTTGCGGTTCAAGTGATTTCAAATCGCGAAATTCCTCTTGTGTGAATGTACTCACCTCGTCAACGAGGTAATTTACATTAACCAAGCTCGACATCGCCGGGAAATGACGGGCGTCTATAGAATTTCCACTAATGAACCTTTGTACTAGAAAGGACACTACGATTGAAATATGTTGCCCAATTTTTATTGATGACAAGATGTCAAATGTTGAGCAATAGGATACTCACGAGCAAGGACCGACACCGATTTATTTTCATTTTTTTTTAGATAGCGGCGATCCTTCCTTCGATAATCCCCCAGCGTAGTCACTTAAGTTCCATTTTACGTAATTTTGATGCCTACAAAGCCATCAAGACTGAGTTATTGAAAAAAAAACCGATTTGCAGCAAGCTTCCAATGTAGAACTTACATGAACGGGGCAACCAGGAATAGATAACAATGCAATGCCAACTCGATCGTAGCCTGCCGAGTCCTTTCCCAATTGCAAGTTTCGGTGAATAATAAGCCTCGAAATGAGGAAGTAACATAAAAAATAAAAATCGCTGGAGACATTTTTTTTCTAAAGAAAATGACTAAATATGACCAGGAATTGAATATTAGTGCGTAAATGATTGATTTCGATTTATAGCGAAATAATAAAACTAGCCACTTTTTTTTGTTACCTTAAACGGCCGGTCTGTGACTCGTGACGTAACTAAAGGGTCCTGACCCCTCCCAACCCTCCGCATCGTTGCTGTTATCATGTGTTGCCCCTTCTTGACCATCCCCTTTCTCTAAAGTCCTATTGTTTGATTTGTGGGAAGCCATTGTGAAGGTTATGCGAAGGCTGTTATTGCGTCATCAGTCTATCTAGCCTATTTCAAATGGGTCCCGCAACCCAATAGTTTTAAAAATTAATACAAAAATATAGAGCCTGATTTTATGTGAACGGATCGTGTCTTCATGAGTTTTGGTAACCAAGCTATCATGACGGCATGGTTTTGGAAAATGTGTTACTTCCTCATTGTGAGTTTCAAGCTTAGCCCTAACAAGCCTATCATATCCATTGAACATTTTCGGAAGAAACACGGCAAAAACTGCGAATTTCCGACGACAACGAAGGCACCGAATGAAGCTGCAGTTCGGCAATTTTTACCGCGCATTATGGTCATTTATAGCTGATGGCCTGAATAGTCAGTGTGATAATTGTAATAACTCGGTAAAAACACTTTATTTTAATTAAACATTTTTATAGTTAAGACAAGAACAGGTACTCTAGCGAACTGATTATCTTGCACCCTTGTAACCTTCGACTGAGGTTACGTTATCTACAACATCTTTCCCCTTTTATAAAAGTATCAATTTACATTTTTTTTTTTTTTTTTTTTTCATAACCTTTATAACCAAGAAAACAGAACAAAACTGTTAATACAATTGCCAAGAAATAATCATGCACTGGAACACTGAAATGATATTAATATAATGCAACATTATTATAACTACCCTTTTGGTCAAGAACAAACAAAATGTGTTAAATGCGCTGGTGGCCGGAGATGCCTTCGCGGTCTAGAACTATCAAGAGGTTGGGTTCTTTGATCATCCTGAGGGGAAATAAAATTATTGCAATCAGGAGAAGCTAAGCGTGCTTTAAAGGTTTCAGGGGTTACTTTCAAGATATGTTTTCGATTTCTCCTGTATATGACCCCATCAGGAGTTCGAAGCAAGTAAGACCTACCCAGCTAGCACAGAAAGTCTTGAAAACGTTTCAAAAACGTTGCATATTCGCAAAATCGTTTTGGTTTCACTGCAACCAAAACGAAACGTTTTACCACGGTTACTTAGAGAACCGTATAAAACGTTTCAATTCTTGGATTTCGTAACGTTTCCGGGTCACCTTTTTGATTGACTTTTTGGTAATTTATCAGATACTCGCCGTTTGGAGAGAGAGTTACAACTCAATTGAAAAAAAAAAAAAAAAAGCATCGTGTTTTAACAACAACAAAAAATGGCAATTTTGAGTTTGCTAATTCTCTCACCGAAGCAATGCATAATTCGCGCGCACGACGCTTTTGGCTTATCATTCCTATCACAGCGTGCTTCTCATTCGGAGCTTCTCTAATGTTTTACACATGCTCTTGCTCTTCTTAATTCTGTTGTAGTCTAATAATTAGTAATTTGTATACGTCGTTCGAGTGATTTCGGCTTCACCTCTACTCGTCTTATTTAATTCCAGCTGAACGTGTAAGTATCATTGTTATTATTGTTTATTTAAATCAAATTGATCGACAATGAAGCCATCGGCTCGGTCTTATTCTTTGCGGTACACAAAGAAGTTGGCTCGAGAGGACACTGAACATGATTTAGAATCATTAAGTAACCATTCTGCCCCTCGCTTAACTAATTTGAATAATGATTTACCTAGTACCTCATCAAATATTCCTCACTTTATTCATGACGCGCCTCAAAATCCGATCGTGCCGAATGGGCCAAATCCGGACCTTACTTCGCGGGCGCTTGCCTCTCCATCATTCGCAACTGGAATGTATTCAGGTGATGAAGATCCCACGCTAGATAGTACACTTGTTTCAAAAACTGGCGAAGACTTGACGGTTATTTCGTTTTCACAAGAGTTAGCTGCTTGGGCTATTAAGAATAATATACCGCATAGTTCGCTATCTCAACTTTTAAAAATACTCAAAAACTGTGACCCATCCGCTATCGCCGACTTACCCGCTGACGCCAGAACCCTTTTGCGAACCCCCCGAACTTGTAATGTCGTTGAAATGGTAGGAGGGCATTATGTTCATTTTGGACTGAAGCACGCTCTCTGCAACTTGTCCATCAACAACCAACATGAGCTGAAATTACAAATTAATATAGATGGCCTTCCATTATCGAAGTCTTCTAATTCGAGTCTTTGGCCAATTTTATGTAGTAGTGCGAATTCGAAGAAAGTCTTCATCGTTGGCTGTTTTTACGGCGTAGAAAAACCAAGTAACTTCAACTCTTTCTTGACTGATTTCGTGAAGGACCTATCATTTTACTGTGAACATGGTTGGACGCATAATAACACTAAAATTAAGGTCTCGTTCGATGCCTTAATTTGTGACGCTCCAGCAAAATCCGCCGTATTGTCAATTAATGGGCACAGTGGTTACTACTGTTGTCCCAAGTGTAATATAAAAGGAAAATATATTACGGATAGGGTTAGTTTCCCCGGGAAAATAACTGAGATTAGGACTGACGAAGACTTTAAGACACGAAAATATGACGATCACCACACTGGTCACACAATTCTGACAGAAGTTCCCGGCTTTGGTCCAGTAACGAATGTGCCATTTGAATACATGCACCATATTTGTTTGGGCCTAATGAAAAAGCTTATAAAACTCTGGGTTTTTGGTCCATTACCCACCAGAATTTCTCCATCTGAAAAAAGCGCAATATCTGAAAAACTACTGTTCATTCGGTCCTCATGCCCAAGATATTTCAACCGGAAACCCAGATCGCTCTTCGACGTCAAGCACTGGAAAGCCACCGAATTTAGATCATTTCTGCTTTACACGGGGCCTCATGTGCTAAAATCCCTAGCGAACAAAGATCTGTACATAAATTTCTTAACCTTGCACATGGCTATCAGTTTGTTGCTACGTCCAAACTGTACAGCTGCTTATTTAGAATACGCTCATAATTTATTAGTAAACTTTGTCAGTTCCTTCACTAAAATTTATGGAGAAAAACACGTTTCATATTATGTGCATGGTTTACTACACATAGCAGACGATGTTAAGAAGTTTGGCTCGCTAGAATCTTTTAGTGCGTTCAAATTTGAAAATTTCTTGAAGGATTTAAAAAAGCTGGTTCGGAACCATCGTAATCCTTTAGTCCAAATAGAAAAGCGGATGAGCGCTCAAACTACAGCGCTCAAATCTTGATCAAAAACCAAAATGACGAATTTCCTATGTTCGAAAATTCTCATACGATGGGGCCTGTCTTGACGACTGATTACCATCAGGCTGAGGCTCAGTTCACTAGTTTCCAAACGGAAAACTTCAAAATATGCTTAAATCGAAATGCTTGTTTTTGCATCGTCAATCAGTCTACTTTTGTCGAGGTGAAGAATATAATATTTTGTTCTTTCCACAACGAACACGAAATTATTGGCTTCGAATACGTGAAAAAACAACCATTGTACTTCGTTCCGTATTCATCCGAACTTGTCGATATTTTTAGATTAACCGTCGCCCCTCAACTTACATGTTGGTCTTGCAAGTTAGTGAGTGGTAAATGGTGGAGAATACCCTTGGACGCCACTGAAAATGAGGTTGTAGGAATCCCGTTGATTCATGCTAACTGATATAACAAGATGATTGAGAATTCAATAATGGTCAATTTATTTAAGTTTTTACGAAGACCCCAGCTTCCGATGCATTTGATATCTTCATTTAGACTAACATAAATAACATTCTCCCGTTGAAGATGCCAAATGCATTGCATTGAGGTTTTTTTAAGAGGTTCACGCACATTTCTTAGGTTTTCGGGTGTACTTAGGCTGAATTTAAACCCCGAGAGATGCTTCAGGCTAAAATCGAAAAAGCTCCAAAAACCCCCGTTTTCTGCTATTTTTTCAATGTAATAAGCGTCCAATGGCGAAATAATTGATATATTTCGTATTATTTTCCACGTTCATTTATGCTCCATCCGAATATCAAAGTTTCGACCCCATACAAGTGGCCCGTATCAACAAATACTCGAAGAAACAAAAAAATTTACATTACATAATTTATTAACGTAATTTAATTTGTAACCTTTTTGCTGTAATTAATCAAGTTCCAATTTTTTATGGTGTTCTATCCGAATGTCATTTCACAAAGCATATCAGAGTGACGTATGTTAACGAGTTGAAGAATAATTTGTATTCATTTTCCAATGTGATCTTCTACCGGTTTTTCTCTCTGCTTCTTCGAGTGTTTCAGGTGTGCTGAATCATAATTTGTTCTAAAAACTCTAACGATCCCCAATTTAAACCATTGTACCATCCACCCACTGCCAGGGGTGGGCAAGATACTTGAGTATTTAAAATACTTTGTATTTTAAATACAAAATACGTATTTTGTAATTGTATTTAAATACTTTTGAAAAAGTATTTATATTTCTGTATTTAAAATACATTTTTGAAAGTATTTTGGGCTTTGTATTTGAAATACATTTTCAAAAGTATTTTGTATTTCACACTCAACGAAAATACAAATACAAATACAAATACTTTTAATTTCAACGTTCATTAGTTACCACTTCTTCGCCACCATTCACCAGTATAACCTAACTTAGTGACACCATATTTGGCACAAAAACCCGGTGTAATAACAGCCTTCGATTGACGTTTTCATTTTTCGAAAAAGTGGAGAGGGAAGGGTAGTCATGGTGGGAGGTGGAAGTTCCAAATTCCTTGTTAGCACAACTGCCGCAAAAATGATGCTAGCGGATGGAAACTTGGCACAAAAATGGATCATACAGAGCCCTAGCCTACAAGTACACAAAGCTGTACAAGTAAACAAAACTCGTGGCAATTATTGCGAAAAACAACGCTAATTCGAGTTTAAACTGGACCAAAATGGCAAATTCACAACTCAAATGGCGAAAAATCGCCTATTAACAAAAAAAAGAGGATAGATAATGTGCTAATTCGCTGCAAAATTATCAGAAAACGCTATTTCACAGCTGAAATGAAGAAAAATCAATAATTCGCGGCTGAAATTGAGAAAACGAGAATCTGTATAGCTTCTGAAAGAATCGAGGCTCAAACTGAGAAACAGCGCTAATCCGTAGAAAAAAATTGCTCACGCGGGCTAAAACCTAAAAAAACTACGCGGCTAGAATTGACAAAAATATTAATTTGCGGGGCCAACTTTAAGGAAAACACTAATTTTCAACTCAAACAGAGAAGAAAGTGCTAATTGGCTGCTAAAAAATGGCTAAACTGCAGCTGAAAATGAGGAAAACGCCAAATCGTGGCTAAAATGGAGGAAAATCGCCAAACAAACGAAAGAATCCCTACTGCACTGCTAAAATTGGTTAACCCTTTAAGTGTTAGTGCGTCGTATTCTGGACACCTGCTTTATACCCCGGGAGTACCCATCAACATTTTTTCAAAAATGGCGTCAGAAGTCATTCAAATTGACTTTAATACACTCAGTGACCCATGAAAAACGAATTTTTATGCCATGAATTCATTAATAAAGTTTTCAGAGAGAATTTAATGGTGTTCGCTACACAAGACACATATCATGCTGTCCGAAAAAATTAAGCATTTTGAATTAATTTTTCTTCAACTTGTTAGCACTTGACCAAAAATATACTAAAATAAGGTAATTGTTCAAACAATAAATCATAAATTAGCGACATTTTAGTTGAACATTTTGGCATTACAAACAAACAAATGCGACTAGGAAAATTAGTAAACTCTTGGTGGGCCCTACTCGGGACACCTTTCACTCAAACCACATGGGAGGTGTGCTTCATATTGGACACTAAGCGTTCTATACTTGAAAAATCTAACGGTGTCTAAAGTAACTTGATTTACCACGAAATTTTTTCTTGGCCGAACTTAATTGGCTCCTTCCCAGCACATCAATCCATTAAAACCCTTTTCAGCATGCGATATCCATTCGTTAAAGATCAATTACCTCGTTCAAATGTAATCAGGAAGAGACAAAGTATAAAAAAGGGTATGCACGGTGGAGCAGTTTTTCATTTTTCAGCAGGAAGTTAAGGGTTAACAATCCATAATTGCATTTTATGGGGCACTCAGTTTAAGAATATGAAGTATAAATTACCATTTACCAGCGAAAAATTGGAAGAATCTCCCTGCCAGTTCCGCCGAGCTCATTGACATTAACTTCCGGAACCAAACAAACACTGAAAACCACAACAAAATGGCGTCGAAAACCCCGAAAGTGTTCCCTATGTTGGACACAACGCACAAAAAGCCGGGAAAAACGTGTCCTACCACGATCAGTTGGAGTTTATTCAACTCATAAACGTGTTCTAGCCTCTCCCATTCAAAAGTCAGGTCATTTCATCTATAGCGCAGTCTCCAACTAGGTGTCCAATATGAGGTACACAAAACGTCCAGACCCAAAACTCATTTGGACCCCCGGTACCTTAAAGGGTTAAAAGCGCTAACCCGTGGCCAATTGGTTAAAGTTGTAGCGTGCTATCAGCTAACAAACCTCAATTTTTATTTTTAAAAATAACAAATATTATGTTAGAAAAACAACATTAGTCAGTTTGATCGGGAGTTCGTATTTTTTTGTCGTTATAAAAAAGATCTCTAAATTTTTCGTTGGCCGTTATTTTGTATACCGAAGAGAGCGCGACCCACAAAGTCACTAAACCTTGAAAAATTGACAAAACGCAAATGCGTAGCTTCTGTTCGAGGCTAAAACTAAACAATAAACGCTAATCCATAGCAAAAATTGAAGGAAAAATGCCAACGTGGGACTAAAGTGTAAAAAAAACTAGCTAATATTGAAAAATTCACTATAATTAGCCTGTCATAAATAAATAAAAACTCTCGTTATCAGCTCAGCAGCAGAAAAAGTGTTATTCCCGGCCAAAATCTGAGGAAATCACGAATTCGTGGCTGAAAAATTAAGGTAATTCGCGAATTCACAGATTATAGAAACGCTTCAAAGCAGCTAAAGTTGAAAAAAACGCGAATTTACGGCTAAAATTGAGAAAATAATCGCGGATAAAGTGTGTTGGAATTTCTAATTCCGTCTTCTGACAACAACTTTGTGGCTAAAATTGAGGTAAACGGCAAATTCATGGTTATAAGTAAAAGAAAAAACACTGATTCACGGCAAGAACTGAGATGAAGCCCTATTCTACATATAATTAAAATTGAAAAAAAATACTAATGCGGTGCCAAAATGTAAAAGAACCCGCCAATTTGCGGCTAATATAGAGAAAATCAGTAATTATTCTGGCTAGAATAAAGAGAAAAGTTAATTTTCTGCCTAAATTGAAACAAAAAGTGCTAATTCACTGTCAAGAATGGAAGAATTGCCGATTTGCAGTAAAAATATCGGAAAACGCCAATTCGTGGCTGAAATGAACAAAATTCGCTAATACACGGGCTAGAAATAGCTACTGCACTGCTAAAATTACGAAAAAGCGCTAATTTACGGCTAAAATTGAGACAAATTTAAAGCGTCAAAAATTGGAAATACGTTAATTCGCGGCTTCCTCGGGAGACTTTGAGGCTAAAATTGAGAAAAAGCGCTAATTTATGGCTATGAGTGAAAAACTCGCAAAGTCGCGGCTAAAACTGAGACGAAATCGCTATTCCGCAGTGTATGGTTGCGGTGGACAAAAAATGCTAATATGTGGTAAACATTTCGAGAATTTTATGGCTAATATTGAGTAATTTTCAGCTCATACTGAGTAAACCGCTAGAAAAAATCGCTAATTTGCAGCTAAAATTGTGGAAAACGGCAACTCGAGGAAAGTTGAAGAAACATCGCTGATTCACCGGATACCAAATCTACTTTGCTGCTAAATTTGGGGAAAAGTGCATATTTATGTCTTATGGTCGTGGGTATCACCCTGCTAATCAGTTGCTAATTTGCGGCGAAAAGCGCTCATTTTCTGTTAAAGTTGACAAAAAGCACTCATTCGCGGCTAAAATGGAGAAATTCGCAGTTTAAACTTGGCATAAGCGCTGTTTAGCGGATAGACTTTGGAAATAGCCATGGCTAAATTAAATTAGGAAAAGGCCTTAGAGGTTACCAATAGAGGTTTTATTTATATTTAGAGACTTTTAGGGGCCTCTTGAAGATTTTTGCCCCGGGCCCCGATATAGGTCCACCAGTGACCTCACCTCCTTCTCAGCTCACGATCCACCAGTGCTCGCCGGTTCGGTACTAAATATTTGGTGCTAACTTGTGTACTTTTTTTTGCGCATTGCGGCGCAGCGCCATAACGCGCTGCTACATTTTGTCAACTTGTCTATTGAAGGACCTGATATTTTTGAATTATTTATTTTTCGTGTTTTTCGCACTATCTGCCATCGAAATCGAATTTTTGAAAAGTATTTTAAATTGTATTTGTATTTTATTCAAAATACAATTCAAAAAGTATTTGTATTTCAGTATTTAAAATACATTTTTGAAAGTATTTTGGGCTTTGTATTTAAAATACATTTTCAAAGTATTTTGCCCACCTCTGCCCACTGCTTTGGTGAAGATGTAGCAGGCGTGACACTCATCCGGCTTCATTCATGCAGTCAGTGGGTATGATTCAACATCACCCTGTACAATCAGGGCAGGTTCAATTGTCGCAAGACTTTGACGAAAACGCATCCAATCTCAGGGCATGGAGAAAGTGTTCAATGACCCAGAACCCTTCACAAACCCCTAATGTTCGACAAAGGTGCTTGCTCAGGTGGGGGAGAAGTACCGGCTGTGTATATAGTGGTCATTATCACACGTCCCCGCTCTACAGAACTTGAGGTACGTGAATTACGTAACATCGCCCTTCAAAGACAGCAGAGCTGCAACATGACCTCACTTCCCCCTACAACTTTTGCTGCCTATGAACACCTGTTATGCACCTACCACCGGTTCCAAATGCGTCCAAGGTGATGAGTGCTACTATGCATGTCGGTTTTTTACTTTGGATGCAGTTTTCTTTGCTCAAGAATTTATTCTACATTATTAACATGTTGGTGGCGGTGGGATTGTTAGAACTTTGAAAACTAATTTGGATTCAGCTCACCAGAAACACTGGAAAAAACTGCTAGAAAAACAGGGTTAACGTTGTATTTTTTTTTTTTTTTTTTTTTATATGGTTTTTGATATCCCTTAAGTGTATGTCACGCTGATATGGTCTAGGAAACGGCATTCGGATTCAGCCCAAAATAAAAATATGGAGACTTGATTTTAATCTGTATCAGATTGATTAAAATCAATAAAATGAATCTCTTTTAAACTTATCACGTTAAAAAATACTGAAATGTGAAACTGTTTTTCGTTGCCTTGCAGTGGGTTGTAAATTTTATATTCGGATTCAGCACACCTGAAAACATTGGAAAATAACGTTAATTACGTCATTTGGATGCATTTACATTGTAAAAAGCATGAAATCTTGAGTATTTGCAGTTTTTCGAGTTTTAAGCTGATCAGATTCAGCTCACCTGAAAACACAAGAAAACTGCGGGAACCATATTTTAAATAATTATTATGCGTGGCTTTTTAAAAGCCACGTGGTGGAAATTTAAAAAAAATCAAATGGCATGTTGCCCCGGGGTCGTAACTTCGCGAAAGTTCAGATTCGAATTGATCAAACCTGAAAACATTAATGAAGACATCAACCTGGCCCCGGAATTTTTTCTTGAAATTGTATAGAGGTACCTACCTCTTTTGGTCACCGGCTTCCTGGTACAGTTATCAAGCCACGGGACGTTTACCAACCTAAGGCAACAAATCAGGAAATACACTAATCCACAAAACACCTTGATTTTGATGAATTTGCTATAAGCTGTCAGATAGGTTTTGTATTTCGGCCACGGAATGTTCAGCGTGGTAGAGTTTCCGGACGGAGTGGCGCTTGTCCCTTCCCACTGGATTTTCAAAGGGAACACCAAAAAATGTTGGTGGCCTAAGCCTGGCTTAGCCATCTCCAACGCTGTCATGAAACTTCATCAGCCAGGAAAGGACTGGATTTCCTGTTCGTTCAAGAAAATACTCGGATCAGCTGGTAAGCAATTTTTACTACTATCCGCTGAACATTCGATGTGTAGCAAAATGGTTATGTCATGTGTAGCATCCTATGAGGAAGGCCTGAAGAAACTCAAACGGGCCGAAGAATCTTCAGACATAGATAACAGCACTGATGGTGTCTACAAAAAAGAGGAACGCCACGTACGAAAAAGACGACTTTTAAGCAGCAGCAGCAGCGATTCTGGAGAAGAAAAAAACATGTCCTATTCATTCCCCATAAAATTCCCTTCACCGCCAAACGAAACCCCTGAGGTAATATTTCAGTCAATATTCCTGACATGGTGGAAAAATGAATTATCATTTTTCGTTTCAGGCACACGTGATTGCCAATAATGACAACGGAATTTTTGCTGACGGGCATCATTCATCTCAACTGCGTGTGCCATTCTCCCCAAGAGAATCACAATCAGACCGTAATTCAGAACGTAAAGGTGTTTGCAACCCTTTCAAAGTTCCTTAGGTCCGTGTTATTTAATTATATTTGTGTTTAGATTTTGAAGTTCTTGTTCTTCGCAAACTCAACTATTTATGCCGGAAAATCGAAGCAATTGAAGACAAGGTAAAAGAGCTTTCAAAGCGCTTTCCAGAAGATACATCTGATTGCGGCGTGCTTCCATTCTCATTGCCCATCAATTCATTGGAAGAGATTGATGTTGTCGAAGAATTTCTAAAATCGGATGAGCTGGCAATGATAATGGTTTGCTTTTTTAAATATTCTGAATGTTTTTCAACAATAAAGTACAATGACTTTCAAACCCACAGGAGAAGTTTCTACAGAAGGCCGGAGGGCATGACCTGTACAACATAACAGCAAATACACTGAAAAAACTTCTCACAGACAATGTCTCACAGCTCATAAGTTGGGCTGGTAATCGAGGAAAAGTTCCTTTTAAAAATAAAAAAATTTGTCTCATTACCATCCGTAAGTATAAAAGTAATATTTTACTGTACAGTTCTTTAATGTAATATTTCAATTCATTATTATAGGAGCAGTGATGAAGCAAACACAAACTACCGAAGCTCAGGTGCATAAAATAATTAAAAATTGGCTTAAATACGCCAAAACCCGGCTTCAGCGTGCAGAAGTATGACCCCTAGATTTTCGTTGTCCTCAAGTGTGCCCATACATTTTTTTTTTTTTCACTGTCAGTAAATAAACGAAAAGAAATGTGATCCGGGCCATTGAGGGCGACAACGAAGCAAACGGTCGTATAACTAGAGACTAATTGTAAGTCTTGTTTTTTGTAGCATAAAAACTCTTACACCGCACTTGGACTCGCACCGGTGTCGTCAGACAATTGAAATCGGAAAATAAGTTACCTGAAATATGAAGAAGAAAGAAAACATGTTCCGTCTCGCTGTACTTTTGGCTTTTTAATGTTTCCTACTTAATACTTTTAAATTTTTTCTATTTTTCAGAATTTTCTATTAAATTATACAATATTTTCTTTTATTCGTCTATCGTTAGTTGTTGAAAATTACGTACTTCATTACGTGCGAATCAAAAACTAATACATTATGTTTGTTTTTTAAAAATAGATACATAATATTAGGTCTATTCCATTGTTTCGCTTTAGTACTACACTAGTGCAAAAAACATGTGTTTCATTGACTAATTTGGAAAAAAACTGATTTGAATGAAATCAGATGATTTTATACACTACTGCAGCACACGGGAAACAATGGAACAGACTTAAACCCTGTTCACACGATGCAAAGTTTGAAGCTATATTGCATGCTATTTTATTTATTTATTTTTTTATGTTCCTTGGCAGTGACCGGATGTTTTTAAAAGAACAGCATGCAATATAGCTTCAAACTTTGCATTGTGTGAACAGGGCTTTATTATGTTTATCATGAAATTTTTGCTCGACTGTAAACACCCCGTAAGCAAGGCTTATGTTATGCGTCTGTGGAGTATATGCAACCCATATGTTCCACAGACGCATAGCACAGAGCTTGTGAACGGGGTCTAACGTGGAAGTAAGTTTCATTACCGTTGGTTACAAAACAGTTGCGACCAATATGGTTCGAGACGTTGCAAACACGTTGCACATTTCAGTGCTGGAACGTTGTGACGTACTGTTTCTGAAACGTTTATCCGAGACGTCTCAAGTCCTGACACATTTCTACGTTTTTGCGACGTTATAGAAAGGTTTTTGACACGTTACAATACGTTACTGAATACGTCGCATGTTGCGAACGAGACGAATATGACACGATTTTAAAACGTTTTTGTGTTAGCTGGGTAGGAATAGTGAATTTCTGAATCACGGTAGCTGGCTCCCACTTGTTGTGTTTCCTAACGGCTGCGGGTTGAGAAGGCGAAAGTTCGGGAAGTGCCTTAGTACTCCTATCAAAATAGTGCTTTTGTTTTCCCTGCCTGGCCTCCAGCCTGATCTTAACATCATCGTGGATATGAGGAGCGAGAAGTCTAGGATGGGTAGGGATCTTACTTTTTAGTCTTCTGTGAAGTAGCATTTGAGCCGGAGACTACTGAATGCCGGGAATGGGTGTGTTTCTATACTCAAGTATAGCAGATTGCAACGAACTTTTGGTGACATGAGTTTTGCGCATTAAATATTTGGCAATATCGACCGCCTTTTCCGCTCACCCATTCGCCTGTGGATAGCGAGGACTTGTAGTACGAACAGAAAAATTCCACAACTCCGCAAACGTTTTGAACTCAGCACTGTTGAAGGGCACATTGTCAGCTATCACCAGATTGGGGCTTCCCAGAGTAGAAACAATTTCTTCAAATTTCTACTTTATTTCACTAGACGTTTTTGAGGTCAGCGGCCTCAAGCCACATGGAGAAATAATCCATTATTACTAAATAACTTTTTCCCCCCAATTCACATATGCCCGTGCCAAGATGACTCCAGGCCCTATCGGGCACTGGATGGGGTAAGAGAGGTTCTTTCCCGTTAGCACACCGAAAGGTTTGACAAACCGCACAATTCCCCACGATTCTTTCGATGTCAGCAGCCATTCCGGGCCAATATAGCGCTTCTCGTGCCCGAGCTTTACATTTATTTATACCCAAGTGTGATTCATGAACCACAGACAACATGGCTGGCCTCAAATTCCGAGGAACAACTATTTTAAAGCCATTAAACAAAAGACCGTCAACAAAGGATAAAGAGCTTTTAATATTCCAGTACTTGCGAACTATCTCAGGAACAGAGGATTTGGAGGCAGGCCAGCCAACAGACACGAGGCGCGCCACAGCAGACAATTCAGGGTCGTGGGACGTAGCCTCACAAAATTCTTCTTTTTTCTTTTCAGACATAGGTAAATTTTGGACAAGAGAATGAACAGAAAAGTCTAAATCATTATGGCAATCATCGTTTGCCAAAAACGCCCTGGATAGCGCATCAGCAATAAACATTTTCTCACCTGGACGGTGTACTACCGTAAAAGAATACCTCAAAAGTTTCAGCCGAATATTCTGAATTCGAGGGGTCAAGACGCTGATATCTTTCTTCATTATGCCTTCCAAGGGCTTGTGGTCACTATATACAATTATGTGGCGACCGTAAGTGAATTCATGAAACCTTTCACATGCAAATTTGACAGCAAGACATTATTTTTCTATTTGAGCCCACTTTATTTCCGAGAGACTTCGGGACGCGAAGGCAAGAGGATTCCTTTTTTGCAAAATACAACATCCTAACCCTTGAGAAGAAGCATCCGTTTCAATGGATAGTTCGTGTTTGGGGTCATAAACACCAAGCACTGGGGCACTAGCAATTAGATTTTTCAACTGGCTGAAAGC
This sequence comes from Corythucha ciliata, assembly GCA_038030265.1. Lineage (NCBI taxonomy): Eukaryota > Metazoa > Arthropoda > Insecta > Hemiptera > Tingidae > Corythucha > Corythucha ciliata. The sequence continues at coordinate 874,678 of CM075941.1, read as the reverse complement.
GCTGTTTACCTCGTCAGACCATCTCCATTCGGCAAATGTTCTCGGTTAATTTTCGAAGAGAGGCGGATATTTTTGATAAATTAGGTATGAACTTCCCCAAATATTTTATAAGCCCTGAAAAACGTAAAACTTCGTGCTTATCCTACGGAGTAGGGATTTTAAGGACTGCCGTGGTGTGCTTGGGGTCAGGCTCCACGCCTTGCTCAGATACTATGTTGCCCACATAAGTTACCTTTGGCACTTGATACTGAAACTTGGACAAGTTTAATTTTACGCTGCATTCCCGAGCTCTAGCAAGTACTTGGCGTACAATTGATTCTAACTCTTTCGCTGAATTGGCGAACATGATGATGTCATCAAACTAAATTTGCACCCCCGGGATATCACCGAAAATTTCATTTGTTTTTCTTTGGAAAATTTCTGGCGCACAGCTCAAGCCAAACGGAAGTCTATTAAATCTATAGCGGCCAAACGGAGTCACAAAACAGCAAAGATCAGCACTACTCTCATCAAGGGGAATTTGGAGGAATCCATTTGAGAGGTCACAAGCGGCATATACTTTGTAACCGGATATTTTTGAAACGAGATCCTCGGGAATAGGAATTGGGTGTAATTCTCTTTGAATCGCTCTGTTAAGATGCTTGGGGTCCAGACATAAACGCAACTGACCATTCGCCTTCTCTACGACAACCAAGTTACTGACCCAAGCCGTTGGTTTTGTAACCCTGGAAATAACCCCAATTTTTTCACATTTGATTTGACACGGTCGTACAATCTTCTGGGTATTCGACGGCATGCATTTGCGACAGGAGTATACTCAGGATTAACATGAATTTTACAGGGCTTACCCGGAAATTTCCCAAGTCCAGAAAAAACGTCTGCGAATTCTTCGATGAAATCACTCTTGGACGCGACTGATGATTGACTTTGATGCGCAGGGGGAAGAGCGAGCGTAGCTTCCACTCTCTCGATAAGACGAAGTTTTTGGCACGTCTCCAGCCCCAAAAGAGGAGCAGCTCGAGGAATGTCGACAATTTCAAACGTGAGGTTCACTCAATAATTCTTGACAACGCAGGGCAATACGATCTGACCAAGATGAGGGATCACGAAGTCGCCATAAGCTCGGAGTGACGAAGGCGAATTAACGACGTTCTTCAGTCCTTTGTAAGGACTGAAGAACGCTAGCTGGGAGGGTGTTGACATGGGCTGCAGAATCCAACTTGAAATAAGCTGAACGCCCTGCTATAGAAACAGGTTCCCACCATGACCTGCTGTCAAGAGTAGATTGGCCGACTACTGACTCGATGTATAGGCATTCCACTGCATCCCCCACCTCTGAAGGCTCGCTCATTTCATTGTTATGGCCTCGGAGGGAAACTGCATTGGTTTGACGAACACTGGCATGTTGTCTCACTTTTCGAGGCATCCGCGGACCGACGTCAGGTCGAAGTACTTCTACGTTTCGACAGACTGCTGCGAAGTGGTTACGTTTTTGGCATTTTGCGCATGTCTTGTTAAGAGCCGGGCAAGGCCTTGAATGACCGTGATTGTACCCACATTGAGAACACTGCGAAGAGAATTGAAGGGGACGCTTCCCTTCTGACGGCTGACTTGAGTTAACGTGGCATACGTCAGCGCTGCTCACGCTTTTGACTATGTTTGTGCCTTTCATGACCTGGAGTTGCTCACGGCTTGTCTCAATGGACCGACAAACATCAACAGCTTTTTCGAGAGTGAGGTCGTCACCTAGCAGAAGTAGTTTTTCTTGCATTAGCGAATCCTCAATACCAGCAACAAGAATATCACGGCACAGCAAACTTTCTTGCTCAGCGAACTCACATAGCTGAGCTAGGTTTCGAATTTCAGTCACAAATTGCGTGATCGACACGCATACCTTCAGTCTGGCGCAGAGTTAAAAACTGAAATCGGTGATACAACAAGTTTTTGAGAGGCTTGAAATGAGCATCGAAGCGTGAGAAAACAATCTTGAAGTTTTCAGCGTCTTTTTTGGGCAATTTGAAAGAATTGTAAATCTCAATCCCTTTCTCACCAATGGTGTTTAAAAACAAGGCCACGCGCGGAATTTTACTGTAATCCTTAATGCCGAGTACCTGCAAGTAGACGAAGAATTTTAGCTTCCAAAAATCCCACTGATGGGAGAGATTTTCCTCAGGTACAAGAGGGTCAGGAACTTTAACGAAGTTTTCCATGGCCAGAGTCGAGAAAATCCAGAAAGAAGGAAACGAGAGTCCGTGAAACCTGGCACCATGTAATAACTCGGTAAAAACACTTTATTTTTAATTAAACATTTTTATAGTTAAGACAAGAACAGGTACTCTAGCGAACTGATTATCTTGCACCCTTGTAACCTTCGACTGAGGTTACGTTATCTACAACAATAATAATAATAATTTTATTGCCAGCATAAATGAATTTATAAAACATTGTCGAAATATAATAGAGTAACAACTCATTTGAAGCGTAGATCAAGGTCAAACTCTGCGATCGAGTAAGGCTCAAGATCAAGGATAAGGTGGTGAACCTGAGTCTTGAATTTAGCCAGTGAGATGCTGCGGTCCTTGAGGTGGAAAGGGAGGGCATTATAAAGACTCACGCCCACGGAGCTCGGGTTCAACCTGGCAGAAGCAGCTAGGCGCACAAATGGTGCAGAAAAGTCGTCAGCACGTCGCGTCGAGTAATTGTGAGAGGCAGAGTTAAGAGGAAACTCGGACAAGTGTGACCGCACAAAGAGCAAAATGCTGAGTATGTAAGCACCATGGAAGGTCAACACACTCAGCTTCCTGAACGACCCACGGCACGACTGGCGTGGATGCAGTCCGCAAAGCACACGAATAGCGGCCTTTTGGAAGCGGAAGATTATCACTGCTCCCGAAGAATTCCCCCAGGCAAGAATACCGTACGTCATACAGGAATAGAAGAGCCCGAAGAAAACCAGTCGCAGCGCCTCAGCTGACACGACCTTTTTCAAGCGGCGAAGCACGAAGGTGGCCATTGATAGGTGGGGCGAAAGGTGTTCGATGTGACTGTCCCAGGACATACGGGAATCGATGAAGAGACCAAGGAACTTGACAGACTTATGGGGCCCTTTCAGATCATAAACTAAGTATTGAGTTTTATTGTCGTTAAGAACGAGACGATTGGCCAAACACCATGAATCTATTAACGAAGTTGCCGTTTCCAGCTCATTAAAAAGCTCGGCCTCAGAATCACCCGTGCAGAGTACCATCGTATCATCGGCGTAGGGAGGGACGAGGACGCTAAGCATAAATCGTTAACATAAAGAAGAAATAGGAGGGGACCGAGGATAGAGCCCTGCCTAACTCCAAGGTCAAGAGCCGGAGTAGGGTCCGATCTGACTCCCTCGTACGCCACGCACTGTAGCCAGCCGACGAGGTATGAACGTAGAAAACTGACGGAACGCTCATCGAAACCGTAATAACGAAGTTTCTCAGATAGGATCCCGACGTCAATGGAGTCAAAAGCCCGAGAGAGGTCGAAAAGTTTGAGACCCACCTTTGAGCCAAACTCAAGCCCGGACATTACCGATTGCAATAAACGAATAGCGGCGATGGAAGTAGAACGGCCCCTCCTAAAACCATGCTGATTTTCGGCGAGAATCTTATTCTGTTCAAGGAAGTCCAGTGAGTATAGAGATTGGCCGAAAGTCACTGTAAACTTGGTTGCCCTTTTTCGGTAAGGGAGTCAAAACTGATATCTTCGGGCACTCAGGGAAAGAGCCAGTCTCAAAATAACTGTTGATGACAGAAGAAAGTGGTTCTGCAATGAGGTCAGCTGACGACTTTACAATATCGACGTTTAACCAGTAGTAGTCGTACGATGTAGAGTTCTTCAAACTGGCGATAGCGCTAAAAACATCCTCGACCGAGACACTCTTAAGGGAGAAAGAGGAGCTTAAATCCGGGCGCAAGAAGTCGCGGAAGCTAGAAGGAAAATCGGGCAGCGAGTCGACACCAGTGGCGGCCGCATTAATTAAGAAATTGTTCATCACCGCAGCTTCAACATACACCCACGTCTGTTTTCTTCATCGTTGCGAAACAACCTTCAACCCACGCCTATCGAGCAACCACTACCACCCGTCTGACAATACCGCCGAGCTCAATGGTCATCACCCACCTCGCAATGAAGGACGGAGGAGTCCCGCACTCCAAACTGCCAGCAGACGCTTACGCCGGCACATACGCTCTGCTGCCACGAAAATTGGACAACGTGATCGTGGCCGCGACATTAACGAAGGAAGAAAATGCGCAAGTAACAAACTCAATAATAAACTACACGCCCGAGCATGTGACCCTGCATAGAAACATGACCATCGCAGACCTCTATCCCACTGAGGAGAACACCCTCGCCCTAACAAATCATCACATCGTCCAAGCGGTCCAACCAAACAATAAACTAAAGGAAAATGTCCGAAACCAACTATGCCTTGTAACGGAGCCCCTACGAACTGAAATCATGGCTACCCTAAACGACTACGAGGACGTATTATCTTATCCTGGCAGAGAAAAATTAGGAGACACCCATATCATAACTCACCAAATTAACACCAGCGATGCCCCTCCCATCTGTAAACGCCCTTACTGGATACCGGTAGCCCAACAACCAATCATACAAGCGATTGTCGACAATTACGTCAGGCAAGGCGTAATACGTCAGTCGGACTCGCCGTGGAACTCACCCGCACTCCTAGTTGCCAAAAAATCCTCCGATGGGACCCCGAAATTCAGATTGGTTTTGGACTACCGGGAACTCAACACAAAATAACCGTTCCCCAGACCTGGCCTATCCCAAGTCCAGACGAAACCCTCGAGAAACTTTCAAATTCTAAATTCTTCACCACCCTGGATCTTAACTCCAGGTTCCACCAATTGCGGATGGACCAGGATAGTATTGCAAAAACAGCCTTCTCTACTCCCAACCATCATTACGAATTCCTCCGCACACCATTTGGTCTCCGAAACTCGCCTTGTGTGTTCCAGCGGCTAGCGACAGCTCTAATTCAGTCCCCCAAAATGCGATTGCCTATTTGGACGACATCATTCTATTTTCCCCTAACGCCAACGATCACGTTGACTTGTGGAGGCGGATGCTCAAGGCGATTAGAGAAGCAAATCTAATTCTACAACTATCAAAGTGTCAATTCGCGGCGTCACATCGTGAGTACCGAAGGAATAAGGGCACATCCAAGGATTCTCGCGGGTGTAAAACAATTCCAACGACCAAAAAACCCCAAACAGGTCAAATCCTTTATAGGGCTCTGCTCATTTTATCGACGATTTGTCCCAGGGTTCGCTAAGATAGCTTTACCCCTAACTTTATTAACCACCCAAGGCCAACCATTCTCTTGGACCAACCAGTGCGAACAGGCTTTCCTCACTCTGAAACAAAATTTATTGACGCCACCCATCTTGAAATTCCCAAATTTTTCTCTCCCCTTCATCCTCACCACCGACGCTTCGACCGACGGACTAGGCGCTGTGCTCTCCCTGCCCATCGAAGAACACGAGCACCCAGTCGGCTACGCTTCGCGCCAACTGAAACCACCCGAACTCGGCGACTGAGCTCGAGCTACTCGCTGTCGTGTGGTCCGTAAAATACTACCGGTGCTACCTGTACGGTAGAACCTTCACCATCCGTACTCAGCCTTAAAATGGTTAAAAAATCATAAGGACTCGAGCTCGAGACTCATGCGCTGGACGCTTGCCCTGGAGGAGTACGACTACACGGTTGAGTACACCCCAGGAAAAACCAACAAGGCCGCCGATGCCCTGAGCCGTCAAGTGAACGCAGCGTCAATTCAAGAAACATCCGACACCTCACCCCAACCAGCGACGCAACCAACCTTTAGTCCCCTTACCATAGACCGCGACACCATTAGACATTTACAAGAACAGGACGAACTGACGCAACAACTCCTACACACCCCCAAGTTCACGAGGAAATTGTGCCTTGCCTGTACGGAGTACCAAAAACGCTACTAACTGACCAAGGGACTAACTTCACTTCCGACGTAATTAAACACCTTTGCGACATACTCCATATCGACAAACTACAGACCACCCCCTACCACCCGATGTCAAACGGACGACTGAAACGGACGCATCGGACATTGACCAGCAAACTGAGCCACTACGTGACCAAAAGACACATCGACTGGGACCTATACCTCCCGGTAGTCGCCATGGCAATGAACACTCAATCCCACGAATCCACCGGATATTCACCGCACGAAATTATCTACGGGCGCCCAATGAGACTACCAGCTGATGACGACCTAGACCTGGGACCCGACCAGGAACCATACACAACACACGTAGAGGTACTCTGAGACCATCTACGAACCCTCCGCGACGCCACAACGCTACATCAGGAGCGAGCTGTCGACAAACGCCGGAAATATTACAAGCACAGCCCCACCAAGCCACAGTACGACGTGGGTCAGCTCGTGTACCTCCACTGCCCACTCATTAAACCTGGGCGAAGTAAAAAGCTAACGCGTCTGTGGAAAGGGCCTTATCCCGTAACTCAAATCCCCTCACCACTAAATGTTGAAATCAAAATTAGGAACAAGGAAAAATTGGTCCACCTACATAGAGTCAAACCATTCAACCCCCGCGACCGCACTCGACAACATAACAACGGGAGAATAACCTCAAAACAGGTAGACGACCCTCATCAAACACGCGGTGACCTTCAACCAACGGACCAGAGGACACCGACGACACCAGCCCCCCCAGTTCAACCAGACTAAGACAGAAACCTAGGGTCAATTACAAACAGCTGGCCGGTCTCAATTAGTCAATTCTAAATATAAACCCCCCCCCCCAACTAATCCTCTGAACGCTACCCTTTATAAGCCCCCCTCCTTAGTAGCCCCCTAATAACAACCAAAACCCTATTTATAACATATAACTAATCAAAAAACCGATAAACAAAAAATAAAAATTGTCCTCCCCTCCCAGAATATGTTTGTTGCAGTTATCATCGTAAGGGCAACCCTAATTGTCACAATGGCGCACTTAGCGGCAGTCGTCACACACCTTCACCGAGGAATAGGCCATCTCATCAGCCCAAATGTCACGTTGGCCCTAAGGGATGACCACAAGGAGCTCCTAAGAAATGCCTTCATTCTGGAGCTGCAGAACCTCCTTCCGAACGGGACCACAGCGACAAGGGAGGCTATACACTACCTCCAGCTAAGCAACCATCGACGCCACTTCGTCGCTGCCACCGTGGCCGGAGGCATACCATCTCTGGCCATCGCCGTCGCTCTTGGTGCTGGCGGGTTTTGGCTGTGGCGCCTGGGAAAACGCACGGATGGCACAGCTACCCTCGCTAACGTCTTGAGCTTGCCAATTCGGATAGCGGAACTAGAACCTCAACTTGCCACCACAGGACGCTAACCCCCCCCCCTCACGTGCGTTAAACGGTGACTAAGTGAGTGAAGTGTGACAGACAATAGAAAGGTAATAAACAACCTAACAAAAACGATCACAATCATGTAAACTAACCCCCCCCCCCCCGAAAAGTTACAGTGCTAACCAACCCCAACAAACTATGGAACTAATCCCCCCCCCCACCTTTTGGTAATGTAATTTATTCCTAAGGCAGAACGTCAACCATAGCCTAAATAGCCTAAGTTTTTTACCAATAAGAAACCTAGCCATACAGCAACCCCCCCCCCCCCCCCGCTTCCAACGCTTCCAAACGCTTCCAATAACTTCACCTCGGCGTTTGGCTGGCTAAAGGCCAAAAGGGACAAACGATTTTACAACCCGCCAAAACGAGTACTACATCGGAACAACAATTGCCTGCCCCCAATGAAGACCCACTTAGCAGTGCAAGATTTTATTAATGTTATACGAATATTGATACGTTAAAAAAATATTCGGAACATCGAATAAATGTTGTGGTAATGATGTTATTAGCCTGCTTGAAAAATATTTCACAGAAACATGGAATTTATATTTTTAGAATGTTCTTTGAGTTATATTAATAAGGAAATAGGGAGAAAATGTAAAAAGAATATTAGTTTTAGTTGGATCAAAAAATATTATGATTCACACATACTTTCAACATTGTTTTGTTCAATAAACTAATTTACTGAAAATATTCCGTATAAAATGTGAAAAGAATATTACTTTTGGTTGGTTCAAAAAAATATTATGCTTTACACATAGTTTCAATATTGTTTTGTTCAATAAATTAATTTACTGAACATATTCAGTATAAAATGTTGTAATAATATTCATATTTGCTTACTTCAAAAACCTCTTTTGGAAATATACTTCGAATGCTATGAACCAACCAAAAATAGTTCTTCAAATGTTATTTATTCATTTTAATTTTTAAAATGTCCATCGTGCAATATTATTTTAATACTTCGAGTGAGATTTTTTTACAATGAAAGAGTGGGGATGAGTTTCCCCGTCATGGACGTCGCGCTTGTTCAGAGCATTCCGGCCGTTTTCATTTTCTAGTTCCTCATCCCATATTTCGTTGGATAACTGTGAGAGACAAATTGAAGTGAAGTGTCGCAGCCAGGCTGGATTTCATGTACCTACTTTATTGTTGCCTTCAAACACATTATTATGCGGCCCGTGAAGGAATTTAATAGTTTGAGCGCCCGTCAGAAACGTCGACGTCTTCTTCGGCGTACTAGTTCGTCGTCTCTATCTCAAATCTCCGTCGAATCATCATCGTCCGACGAAAGTAATGCAGAGGTGAACTTGCCTATTTCCTCTGTTCCCTTGTCCCTATTGAGTAGCAAAGACAACACTCTTATTTTGAGTGACAGTTCCGGTCGTCCTGATTCCTCACTATCCGAAGATACAGATAGTGAGAACGATGATTTGTCATTATCGGATTTGGGAACTCCTTTATCTGTAGAAGGAGATGATTCCAATGTCTCTTGCAGTCAAGAAACTGAAAGCAATGCTTTGAAATCTGAGCTTGTCAACTGGTCATTAGCCTGTAACATCCCAAATTCAGCACTTTCTCTTCTTTTAAAAACTCTTAAAAGTAACCACAAGTGCTTTGAAAATTCGTTACCTAGTGACGCTAGAACCTTGTTGAGAACACCTCAAAACGTAGAATCAAAAATTATGGACAACGGCGCGTATTTTCATTTAGGATTAAAAAATAATTTAATTGACATTTGTAAACCAGTAGTAGATCACTTGCCATGTGAGATTGAATTGAATTTTAATATTGACGGTTTACCGTTATTCAAATCTTCGTCAGATCAGTTGTGGCCAATTTTATGTTCATTTTATAATATTCGTCCCTTACAAAGCGTTGTGTTCCCTGTTGGCATTTATTACGGCAAAGAAAAATTCAAAGACGTCGATGCATTCTTAAAACAATTTGTGGATGAGCTAAATGATATTTTGTCCAATGGGTTAAAAATAAATGAACGACCCTTCACTGTAAAAGCAAAAGCTTTTATATTAGATGCTCCAGCAAAATCGGCTATTTTTCGAATTAAAGGTCACGGAGGTTATTCTTCGTGCACTAAGTGCTATCAGAAAGGGGAGTACTACGAAAATAGAGTAGTTTTTCCTGATACAGATTCTCTTCGTTTGAGAACCCACAAAACTATGATGGACCAAGATGACCCTGATTTCCACAATGGCACATCTCCATTGACCAATATTTTAGGATTCGACTGCATAAATTCTATTCCTTTGGATTACATGCATTTAATATGCTTGGGTGTTGTCAGAACCATTGTAAATAATTTAGTTGATGGAAGACCCCCCTTGAAGTTGAATGCAAAATCTGTATCAGATGTTTCTGATTTATTAAATGGTTTGCGGGTTTCCATACCAATTGAATTTGCAAGAAAGCCTCGTTCTTTACGTGAGTGCAGGATGTGGAAGGCCACTGAATTTCGCCAGTTACTTTTGTACACTGGACCCATTGTTTTTAAATATCACCTAGAACCAAAAATGTACAGCTTATTTCTGACTCTCCACGTCGCAACCAGGATTCTCTTGAGTACACGTTTATGCTCGACTACCGAGTGGATGGATTACGTTCAAAAACTATTATTACATTTCGTAAAATCATGTAAAATAATCATGGGTAAACGTTTTATAACTCATAATTTCCATGGTTTGTTGCACCTAACAAGTCAAATTCCGTTTTTTAATAATCTTGACAACTGCAGTGCTTTTGTTTTTGAAAATTTCTTGCAGTTCTTGAAAAAAAGAATTCGCAAAAGTGGTAATCCTCTCGCTCAAATATCGAAAAGGCTTTCAGAAATGCGCAGCAATTCTTTTTTTTATTGGCAGGGACAGGTTGACAGAAAACTCTCACGATCTGGAGGGATAGGTTTTCTGAAGAGCCACTCCAGCGGTCCGCTCGGCTTGGGCTGTACTGATCCTCAGTATGAAATTGCTGTTTTCGAACACTTCGAACCTTACTGTTTACAACAACTTGCACGTTCATTGCTTCGCTGTTCTGCCTTGGTGTGCTGCGTTCCTATTTGAAGAGTACAGGGGAAAAACCTGGTAACTCGATTTTTTCACAAAATGGAGTTAGAGACGGTACCCTATGTTTTGGAGGCTGCGGAACACGATGGTGAAGTCATAATTAAGGAAAAAGCAGGCAAAGTGGATGAAAACGCTGAGTGACTGAACTACGTACAGGGGAAAAAACGGGTAACCGGCGCGGTCCTGGGGAAGAACCAGGTAACTTTGAAAGCTTCGCTTCCCCTTCCATGACCGCCGTACGCCATGTCTGAGTCACAAACCGTTTCTGTTAATCACAGACTTCTTCATTGCAGGATCTCGTTGTTTTTCGCAGTTTGTGATCAGAGTTTCAGTGTTTATTTCTGTCCCTTTGTGTCTTGTGGCCATGGATGGAAGCGAATCATCATCGGACATTAAAAAACCCCAAAAGTTCTTCTTCCCTGAACGAGCCCACAAGAAGAAGATTAAAATTTCTGAAGAAAAATACAAAGATTTGAACCATTTAAAAACGTTTTGTGGGGCTAAGGCCCAAAAGTATTATTCGAAATTGGCTCACATGTAACAAAAAATCTGTTTATACCTGGTTTTTCCCCTGTTTTTTGGGAGTTTGGTGGTGATAGTCGGAAAAAACCAATAAAACTGATGTTTATATTCAATTTGAAATGTTTCTACTTGTAAACCTGTACCTAAGGAACAAAATCTATGATTTATAGATTTTTTTGAGCATGTAATACAGAATGGTAACGTTTTTTGCACAAAAATCGTTTTTTCTCGAAACTGAAAAAAGCTGAGTTACCCGGTTTTTCCCCTGTAATCTTCATTTCTTGTCCTATTTCGCCAGAAAAATTAAATGCACTAAAATGTTGTTTTCCTTGTTGCATCCAAACATAAATGTACTCAGTTGAAGAGCACTGAAACCAGCGTTAAGGTTCGGTTGCTTCTGATAAGCCTGTCAACTGTCGAAAGTTCAAAACACGCTAGCGGTATTGACGTCACAAGGTCACTTCTGTCAAAACCCCCTCCATCGCGAAACTCATTACTTTAAAAAATAATTAAAAATATTTCCCGCGCGATTTTTTTCCTTTGTCTTACTCTTTCCTCAATAACGTCTATCAAAGAACGCCATGAGCGAATATAAAAAAAATAGGCAAGTTCTCCATTTGCGGCGGGCCTAACTTCCCTCTCTTTTTAGTAAACAAACCACATCTTTCCCACCGACTTTGGTTGCATTTGGGCTCACTGAGCTCGGGATCAATCAAAAAATCGGTTTTTCATTAACTCGTTTCAGATTCTTACCAAAAGGCTCGGAAAAAAACGGCCAAAGCGACAATCTACAGTGACCTCAGCACTACTGAGGACGACGATTTGGGTTATGGTAAAAGAAAAAGGCCCATACGCGCCGATGAAGACGATGAATCTGATTGTGAGGACGCCCCGAACAGTGACTATGGAGAGCCACCAAAAGAGCCTATAGATGTTGATCGGCAGCATATCGCCAGTGAACCTGTTCGTCCCCTGAGTGACGACAATAATAACAACAACCTCACGTGCTCTTCTACTTTTGAAACACGTAAGTCTTTGGATATTTGGGAAACATGATTATGAATTCTCTAGATATAAGTAAGGAGTCTCAATGCCATTCAAATAGGTTGTTTAGTACGAAAGAAAATATTTTTTTCTACAGTTGTTCGAAATAACCTACTTTGCTACCTTCCGTGGAACATGCAAGGAGGTTTATTGCTCCTAACCGTGCGACATGAAATCCAAGCGTGAGAAATGGGCCCGTTCCTCACGGTTCTTCCCCTACTTTTTCCATCGGCCTCCAAATCTAAAGTATCGGGGCACGAAAGCCATGACTAAGATCTTACTCCAGTACACTAGAACAGCAATTGTAGCCTGTGTCCCACTGTTCTTTAAGCTTCGTGAATGTATTTTTATAGTAGGGTCACATGTTTTAATGTCGTGCCCGCAACTTCCGCCCTCACCCGAAATAGCCTTCATTGCGACCTTGTATCGTAATAAACTATTTTCATTTCATGGGCCTTGAGCAAATGGAGTGTTCAGCTCGAGAATCATAAATACGTCTCGCACTCGATTTCTCTAGGATTGCCAAACTACTTAATGAGGAATTTGCATGTGTCACAAATTTGGTCTGTGTCACTTTTGTACTGTGCACTGTGTTTAAATAATCCGATTGGCACTAATAACTTCAGATTTGACCTCAAACAGAAATAAGACGTCACTGTCAGGAGTGGAAGGGTATTGAATTAATTATAGTGAAAAATTTGAATGTCTGATAAATTACTTTCAAACATTTTTTAACCCTCCAGCAGGCGCGGTCCTTTCGTCTACACGAGCGCGCGCGGTCACCTAATAGATTCAAGAGGTCAAAATGAGGCCGCAGAGTCCAATTTTTGGATTAAATATGTTGTACTGATTGTTTTATAGGAAATAAGAACGAACACGAGCAGAATCAAAAGACTAGAGCAAGTGTATAAATAAAATGGAATAAAAATCACAAAAGCCTTCGATATTAAAAAATAATTTCTTACAAATTATTTTCAGTCTTTGCTGGTAATTTTTAAAGTATGTTTTTCGTTTTCAACTTCTTAGTAAGCAACATAGAAAAACGTTATGAAGAAAACAAATGAATAACTAGAAAAAAATGGTCCGCCCATAGACTATTCTAATGTGTCTCAAAACTGAAGTTTCCACGATAACTTTCATGAGATACACATCTTTCTACCTAGGCACATCTTCGATATTTTAGAAACTCAGAAATAAATATATTAAACAAAATTAAAACCCACGTTAATCCAGAATTGAAGTAAAAAGTTATAACAAATGATTTTGTTGAGTTGAAACATTCTTTTGATTATATCTTTTGCCGACTGCGTGATGCGATTTAATCAACGAATGGCGCATCTTGAGCGGAAAACATTGGCAAATAAGCTTATATGAACGATTGTCTTATAGAAAAAATCAATTTCATGCCCAGAATAAAATTTTAAAAATCTAACTTGAGAGCGCGCGGGGCACCTCACAGGTGAAATCGTCGATAAATACGGAAAAACAATCGAAAGACCTTAGTTCACGCCACTGACACAAGAATAACCATGAAATAGGAAGGTAGAAAAATCCCCAGTTCTCTGACACCCCTCCTGTGAACACGTCACACTTTCAAAGGCGCACAATGCATCTCTCAGGTGCCGCGCGCGCTGGAAGGTTAAATGGTCTTATTGATGAAATTTCAATAATTGCATCTCATCGTGTTTGGACTCAGTTCACAAGCACTGTGCAACTGTGTCTGCCCAACCAAACAAATGTATCCCCTCCAGAAATGAAGCATTTTGACTGGTTGCATAGACTCCACAGGTGCATAGCATAAAATGGTTTGTGAACGGGCCCTTAGTTGAACAAGCATTCTGAAAAAAAAGTTAAAAAGTCATGATTCGTCTTAATTGAGTAGTTGCATTTTTTTTCTCTTAGGAATTTCTTCTGACCTCATATGGTTGAAGACACGAGTGACGAAATTGAACAAAAGTTTGAAATACCTGAAAGAAATGGTGGAGTCGACGTATTCCGCTGTCAGCAAAGCCACCCAGGTATTCCCATCGTCAAGCTCATCTTCATCGATTATGGCAATGCTGCCCTTAAAGAACACGGAGGAATTAAAGAAATGGTCAGACGAGCTTCTAAACGACGAATTTTATCATCGCTCTGTGAGTACCTATCTTACTATTCAGAATTAGATTCAGAGTGGTGACCTCTCTCATTTAGATTTCAGAGTTATCAATGTTTGGTCACGGCAAAACGGCTGGACAAGTGGTAAAAAAATTGCTCAGTAAAGTAATCGACCCAGCGTTGGCTGCCTCCTATAGCTGGAAGGGGAGGAAAAATAAGGACTCGTTTGAGAGCACACTCGTCGCGAAAGCCATTGTTGGTATGCATGCATCTTCCTGATTTTAGATTGTAAAAGTATGTCAGTATCCCTGCTCCACATTTCCGTTCCAAAGTTGTGTTTGCCACCCTGAGTTTCGTGTTCTGCAGCTCAAAATATCTTATAGGTACATACAGGGTAGTTGGTTTTGACTGGCAATTAAATATTGGGGAATAGTACACGAACAATGGGATTTAAAACGTCCCATTCGTATAGTGGCCCTCCTATTTATTTTTATTTTTTATTTTTAGCAATGAGTTTTTTAGCGAGTTTTTGGAGCAATCGAATTGGTTTTCCGAAAAATTGTTGTTTACCAGCTTTGGCTCCAATTTTTTTCTTATTCAAAAGTCACAGTAATTTCAAGAGCTACGAAAAATTTCCTAGAGAGTGGAGGCCAAATCAACCCTCAAAATCGTCGAAAACATCGAGAAACGTGACGCTTTTTTATGCGGAAAACGAAAATGTTTACCGGGGGGGGGGGGGATACTTCATCATGACAAGTCACTTTACAGTTTGCTGAACACAACAACGTCTGTTTTTTCAGCTCCATCGGTGTACTCACAATTTGAATTATCTCTGCAATTTGATGAGCAAATATGAAAATAAACGGAAAATCCTTTAATTTTAGGGTAAAAACGGCTACGAAAAACTCTTTGATTTCCATTCCAAAACTTACATACATATTTGTTCCATTTTTTGTAAGAAAAACTATAATAAGGACTCAACTAAACTATAAGGAAACAATCAAAATTTGAACCTAAAAATTGCACGTAAATAAAAATCACATGCCATAACCACGAAAACCAATAAATTAAAAATAATTAAGCAAATGTAACAATAATAATAATAATAATTATTATTATTATTATTTTGGATGAATGTATATCTAGTACGGTAAAACAAGTTCAAAAATTACCCAAACCCGAACATGAAAAGAACAAAATTTCATACCCGTCATTTATCATTTTTAGCCAACATTTTTCGTTTTTTAGTGCATTTAATTTTTTTTTTTTTTTTTCAAATTTTGTCATCAAAAGAAGTAGACAGTAGATGTGTCGTTGAAAATCAACCGATTCCTATTTCGATGATTCCATCCAAAAGCCCACAAAATGGGCATGTTTTTCCTGTATTTGCAAGATTTCAAAGGATTGGGAAAGTGGCTGATCCACAACACTGAATCATCTGGATAAGTCACGACGACCGTTTTAATTGGTTTTTGAAAAATCGCGAAACATTTTAGCATTGCTTCGAATCAGGAGAAAAGAGCGTCAAGTTTCTCGGCGTTTTTGACGATTGTGAGGATTCCCTAGGAAATAATTCATCGATTTCGAAATGCTGTCACTATTGAAAAAATAAAATGAAAAGTGCAGTACATACTGAGAAATAACAGTTTTTCAGAGGAAAATACAATATTCTAAAAATCACTCAAAAATGCATTACTCTAAAATACCATAATGTTCAAATACTCTCAGATCTTTTCTGTCTAATTTTATAGGACTAAAATTACTTTCATAATATGTAATACAGTTCACTTTATTCTCCAGACTCGACGAAAGAAACTTGCAAGAGGTTAAAAATATTGGCACCCGATCATGACATTGCGGTTGCCGGATCTGAGTGGCTGGCAAGTGTTCCCTTTAAAAGTGGAAAAAAGGTACCTGAATATTGAAATGTTCGTTGAATATTGAAATGTACGTTGTGATTGTGTATCTGTACGGAGCAAATTTTCTTGTTTTCCAGAAATTAATGATGGATACGACGCATAACATTCCTATGCCTCCAAATTTATAAGTGAAATTATTTTCAAAAACTCATGGTTTTCTATTGTTTGTATATTCTATAAATTAAAGTCCATTCGTTTTTTTGCAATCTACCTATCTACATCAGCGATCCAACCAAATATTACAGGACGATTTAATGCCTCAGATACATTGAATGATTGGAAAGTGCCATGTAATGAACATTTAAATTGCATATTATTTAAATGTATCTTAGTTTGTCTTTAGGAAATATGCATAACAAATATTATTCCTGCATAGTAATTCTTTACTTTTTAAACATTCCCTGACAATATATTTTCAGTAGTATTCTTCAACATGATATCAATAAAATCTTCGAATATTCATTCAATGAAGAATCACCATTGGAAAAGAAATATTGTTTATGACTTCATTAACGATCATTTTTTATACGTTACAATTCTTCATTTTTTAAACCTTTCTTACTAATGTTTTTTTCGGCAGTATATTTGATCATTATTATAACGTGACAGAGGAATATTTTTTGAATGAGTTTTTAATGGGAAATTGGTCCTTGAAAAGCGGACATCAGGAATATTTTTTGTTGCTACCTAACTAATATTTTTAAAATGCATTTTCCACGTTCAATGTTATGTGGGGAACGGCGTTACATTGATCAAGTAGCGACCAAAACATGGAAGCTAATTTTCCTTAAATTCATAACGAACCATCCTTCCCATCTTTCAATCATAAACGTTTTCAACAACCATGTATGTAATCTTCTCCTTCTAACAGGAAACGAATTATTAACGAAAATGTAAATAAATAAAATTAAGAAACTCACCCTATCAAATAACAAACTTTACCCGCTCAGCGGCGCTTGCAACTTTAATAAGCCCATTCCCCAATATCG
>CM075941.1:679005-857072 GCA_038030265.1 Corythucha ciliata | reverse complement strand
AAATAACTTGGTCCCTTTCATAACACCCTCAACCTCGCACGACCTACCTGACCCGTTATCGCCCTTACTTCAAATAATTATACGTCAGATCAGGTTTTCTAGTTATAATCGCGGTTGACCCTCAAAATTTTGCTTTTTATGCGGTGTTAATTAAATAAGTTTTTAAAATGAATATCGGGAAAACACACTACACATTTATTTCCTTACCTAACTGCTTACGCTACAATCTGACTGGGTATAGGGAGCACATAGAAAAACAGGAAATGTTTGAAACTACTCCTTGAAATTCAAAAAACTTAACCATTCAACCCCCGCCCCTTCCAGTATGTTTCTCCACACACTGCAAAAGTGCTCAGCATGCTATTAAAAGGGATCAACTACCGTGGAACACAGAGAGTGAATCCTTCCCCCTCCTTTCTATACAAGCCTCCCCGCAGCTATTCGGGTTATTAAGCTTCTCGAGAAACATGACATGGTCATGGATGAAGGATTTTCATTCATCCTTGGTATTCTTCATTACTTTTCAAGTAGGAGTTGTCAATAAAACTCGATAAATAATTCTTGTGGATTATTTTTTGAAACAACCAAAACTATATTTATTATTGTATAGTACACCGATAAATTGACATTTATGAATATATTCTTGAAGGAAATTGAATGCTCCACAGCTTATAAATGTACGCTTTCGGCTCTAAGGTAACAGGTAAGAAGGTAGGATGAAAAGTTTGAGAAAAAACTTGAGGTTAAAATCATTTTTTTGAAAAATGTCACGTTTCAGTGGCGTACACCTCGAAAACTGTGAAGAATTAAAAACAACGTTTAGGGTAAAAGTTGAAGAGAATTCAATGAGCTTCTATTCCGTATCCAGAAGTTTTCGTCCAAGACGCACTGTTTTTGAGATACAGGCGAAAAACCACAACGAAAAACCACAACAGCCCCCCTCCCCTTGTGGCAGAAGATTCAGCTCGGGACTTTATTAGACATTGATCAGAGGACCCTCCCGTACACATTCCCCCAAAAAAACAAAATCCCATATTTATTTCCGCTCAAAACCTTAGATTGACTGGACTAACAACTAAAAAGAAAAATGTTCAGATTTATGTTCTCTGAACAAAAAACACTAGTAAAACCCCCAGTTTTTGGCCCATCTCAATTTCTGTGCTAAAATCGCCATTTTGGCGCTCAAGGGCCGGGTCGACAATGTCCGTTTAAGCGATGTTGAGAGTTTAATTTTAACGTTTTTGTATGCAAATTTGGATTGTGGTATAAGCTCTGAAGCTCAGCTTAAGGATAAACAGAACTTTTGACTCATGCGGTCAACGCCGGGCCTAAATCGCGATTAAATAGCCATTTTAAGCTAAAATCACCCGATTCGAGGTAAACCCACTTTTGTTTTCAAGTGGAAATCGCCAGTTTTGCAGTGAAAACATCAGTTTTCAGTTTCGGGGACAGTTTTAGGGTAAACACTTCAATTTTAGGTTAAAACTAGTCATTTTTGTGGTACAACCGCCGGTTTTGAGGTAAAACCTCCTGTTTCAGGCTAAAATTTTGCCTTTTTTTGCCTTTCCTGTTTCATGAGAATGCAAAGTGTGTCCTAGTTGCCGACGATATTTCCATTGTTTACAGAGGAAAACTGGAGGGCGAGAATGTGTGCTCATCGCATTCTTGAGTGGTGCGAGGCGAACCGCCTCTGTATTGGGGCGCAAGTAGCTAAATATTGGGGGGGGGGGGTTGAGAGTTACTTTTGCCACCTGGCTGCTACAGCTTTACCACTCCTCTCCCTCCACCCAGGGGCGTAGCCAGCCCATGATCAAGGGGTGGGCATGTTTCGCGATCCAAAGTCCGGGCCGAAATAAGAAACAGTGCTCTTTCCGGCTAATATTGACAAAATAAATTGCGCGTTCAATGTAGACTTGAGAAAAATCGCTCATTTGCGGCTAAAATTGAGGAAAAATGCCAATTCACGGCTAAAATTGAGAAATGGAGTTCATTCACGCAGGTAAAATTGAGAGAAGGCTCCAGTTCGTGGTTTCTCAAACCAACATCTCGGTGAACATTGCGAAAAAGTGATAATTGACTGTTTTTATACATTTAAATAGCAAGTTTGCGGGTACAATCGAGAAAGAGGGCGACTTAGCGCACACATTTTTGAAAAAGTTTATATTTTCGGCTAAAATTAAGGCACATTGAGGAAAACACCTATTTTAAGGTTCGTGATGCAACGTCCGGGTCAAAATTAAGGAAATTCATTAACATGAGTATTATGTGGACCTTTTCACTGCTGAAATTTGAAGGGGGGAGTTGCTCAAGGCAGAATTGAGATTAAAGCACGAATTTGCGGCTAAAATTGAGGGAAAATGAAGTGGCAAAATTGTCACAGTTTTTTGTTGATTATAGTGTAATTGCCGTGGCTCAAATTGAGAAATAGCGTTCATTCACAGGTTACATTGAGGAAAAACTGTTCTTTTGCGGCTGAAATTGAAAGAACGCACCTATTCGCGGTTTATAGGCGATACCCAGTGCTGGCCGTAATTAAAATAGTAAATAAAAAATGCGTTATTTCACGGTTTTTTGAGACCTTTTTACGGTTAAAATGAAGAAAATAGGCTATAGTTCGAGGTAGAATTGAGAAAAAGCACTCAGTTTCACCTAAAATTAAATAAAAACGACAATTGGACGCTACAAATTGTGCTCATTCACGAGTTAAATGGGGGAGGGGATTCTGTGCAACTCCACTTGAGGAAAAACTGAATCCACTACACCTGTGGGCCAGCTTCACTGGCGAAAATATCAGATGCACCATTGCCTTTTTGCAGGCTTATAACAGGATCTGGAGGTTAGAATCGCGTCAATTCGCGGTCATCGGAGACTAAATTTGCCTTTTCACGGCTAAAATGAAGAAAATGGCTAGTTCGAGTTAGAATTGAGAAAAGGCACTCAGTTTCAACTAAAATTAAGGAAAACGTCAATTCGAGGCTAAAAACAGTGCTCATTCACGAGTAAAATCGGGGGAAAAAAACTCTGTGCAACTACTCTTGAGAAAAACTGGATCCACGCCTGTGGGCCAGCTTCACTGGCGAAAATATCAGATGCACCATTGCCTTTTTGCAGGCTTAACAGGATCTGGAGGTTAGAATCGCGTCAATTCGCGGTCATCGGAGACTAAATTTGCACAGAAACGGCCACTATCCGTCAAAAAATAAATATCTGCTGGAAACCTGTCGTTTTTGTAGCCTTCTATTTCGGATTTTATGTCGAAAAATTGAAACTTCTCTCCCTCCCACTCCGGTAAGTGATACTTTTGGAGCTAAACTTTAAATTTTATACCTGAGACGGTAAACAGAGCTGGCAGTTTCTCTCCCACCTTAAGTCTGTATGGCCCAGCAGGCTAAACACGATTTGAGCTAACCCAAAACACACGAAATTGCGCGTCGAACCTTGCGAAAATGGGATTTTAGTGCGAAAAATCAGCAAAATCGGTTTCCAAGTAAAGCCGACCCTCGAAATCGGTTTGTCAGCTACAAACATTCGCGAATTTTTGATTTTTGGTGAAACCGATGTGCGAAAATGTGTTGTTTTTCTTAGTGAGAAAAATCCGCAAAATTGGATTTATGGAGCGAAGTATAGTAAATTTGTGTTTCTGTTAGCCAGATCAGGGAAGACATTTTTGGAATTTTGCGGGTGGGCAGCTGCCTCACGAAATCTGCGTTTTTGATTCTAGGGCCCGCTGGCTACGCCCATGCAGTTGATCATCTCAGAGGTTTGCCTCTGATTTAAAAACGAAGCATTTTGTTTGGTTGCATAGACTTACCAGTACACGTAGCAATAAGCTTATGAAGAGGAATTTGGGGAAAATTGGCGAAAACGGCTAACACCATCTTCTTGAAAACCCGACCTGCAAAATGGTTAATTGGCTAGAGGAACCCGCTAAAATGATTTTTTTTTGTGGGGGGCGAGTAACATCTGCAATGTTGTTTTTCAGCAACAAAATTCGCCACATTGGGCTTTTAGTGAGCCACAAACGTCAGAATAGGGTTTTCGGCAGAACAAAATTGGTTTTTTAGAGAGTGAAATCCGAGAAATTTGAGAAGTGGTTTTTATGTGAGCGTTGCCGAAACAAAGTGTGGTGACCTCGTGGAATGTTTACTTTTTGGTGATTTGTATCGTGTATCACTTGTGATCACATGCCGTAATTTCGCATTTTTCATGAAATGACCAGTCATAAGTGTGCGCCCTTGATGTAACAGTAAGTTTAAAACTCTATCTGACCAGGAATTTTGGTCATTTCATGATCTATAGTCGTGGGCAGAGCTGACCACTGTGGCTGCGTTTTCGACTCCATAGGAGGGCAACTGCCCTCCCCTGCTCCCTTCTGGTTACGCCTCTGAAAAGAAGTGGGAAAAAAAGAAAATCGAACAAGTAAAACCCTTGAAAATAACATTAAAAATTTAATAATGGCAGTAAAAAAAACAATGCGTCGTAATGCAACGAAAAGTCATAACGACTCGAATTGAACAAACAAAAGTTGTACCTAGATGGCCCCCTCAGCGGCCCTGGGGTCAGCTGCCCTTGAAAAAGGCCTTTTCTATTGGATTTGCCGATTTGGCTCTTTAAAACAACAATTTGACAGATTTCTCTTCCTCGGAGCCACCCGGAAAATCAATTTCAAAGATTATTTTTCAATAAAAATTTATTTTTCGGTTCTGACGTCTTTAAAGCCAGTTTTCATAATTTGAATTCTTCAAAAATTTTTTCAGATTCTGCTTTTTGAAACCAATGTCGCAGATTTTCTCTCATTCAAAATTCATAATTTCTTGGATATTTGGCCTTTTCAGAATACCAACTTTAATTCCAAATTCACATTTAATTTCGCGGGTTAGGCTTGTAAATAGTAAAAACGCGGGTCTAGGTCAGGGCCGGCCAACCTTTTTTGGTCGTGGGCCGTAAACCTGGTTGTAAGAACTAAGCAGGCTCCCATACTCCCCCCCCCCCTTCACAACACTTTCATCATTTAGCAAAAGGCCGTAACGTCTGAATAAAACGCACTGCATGGGGGTCTGAACAATAACAACAACACTATAGTTAACGACAGTATAATAGTGTTTTCCATTTGCACAAAAATGTGCCCTGGGGCAGCTCATTGCAGTGCCGGCCTTGGACACTTGGTGCTTTGGTGCCTCCGGGTGAATTTTTCATCACCAGTGGTGATTCACCATCCACCATTAAGTTGCCTTCAGGAGCTGCGAATTAGAGTTTTTTTCCCGCGCGTCATCATTTCTTCTCAATTTTATCGGTCAATTAACGATTTGTCTGCACTTCAGCCTTGAATTAGCGATTTCCTTGCAAAGAATTTGTATCTGCTTACTTGCCCCAAGAACAGCACATAAGTGCGCCTTCTCAATTTTAGCTGGCTATAATTGTAGTTTTCCATTTGTACAAAAATTCGAGTGGTGCCAAAATCCAACAACATTAAAAATGATAATGCAGACCACGGGGTGGGCCATTGTGAAAGACTCAGCGGGCCAAGGTGTGTTTGCCAAGAGCCCCTGTCTCACGGGAAATGTCTAGCGATCCTATGCAGGTGCCAGACATGGTCAAATGATCCGGATTTTTCATACGGTGGGCTCCTGGACTATGAAGTATTTTTCGGACGAATCCTATCTATTACTATCCGGATATTTGGTTGGTTCCAGTTTAGTCTGAAAAACCTGACTCTTACGCTTATCTCAGTCGGGCTGAAATTGATTTCCAGCGAATCCTACCACCTGAGCGCGTCTGTGAGCCATTTCTGCTTATTGAACGCATTCTATTGCGTTAAACAACCATTGGATTGTCGCTAACGAGCGATTCATCTACCACCTGGATGGTTCTTCGTACAAAATTTCCCGCGAAATGTAGAAGTAAATCTATCTCGATTTCTGCTGAAGCTGTTCGCTATTTTTTGTTTATTTTTATTTTTTCTGTGTACCTTATGTGACGTTGTAATGCCTGCAGGTGGCTGCAATAAAGTTATTATTACTATTATTATAATGGATGGGCCGCCGAGCAGACACAACAGTTCAACACGCAAGAACTTTATTTTAAGAATATTTAAATGTAACAGGAACATGTGCTCTTTTTCTTCGTGGCACCATCTTCTTCTTTTTTACAAAGAATCCCCTGCAGCCAACATAACCCCGAGTGCAGGGCTGCCAATATATTACAATTATT
Organism: Corythucha ciliata; assembly: GCA_038030265.1. Taxonomy (NCBI): domain Eukaryota; kingdom Metazoa; phylum Arthropoda; class Insecta; order Hemiptera; family Tingidae; genus Corythucha; species Corythucha ciliata. Next base: position 850,862 of record CM075941.1, on the reverse strand, counting down.
ATTATTATTACTATTAAAATTATCTTTTTGAGGTAAAACTGACAAAAACTAGTTTTACGGTAAAATCACCAGTATTGTATGAAAATCTTCAGTTTTGGGCTTGAAATCGTCAGCTTTCAAGAAAGAATTGTTAGATTTGGCGTAAAATAATCTGTTTTTGAAAAAAAAAAAAAAAAAAAAACAGTTTTGCTTTGATATTAGGTAGTCATTGCATAACCTTCTGACGGTTAACGTTAACGGTTATGTGACGTCACATAAGCGTAGCCGTTTGTGTCGGTGGATTTTTTTTCTCGCGAATTCTCTGCTAAACCAGGCAAGAAGCGATAATTCACTGCTAAAATCACAAAAAACCGGTAAATTCGTGGCAAAAATGGAGATGAAGCGTTAATTTGCTGCTACAATTGAGAAAAAAGATAATTCCCTGCTAAAATTGAGAGTCCGTGTCTAAAATTAGAAAAAAAAAAACACGGTGGTTTACCGATGCAATTTAAAGATCAAAATTGAGAAAAAATTGCTAATTCGCGGTCTACTGAGGCTCTTTTACGGCTAAAATGTTGAAAAAACGTTATCAATGTGATGATCTTGGGGCAAGTACGGGGCTTTCTCTCAATTGTGAGAATGCGGTAATTGGCGGATAAAATTAAGGGGAAAAAATACGGTGGTGTAGTCAACACCTTCGAGATATTAAACTCCACAGGCCCCTCTCCTTTAGGTCTACTATACTTGTAACGACACCGCGACGGTACGAATCCGGCAATTGTGGCTGAACTAAAAATAACGTTATTGTAATAAAACAAATTGTTTGTTCTTCTAGATTCTTTCTCTATCAAGAAAGTCTTGAAAAGTGGGACAATTAGGGCGTAAAAGAATTAGTGGCACAAAAATAATTATATCGCTAATTAATTCATTTTTCCGTGAAAATGCGAAAATGAATAGCGTCTAATTAAGACCAATTGTGTTTGGTACACAACGCATCGTATTGGTTCTATTATTTATCAACATGTTTATATCATATTTATTGGGTATAAATATCGAGAAAACTGCATCGTTGGAATGCAGTTATCTCAGATTTTTAATATGATTTTACGGAAAAATATGAAACTTTCACTCCTCTTGTTAGGGGCTGTCGTAATCGCGGCGGCTGCCGCGAAGGAGCTTGGTGGTGAGTACGTCCTAATATTTTGATCGGAATTTGTGTGCTCAGTTTGTAAACTTTGATATTTTAGAGGAAGTCCCCGAAGTTCTGGTTGTTGAGGAACGCTGGGGAGGATTTGGAAAGACGGGTAAAGGCTGCGAAGGAGGCGGCGGTGGCAGTGGTGGTGGCGGCGCGAGTGGTAGGAGCGGTTGGGGTGGAGGTCAAGGAGGTGACGACGACGGTTATGGACAAGGTGGCGGCGGTGGAGGTGGCTGGGGCAACGGTGGAGGTGGAGGCTCCGGCGGTGGCTGGGGACAAGGTGGAGGCCAAGGAAGAAGCAGTGGTAGTGGCAATGGAGGCGCCAGTGGTGGTGGCAAAGGAGGCGGCAGCGGCGGTGGCGGCTGGGGGAACGGTGGAGGCCAAGGAAGAAGCGATGGAGGTGGAAGCACGGGAGGCAATGGAGGAGTTGTTGAAGGACGTGGCGGTGGCAAAGGAGGCGGCGGCAGTGGTGGCAAAGGAAGTGGTAGTGGCTGGAGACAAGGTGGAGGCCAAGCAAGAAGCAGTGGAGGCGGTAGCTGGGGAGGCCAGGGAGGTGATGATGTAGGACTCAGTGGTGGCAATGGCGACGGAGGTGGCTGGGGGCAAAGTGGAGCCATGGGCAGGAGTGGAGGAGGCGGACAAGGCAAAGGTGGTGGCGGCGGTGGGGGACAAGTTGGAGGCGGTGGAGGTAGCTGGGGAGGAAGGAGTGGATTTTCCAGCGGCGGTGGTAGCCAAGACGGCGGCGGAGGCTGGGGAAAAGCGAAAGGCAAAACTTGGTGAATCAACAGCCAAACTTATTTTCAGGTCAAATAAATGAAAACTGTTTAAATTTGGCTTCTAATTTTTTTGTATCAAAACGTACACCATTAAAATGTTAACAATGTTCTAGATTCGTAACAATTGAAATTAATTGAATCCGAACATTCTTCTCTTAAGTTGGATTACACATGGTCGAATAGGATGGGATAGAAAGAATTCAACGCTACCGTTTGAATATGTCTATCATCAAAAACATAGGAAACCGTTGCAATCTGCTGCTCCACTAAAATAAGAATTACGCAGTTCGCATGCAGGATCGTGATGATAGTGGGGGGGTGGGGGGGTTGTTGGTGGTCAAAACTGAATTTTTCGACAGAATTCAAGGAGAAAATTATTGAACCCTCAGCCAAGTTCATTTTTTTAGCATGGATGCGCATTTCGGAGCGACCCCCGATCCTTCATCAGCACAAATAAAACAAATTGAACTACACCATGCAACCCGAATTTTTTGACCCTATCCTAAGAGTTCCGTCCATAAGTTCTGTTGAAAATAAGAAGTTCCCCAAGAATGGTGGTGGGGATTCTGAGGAAGAGGTGATTATGTTCTGGTTTTTGTGAACGGTTTTGACAATTGCTGAGCATTATTTCGAAGATTTGTTTAAAAGACTTGCTCATAATGATTAGAGCATAATAAACAAAAGTTATTTGCGTTTATCCGGATGCCTACATGTGCGTATACACGGCATAATGTTTGAACAAGTGGAGGGCCAGGTGCTCGCTCGTTCTTTAAAAACAAACACTCTCGTACAACGTTCTATCAAAAGCACAAAGGATGAAGTATTTTGTACTTTTTCTTTGCGTATTCCTTGTGGAAAATTCGTCGGCTCAAAATGACTTACCAGGGGCTGCGGCGATAACTGCAGGTACCGGGGGCGTCGGCGGAGCCGGAGATGGAGCGATGGCGGCTCAGATGGCTATTGAAAGCGTGGCTGACGCCGCGAATACTATGACGGCGGCCATTAGTGAAGTGGCGAGCTCGACGGCGCAGGCATCGAACCAAGCTTTGAGTAAGCGACAATGATTGTTTCATTAATTTTTATTCTGTCATTCAATCACATATTTATGATAATTTCGTTTCTCCAACTTAAGCCGCGGTTGAGACGGTCGCTAGTACAAATCCTATGCTCGTCCCAGCCGTTGGCCTGGTAACTCAACCCGCAAGGGCCAGCGTTCAAATGAGCAATAACGCCGCACAAATGACCCTGGGCATGGCGTCATCCTTGAATAACGTCGGACGAGTCAGTACCGTCGGTGGTACGACTGGAATTGGCACGACAACTCTGGGTGGAGCCCTTTTAGGGCGTCATCAAAACAGGCTTATGAACCACCGACTTAAGCATCAACAAAAATACGCGGCCCGACTTAATGGTGGAGGCCTCGGACTTGGTTTTACCAGTCTTGGAAACCTGGCGGGAACGAACGTTGGAACTTTCGGAACGGCCGGTGGACTACAGCCTGGAATGGCTGGTGGATTGTCTGGAATGGCGATGGGATTGGGTGGTGGCTTGCCGGGAATGACTGGACAGGCGGCGTCAGGATTGAATGGTGGTGGTGCGGGTGTCGGACTCGCTGGACAGATGTCCAGAATGGTAGGCCAATCAGCTTCAGGACTGGGCGGTGGTGCTGCAGGAGCAGGAGGTTTATCTGGATTAGCCGGACAAATGTCATCAGGACTGTCGGGTGGTGCAGGCGGTGCTGGTGGGTTGGCTGGATTGGCGGGACGTGCCGGAGGAGCAGGTGGAATATCTGGTTTAGCCGGTCAAATGACTTCAGGGCTACCTGGCGGGGCAGGCGGTGCAGGTGGATTGGCCGGATTAGCCGGAGGTGCCGGTGGATTGACCGGAGAAGCTGGTCAAATCGCTTCAGGACTGTCGGGCGGAGTGGGTGGACCCGGTGGACTAGCTGGAATGGCAGGGCGTGCCGGAGGAGCCGGCGGTGGTTTCGGACAAATGGCGTCAGGGCTGTCTGGTGGTGCTGGCAGTGGATTAGCTGGAATGGGAGGTGGAGCCGGCGGAGGTGCTGGCTCTTTGGGAGCTATGGGTGGTATGATCGGTGGCAGGAGTACGGGAATCAATACTTCAGGAGCCGCCGGTGGATCAGCGAGAGAAACGACGTCTATTGCTGGCAGCGCTTCGGCGGGAGCTTCAGGGAACGGTCAACTCGATATCTCGATGAGTAGCGGAAGCTCTGAGGAAGCTGGAAGAGTTCCTCTTCGACTGAGACTTCCACCACCCGCAGTGCCCGCTTAATTATGTATAGAAACATTTATCCCCCTTTTAGTAATTATTGAATTATTAAGTAATAGAAGAACCTCAACAAACCTGTTTTTTACCAAGCTTGAAAGCTTTTATAATGACTTTAAAAAAATAAATACAGCAGGGGTATCAAATAAATTTGCCTAAATTGAGCATGGAAAATGTAATTTGCATCGTTCCTTCCAAACCACCTCCTCCGTTTCATCCATTAACACCACGCTGCCTGGAAGGAAACATTCTCGACTTTGAAATTGGGTCTTCAAATACCCAAATCCGCAAAATTAGGGCTCTCGTGCTACGGGCGTTACGTGAATTTTTTCCCCCACGAGAGTGGAGTTCCGAGACCTAACATCTCTGATAAGCATAGATCTAGTGTAGCTTTCGATAAACTTATAATGATTATCAGTGGCGGATCTAGGATTTTATCTTGGGAGGGGTTCTACCATGAATCTCTCTCTTTTTTCCTGAGTTTCAGCCGCAAACATGCCTCTTTAAGAACCAATAATTGGCTTTTTCTTTAATTAACCATGAATTAACGGTTTTTTCCAATTTTTGCCGCGATCTAAGAGCTTTTACTCAATTTTAGCCGCGAATTTCTTTCTTCATTTCAGACGCGAATCACTGCGTTGTCTCAATTCTCGCCGTGAATTAGTGAGTTTTCTCGAATTGACCCGCGATTTATCGTTTTTCTCAGTTTCAGCTGCGAATAAGCGCTTCTTTCCCACTTTTGCCGCGAATTCACTGAATCTTTAACAGCGAACGAGCTCTTCCTCTACATTTCACACGGCAATTAGCGGTTTGTCTCAGTTTCAGCCACGAGTTAACGTTCTATTCCTCTAATTTTAGCGTTTTTCTTCACTTCTTAGTCATGTGAAATAGCGCTTATCACCACTTTAACTGCAAGTTATCTCGTTTCCTCAATTCTAGCAGAGAATTAGAGTTTTGTTTTCTTCGTTTTAGCTAAGCATTATTTCCGAATTTCAATCGTGAATTATTCCTTAATTTCACGCCTGAATCACAGCTTTTACTCAATTTCAGCTTCGAACTGAAGTATTTTCACAAATTTCGTGAATTTGCTTTTATCTCAATTTCAGCTCCGCGATTGGGCGCCTTTTGTTAAATTGGCCGTGAATCAACGAAATTTCCAAATTTTAGCCGGGAATTAGCTTTTGTATCAGTTTTAGCCGTGAACATGCGGAATTACCAAATGTATCTTTTGAAATTTAGCTTCACATTAGCGCTTGTTTGTGCCGAGAAGTAGCGTATTTCTCCATTTTAGCTACTGATAAGTGCTTTCTGCCAAAATTAGCCACGAATTAAATATTTAATTATCTTTATTTTAGTTGCAAATTAGCATTTTACATCGATTTCAGGCGGGAATTAGCGGTTTATCTCAGTTTTAGCCGTGAATAAACGGCTTTTCTATCACTTGCATCCGTGAATTAGCTTTTTTTTCTCAATTTTGCCACGATCTAAGCGCTTTTTCACATTTCTTAGTCGCAAATTATTTTTTCAATTTCAGCCACTCGAATTACCGCGTTTCCTCAATTTTAGCCAATTTTCTCAAATTGTTCCGCGAATTCGCTTATTTCTCCAATTTAGTCGTGAATGAGCGTTTTACTTCAATTTTAGGCCGGACTTGGCAGATTTTCTTTTTGCCGCGAATTACGTGGCTTTCTCAATTCTAGCCGTGAATTAGCGATTTTTCTCAATTGCGCTTTTTTCTGTTGATGCCTCGAGAAAACCACGAATTTTGCGTTTTCAAAAATTAGTTGTTGAGCCAGGTGAGCGATGGACTTCAGCTTTCTCTCAATTTTCGCCACATTTTAGTGTTTTTTTTGTTTTTTTTTCATTTTCAGCCACGAATTTGTGATCTATTTTCCGCTAAAAGCCGCTATTTGATATTAGCGTTTTTTTTTTTCAACGTTTTTCCGCATACTTGCCCAAAGACTGGCACATTAGAACGCTTTCACAATTTCTTCTGCCTTAAAGGCCTTTAGAAATTTGGAAATTGGCGTATTTTCTCTGTTTTTTCCGCGAAGTTGCCTTCATAATTATAACTCGAATTGGTGTATTTTTCCTAATTTAAGTGGCAATTGATCGCTTGTTCTCAATATTTGCCGGTAATCATCGCTTTGAAATTTAAAAATCAATTTTTTCCATCTATTTATCCTTTCCGGTGCCCCCTCCCCCCTCAATGAATGGTGGTCTCACCATCACGAGATCGCCCCTTCGTCGAGAAATCATCTGTCTTCAAAAATCCCCTTTCAACAGTCGCCCTGCAAGGTATTAGAAGAAATCTCTGGAATGACTATCAACAAATTTTTGGCGGACGCCATCTTCTTAGGGGGGGGGGTTTAAACCCCCAAAACCCACCCCGTAAATCCGCCACTGGGAAACGGTGAAACGGAGTCTTCGATACGGTTGGGCGGGGATTTGGCTCCTTTCGACGAATTTCAGTACGTAGGTAATAGGTAATGCATTAAAAGGTGTCCAGCAAATTGTTTGCTTAAAATTCGATTCAGCCTACGCAAGTGCTATTCTGAAAGCTGAAATTCAGAACTCGCGCCTCCTAGAGCATCTAGAGGCAACTTCATGGCTAAAACTGCGAAAAAACGCTCATTAGCTGTTTCTCGAAGCAAGTTCGACCCCAAACCCGAGAAAAAATCGCTCAATCGCGGAGTATAGAGGTCATATTTTACGGCTAAAATTTAGAGTGTAGTGTTCTTGCCCCAGCCCGTAACTATAATCGAGATAAATCGCTAATTCCCGAGTAGAAGCGAGGTTCAAAGGGTGAGCCTCCTACTGAGAACCTCCAACGCAGCAGCGTCTCAAGAACAAAGAAGGCCCAGCCATAGAAAAGGGAACTAAAGCCAAGGTCCAATCACAGTAATGGTCCGACCACTGCAATGGTCCAAGCACGGCAAACCTCCAACCACAGTAAAGGTCCAACAACATCAGCCAAGGACACAACAAAAGCAATGGTCATAAACCACAGCAAAGCTCCAACCACAGCAAAGGTCCAACCACATCAAAAGTCTGCCACAGTCAAATATCTCGGCGTGTGGCTCTCCCCAACGTTACAAGCCGGTCCAAACTTGAACGGGTTACGCACAAAGCTGCAGTAAATTGCGCATAAACTCCGCGGAATTGCTGGCCACCAGTGGGGGGCCAGTCGCCGCAGCCGCCTGCTGAACTACGACAGCATATTCTGGCCCATCGTTAGTTACGGTGCTGCTATCTGGTGGCGCAACCCTTCCAACCGCGATCGCCAGCGGGTCAGAGCCCAACAGCGGGAATTCCTTTGAAGCCTACGCCTCACGTACGCTACTACATCGCGCTTGGCCTTACAAATGCTTTACGGCACAATGCCGGTCGACCTGGCATTCGGCGGCATCGTGCTGAAACATCACATAGCTACCTCAGACGACCTAATGTCATATTTGGGACCGCCCTCTCCGAACTGCTGGAGACCATCCCCCGGCTTCAGGATCCTCAAACTATGCCGGCGTCCGTAATCAAGGATGGCCTACAAAGACTATGGCAAAAGCGCTAGGACACGGGCACTACAGCTCGACGCACCCAAAGCCTTCTCCCGACTGTAGCAGAACGACTCCAGACGAGGTGATGGCGGATTTCCTTCGCGGCGTCCCAAATCGTTACTGGCCATGGTGCCTTCAACAGTCGCTTACACTTTTTCCGTCGACGCGACTCCTCTCTGTGCCCCTGTGGAAAACTAGTCGACGAGACGGCCTCCCATGTACTCTTCGAATATCACCTGTACAACGTCGTTCCCACAGCCACTGGCATTCGAAGTGGTTTCACCATTACCACTCACGAGGATACTCGACGGCTCGCACGCTTCTCCCAGGCCTGGGCCAACAGGTAGTCACGTCTGGAATCCTGGCGGCTCACGATCATGTCACGATCACCTCCTCGAGATACCAACCTCCCCCAACGGAGCGACGATCCGTCCTGCTTCATTAGAACGGAGCGGGAAAATCCGCTCTTCTCAGAGCGCCATCCGACCGTCTACTTGCACCTCTGTAAAACGCCCACCTTCACAGGGTCCACGCTCAGTTTTGTCAGAGTAGCCGTCTGACAACAGCGAACGGGTCGAGAACCCGGCCTTGCACGCTTGCACGTGTCGGGCCATCCCACGTCGTACGGCAATTATCGCCTTCTCACAATGAGAAAGGATCACATTAATGACCTAACCCATTAGTCCCAGGGACAAGACACAAACCGGGTCAGTAGGAGGCTAACAGCTTCGCTGGGGTTGAATCATGGCTGTGGTTGGACGATTATATCGAATGGAGTGGTTGGATGTAGGTCTTTCGAGAAAGAAGCGGAGGGAAGCACTGGGTCTGTTACTCACCCAGGTGAAAGGGCCTCATATTGAGTTTCGACCCTTTGCTCAAATATTCTATCAACGGCCCTGGGTATAGTAGGTCCCAATCAAAATGCACCAAAGGGGTCTGTCATTGCCCCTAAAAATGGTCAAAAATGAGCGTTTGGCCTTGTCAATTCGGTCAATTTTCTCGAATTTTCCGACCCTCTAACGGTGACATTCCTTTTCACTTATAATAGCCTCTTCATTCGTCACTTCTACCGCTTCACTGCGCTAGAGTCTCTTGAATTAAAATGAGGGCCGTCACCTAGCCATCCTCGCAGGTTACCACATAACACTTTACCAGTTCCTCTTTCGCCCCAATGATCTCAGTAGCATTCTCCCCAAGTCTATCCCTCGTCTGTTGACTTTTTTTCTTGGACTTATCGTTAGTATTGAACCTTTAGTGTAGGTAGTATCTTTTTATTCACTTCGTTTTCCAAGACCTGTGCTACAGTGATCTTGTATAATTTTACTTTTTTTAAAAACACCTTCCTAGGCAGGGGCGTAGCCAGCCCTTGACCAAGGGGTGGGCAGAATATGTCGGACGTTATGGAAACTAGAGACCATAACAAAAGAATTGGTAGAGCAATAAATCGTCAAATTCTTTTACTTTTAAAATCCAAATTTCTACTTTTAAAATCCAAGTCTTTACCTCCAAAACTGGTGAATTCCGCCTAAAAATGGCGGGTTTAACCCAAAACGGATCAAAAACGAATGATCTTAACTACAATTAACAGACCACTCAGTACTAAAAACTGCCGATTTTATCCTAGAACTAAACTTTACTGCTTCATTTCAAAGATGAATATTTCACGCCCGAAACGACAGTTTCCCCTCAAAATTAGATAATTTACTCCAACACTGACAATGTCACACTTTTAACTCAAGTTTTCCTCGAAATGGGTGATTTTAGGCCATTCTGCCTTGAAAACAGGTGATTTCACACAAAAAAATGACAAATTCATCGCAAATGTGACGATTTTATACCAATACAGAAGATTTCACGCCAAAGCTGACGTGTTGCCTCATAACTGATGACGTTAACACAAAACTGGTCATTTTACCCCAAAACTGACTGTTTTAATTCCAAAACTTACGATTTCATCCCAAAAACGTTCCTAAACTGAAGAATGAACGTTCCACCCCAAAAATATCACTTTACCTCAAAACTGAATATTTTACTTCAAAATTGATATTTTACTTTGTTGGGCACAGCTTTTGAGGGCACGTAGAGTAAGTTTTGACGATTTCAAGGCTGGAATAGCTACAATTGCCATTTTTAGGGCGCATAAAGTCAGTCTTTCCAGTTATAGGAGCGAACAGTACGTCCCAAGTCAAGGCGAGAACAGCCGGGTTGGCCGTTTTCGGCGCTCCGAATGGTCTATTTTGCCATTTTCAGGGCAGGAGTCACTTGTTCAGGCATTTTTAGACCTCGATTCGTCGGGCAATCCATTTCTAGAGCTCGTAAAGTTAATTCGGCCATTTCTAGGGCTCAAATATAGTAAGTTTAGCCATTTTAAAGACACAAATCGACAGTTTTGCTATTTTCAGGGCTCAAATACCTAGTCCATTAAGCCAAGTCCATGAAGTTTGACCATTCCTGGTGCGCAAATTGTCGCTTTTCAGGGAAGGAATCATCTTTTTAGGCATTTCCAGGGCACGTGAAGTCATTTTGGCCTTTTTCAGGGCTTGATTAGTCCGTCAAGCCAAAAGCGCGCATTTTGGTCATATTCGGCTCAAGAATGGGAAGTCTTGGGGTCGATTGAGCTACTTTCGGGCGGTAATCATGATCTTTTTAGGCATCTTCAGAAGTTCACCAGTCGCCACCAATTTTTAGGGCGCGTGAAGTCCAGTTTTAGCCATTTTCAAAACGCGAATCGACAGTTTTGTATTTTTGGGCGTGAGTTTAGTTACTTCAACCGTTTTTATAGTGCAAATAGCTAGTTTTAACAATTTTTAGGCAGTGAAAAGGCTGTCAAACCAGTTTTAGTAAAGCGAACCCCACCATTTCGATCTAGCACCTCTCTTGAGCAAATACTGTGAATCCGCGTCTGTCTGCGAAAATGGTATTCTAGGACGCAATAACGGCGAATTTGGTCTTTGAATTATGTCACCCTTGAGTAGACGCCCCCGAAAACAACGGCAATTCAAAGCGAAAAGGAGGTGCGTCCTCAAGACAACTTCAACGTTAATAAATTAATTAGACTGATATTATCCGGACGACGATGGAAGGGCATAGCCCAACACGATTCGAGTTTCGAGAAAAAATGGCTCCCCGGCGGGATTTGAACCCGCAACCTGTGGATTACCAGTCCAGCACGCTGCCATTTGCGCCACGGAGACGCCTATGGGAGTCGTACTCCGAGGGATAAGCTAAGCCGAACCCCACCCAGGTCCGGCGACAGATTTATTCAATATATCCATCTAACAACATCTAGATAAGATAAAATTCGGCGTGGTTTACCGATCAGGAGAAGCGCCTAGAGTTTCGAGAAACAATGGACCTGGGTGGGGTTCGGCTTAGCTTATCCCTCGGAGTACGACTCCCATAGGCGTCTCCGTGGCGCAAATGGCAGCGTGCTGGACTGGTAATCCAGAGGTTGCGGGTTCAAATCCCGCCGGGGAGCCATTTTTTCTCGAAACTCGAATCGTGTTGGGCTATGCCCTTCCATCGTCGTCCGGATAATATCAGTCTAATTAATTTAATAATTAAAATACCGGCGACAGATTTATTCATTATATCCATCTAACTTCAACGTTTCTAGCGAAGGCCAATTGGGAATGAAAATAAGCGAAATTAAGGTTTGATATAGCAAATATTCGTTAAATTAGGGTTTTAATGAGCGAAATCTACGATATTTGGTAATCGAAGAGCGAAAATCCTCGGTAAAATAAAAATTCAAAATAAAACTAATAAGATAAAAGTTTTAGCTGCAAAATTGCATTCAGGTATCACAAATTAGTGTTTGCCATCAATTTTAGCATGAAATGAGCGGTTTTTCTTAATTTCAGCAGTTAATTAACGCTTTTCCTAAATTTCAGCAGCGAATTAACGCTTTAAACTCAAAAAATCCCAATTTTTTCCGTCTTTGAGATTTTTGCGGGCCTTCTGTGATCGGTGGCCTCTGGCCTGCCCCAACCTCGCTCCTGCCACATGTGCCTCTCCTTGAATCCATTCTGTCATGTAGAGGCAATATAAGAAAGTGTATTTGTATTTAATTAATTTAATAAAATGACCAGTAATGAGGTGACGGAACCTCGTGGTTTCGGTGGGGGCGATCGCCCCCCCCCCCCCTCTTCCTAAAGATTGATGATGCTGAAAGCATTCGGGGAGTTTCCCCTCGTGGCATGCGCCATTTTTGAATTTTCAAAGTACGGCCTCAAGCGTGGAGGTCTAAATGAAGAAAGACAGCGAGAAACTCTGCTAAAATCTGCTAACGAAAAGCGAAGGAGAGCTAAACTGTTCTTGTCAAAAATGTTTTCAAAGACATTCAACCATTTTCCAAACTCTTATTTGACCCTATACCCACATTTGGCGCGCAGATGAAAGCCCTCTCACATTTTAACTCGTACCGTGGTGAGGGGGGGGGGGTCCACTACAACAATTGCGACTGTTAAGAGATCAACTTAGCTCGTCACTGACTGTTCAAATAATCGTTATTTTTACGTTCTAATGAATGTTATTCGACCTTAAGAAGAGCAAATATTTTAACAACTTCCGTCAATGAAAGAAAAAAAATGTGTACAAAAGTCGGTGAGAGAGAGAGAGAGAGAGAGAGTGAGTGACAATGAGGGAGAAAAAAATCAACTGCGTTAGCACCGATTGAAATTGATTACAGATTGACACAGGTGCGATCCCGAGTTTACTCAAAAATGAGGAACCTTATAAAGAGAGCGGTGATAGGCCGCGATTCTTCAATAAAGGACATACTTTTTTTTATAAATTGTTCGGGGAAGATGACAAAATCATTGATCCCGTCAGTTTATTTATGGCTTATAGGAGTTGAATTGGTTTACGGTCAACAGCAGTTCGAGGGACGGTTTGATCACTTTAAAAATGTGGTCTCTACGTTGAGGAATGGCCATTCGAGTGAAGAAGGTTGGTTGGGTTAGATTAGGCGTAAAAGTGTTGCTTTTAAAAATGATTTCATTTTGAAGCAGGTTACTCGGAGAGCCAGACGCCTCTTTTCAACGGAATAAGCGAGGTGGGATACGCCGGAGAAGATGGCGATTTGAGGCTCCCTGAAATCGTAACAACCTTTAAAGGGGGCGATGAGCTGTCGAAGGCTGGTGGTTTGCGTTTGGTGGGTGAGAGCAGCCGACTGTCGGTGCCCAGTAATCGAGTGACGAGACTTTCGGCTGGGAATACCGTCGGAATGAATGGAAAGCAAAGCATTTTGAGTGGCGTAACTTCTAATGTCTTAGTTGGAACTTCTAATGTCTTAGTTGGTGGCCCAGAGACGACATCGGCCAGTTTTGGCCAGTATGGTGACCAATTACAAGGTGTACAACAGATTGGCTTGAATGGTGGAGAGACGCGGTACGTGGGATGGAATCCTGCAGATGTCGAATCAAGCGGAGCGCTTTTACAGGGACACATGACGAAGGTCCCCTTAAATTACACGTGGGGAGCTCTTGGAAAATTGAACGGACTACAGGGAAGTGTTGGCTTGTCATCGGTTGGGGTACAGCCTCAGACTGTGGTGAGTGACACTGGTAGTTTGGCGGTTGGAAGTGCTCCCTTGGGTTACTCTCAGTTGATGAGCACTTTCGGACCAACGTTACCACAGGGTAACTCTTGGGTTTCAAACTGGTTCAACCCTGCTGTTCAGTCGAATCAACACCAGTCAGTAGTAATGTCACCTTCAGTTGTCCTTGGGAATGATGGGCTTCAATTTGCGAACACTGCTGCCATTCCACAAGCGTCATTACTGACAAACTACATTTCCAGCTCACCGGTTGTCGAACAACACGGGCAACCAACGTTCGTGCACTCCGAAGGCCCAGTGTCCGTGTTTGCCGAGCCACCGCACGAAGGTGCGGTCAACATTAACATTAACTTGAGTGGGCACGAGGAACACGCCCCTCCTTCTCTTGTCGAAGATCACGCGTTTAATCACGGTGGAGCACCGACAGAGATTCCTGTCGCTATCAACATCAATTTAATAGGAGACGAAAATACGCGTATAGTCCCTGAAATTCATTTCAACGTGGAACCTCACGCTGAAGGCGTCACTGAAGGACAAACTCCTGGGCTTAACAAGAGCGAAGAGACATTACCAGCCATAAAACCCATTTCCATGGTCGAACAAACGACTGTTAATCGTACTGCAATCGTAGAAGCGATTTCAGGAAGCGAAGAATTGCCTGAGCAGGTAGTTCCATCAAGTCAATTCGAAAAAAATAATGGCCATGCGAATATTACCGAGGGGGTTAGTCGAGAATTTCTCGAGAATAGTAAAATCAACTGGTCAACTGGTGAAATCACCAATGAACTGCCCTCATTCGATTGGAGGGAGTCTCAGTCAATCGATAACTCCGTTCAGAACGATATCCACGCTGATGAAATGAAGCAAGAGAGCGAAATCATGACAAACACTGATACAATCGATTTTGACGTCCAGGGAAAGATCAAAGACGCGCCTGAAGGAATTAAATCAGTCCACGAAAATACGCCAGAATCGTCGGTTCTAAAAGAATCGAGCGGTGACGAAAGCTCTTACTGGAACTTGTACGTCAGTACACTCGACGCTGAGACCCCTACATTCGGTTTTAGCACTACCCAAAGCCTAGACGTAGGACCTGAAATACCTCCCGAAGTTACACTCGACTCATCCGCTATTAACTGGGACGTTAATTCTGATACAGTTTTAGAACAGAACGATCTACGTGCTACCGAAGGTGAACTTCATGAATCGATAAATCTCAATTTTACAGAAAACATCGACGCTGTGGCCCCTACATTCGGTTTTAGCACTACCCAAAGCCTAGACCTAGGACCTGAAATATCGCCCGAACTCCGACTCGAAAACGATTTTGAACAGTCAGCACAGGAACTTTTAGATGAGATCCGTGAAGGTCAAACTGAAATGAATGGAACGATAACTGAAGAGACTGTAATTCAACGGGAAGAAGCCCCCGAAAACGCACAGCCGGCTGTAATTATCGGGGAAAACGAAACGATTCTAGGAGAAAAGGAAAATATCGCGGTTGAATTTCCCTCACAGGCTTCATATTTTGATTTCGACGCCACTAATAACGAAGAGCGGACTCAAGCACTAGAAATAAATTGGCTCGTGAAGCAAAAAGAGGAAAATATCCACGGAACTCCAAACATTGAATACAACGTTGAGCAAACAACGTGGGAGAGCGAACCAATGGATAAAATTCGCGAGGAAAATGTTGAAATCGACCAAACAAAGGACGAGCTGTGGACCACACCAATGACGGAATACCTTCAGACTGTCGATGAACAGCAAGGCGAAGAGACTGGTGCAGCTGAGCTCAACGCCGGAATGAACCAGAATTCCGGAGTAAATGAAATTCAGTGGGAGAATGAGAGCGTTCCACTAGAGACGACTTTAACGGTCAATCAGACCGTTCAAGATGGCGGCGGTACACAATGGACAGCGATCTATACGTTTGGTGACAGCTTGACTGTACCAACAAATGAAGTGGCTACTTCTTCAACGGTGAAAGACACAACGTGGATCACCTACAATTTGACCGCCGGGGAGATAGAAAACGATGGATCGGGAGGCATTGGGCTAAATTATGTAAATCAAGGCGGACAAGAGGGAATTTCGGCAGCTCGAAGCGAAGGCGAATATGAGACCGACATTTCAGTGCAAGATCGCGCTTCAGACAGCAACGGATCGGTTGATCCTATTCAATTGTCCCTGATGTCGTTTAACGTAATTCAACAAGGGATGAAACAAGCTTCTGACGCGCGTGGTTCAGGTGATATTGGGGTCATTTCAAAAATGAACAGCTCGCTGGGAAAAAAATTCGACGGCTATGTCATTGAACAGTCAGCTCAGGAGGACGTCGGGCCCCTAGAAATGCAAACTGGGGCGTCTCAAATTGTAACGACCGTTAATAAAACCATTTTTGAGGCCGAACAGCCCACACTACAGTGGTTAGAAGTAGCACTAAAACCTGTAGCGTTGCAACCTCAAGACGAAGCCCTTGAAACGACGGAAAACACCCTGAAATTCGTCTCCGAAAATTTCCAAAGAACTTGGGACATTGAGCCGGAGTTTGGAGCCAATTTCAGTCAATGGCTTCAAGTCAGCCAACCCGTAAACCAGCGAGCCTCGTCCTCGATTGATTTCAACCTGACCGAGTCACCGGTTGAATCGTTTGGTGGGGCTGAGGACGGCAACTATGTGCAGGAATTTAGTCAAACTATTTTACCTGCTAACGGCAATTTAACAGAATTTAGTGAGCTCAATTTGCAGGTTAACCAAATTGATGATTTTAGTCAGAATCAACAGGAGGACAATTTTGACGCAAACGAAGTATTGAACGGTGATAGCCTTCTATCACAACGTTTTGGCAATTTTGATTCATTTGCCGATCAACTGTCGGTTGAGTCGTCTATTTTTGAAAATGAATCACCCCAAAACGAGGCACAAAGTGAATTATTGGGTGATAGGTACGGTTTGATGAATATGATGGTGACTGGTGGAGTAAATTATACAGGCCCAGCTTCTGACGTGACTACGAACACCGCCATTATCAATGTCATTGGGACTCAAAATGGCGAAGCCGACGACCAATCAGACGGCAACGTCGTTATTAAAGTTGTGGACTCTGCAGGTGACGGTGACGTAGCTCAAACCACGACCTTTCAAATTGTATCGCCGGCCGTCGAGGACGCTGCGTCCGTGGTTTCAACGACCATAACGACTATGGAGTCACCCGAAGAAACTCCAACGGTTACAGTGGCGCCTGGCACTCAGGCGACTGATTCAGTGGTTGATGGTGGCGTTTTAGTGACGTTGCAACCGAGTGGGACGACTGACGGTGTGAGCGACCCAACTACAACTGTGCACGTCATTTCACCCGCCATCACGGGTGATGACCAAGGCTCGGCTTCGACTACCACCGTACGCGTTACGTCACCGGATGGTGGCGACGTGACGGCGGCAACGCTGGCGACGACCGTTGTAACAGGTCTACTGTCGAGTGACGTCATCGGACGAACGACTACAACTGTTTCCACTGCGTCTTCTGACGCTCCCTCAACAACAATAACTACCTTAACCGAACCAACGGTAACAGTGGCTCATCAGACGGAAACGCCCGCCAATGAATTACAAATTCAAATAAACGCTCTCTTGGGCACTGTCGGTAATGATACATCTCACACCGACGGCCCGATAAAACATCGAGAGGAAGATGACGAGAATGATGACACTGAAGCAAAAGATTCGAACGAGAATGAAGTCGATGTTGACACTTCCTGGGTTGCAACAATAGCTGACACTGACAGCCAAGAAGAAACTGAAGGACAAATTAGCGGTGATCAAGGTGGTATGAGGGGCGCCAGAAGCAATGAGGCTCTGGACATTGATGCTGAAAGAGAACCAACGGTCACACACACGACGAATGGCCACACGTCAGAGATACATGAATCACACTGGAACGAAGACGAAGGTGCAGAATCCACGCCGAATTCTTCAGAGGACAATGACGATCAAACCGCCACGCTTTCGTGGGAGAATGGTCACTCTGTGACGCCCAACGATGAATTATATTGGAATGTTCACTCAGAAGCGTCACAGACTGGCGTGAAAACTCAAGGCAACCCCAATAGAGACCACCTTTGGAATCATCATATGAGTGGATCATCACCCGAGGGGAGTTTGAGTTGGAACACCGGGAATAGGTCACCACTCTCTCACACCACCGGGCGTGAAGAAGGGTTGAGTCGATTAAACCACGGAGACGGACAATCAAGACACGGAGAACGCTGGTTACACTACTCCAGAGGACCGAAAATTATCTTTGGCGAGCAGAGTTCCAACATCAGAGGAAAACAAGGGGCTGACTCTAACGGCTATGGTATTCAATGGGGGCACGAGGAGTCAAACGGTCACAGATGGGTTGGCGAGCATGATGTTTCACCCTTAATCACGTCCAGCTCAGGAAACATTCAACACCATACCATCCACAGGATGACACCCAGCTCAGAGACAAGGTGGACTTACGGAGACTCCAACACTGAGCCAAATCACCGAAGAGGCGCTAACGGGAATATCCATTCCAATTCAATCTCACTTCATGGTGCTCGAGGAGAGCACCAAAGTGCGGCAGCCCAACGAAGACAAAGCTCTGGCACTGATTCGGAAATTCAATGGAGTCACGGAAATACCCAATCTGGTCTCTCTTGGAACGACGATGAAGGGCATCCATCCGGCTCCACTGGATATCAAACTTGGAGTCAAAGAAGACCTGGAATTCAATTGTATCATGAAAATTCTCGATTATCTCCAAATATGATATTGAATGGCCCTAACTCTGGTGTCGTGACCTCGTCCTACTCACGCCCAGGGCAACATGGAGTTCGTTGGATTAACGATCACTCCTTGAATCGAGACGAAAACCACGGTGATCATTGGTCACATTCAACCGTGACAACAGAAAAACATCATGGTCCGGCTTTGAGTTCCACACCATCGCAATGGATCAGTTGGGAGAACAGGCGAAACGGTGAAAAATTGGAGGTTCAACCCGATAGAACTTGGGTTAGTCAAGGGAGGGATGAGACCGGCTCTGAAATTCGCTGGACCAACGGAAACCCCGGAGCGTCGGGTACTCGATGGACTACTCACAGTTCATCACCATTGTGGATCACCGGTGAGGATGGCCAGAGGCTACGATGGACCAGCGATGACCCAAGGCCGATATTTAGACGACCCACAAGTTATCAGTGGATTTATGGTGATGCCGAGGGAAACCCAACCCAGCCCGCTACTATTCGCGAATCAACCAGAACGCAGGGCTTAAAATCTCGAGACGACCATCAGCGTCAGAATGACGAACCTCAATTTCTTTGGAACCCTGAAATGCCCAACGTCGAAGAAAACCTAATGAAAAGCATTCCAATAGACGACGAACCATCCACTGAGAGAGAGTCGCCCGGCACAGGGAAAAATATTGAAAACACGGGCGAACTCCCTCATGAAACAAGAAAATCTACAAAATCAGACAAAACTTCATCACCTTCCATCATCATATCGTCGTCGAATGACGAAACCCCAACCGTAATTGTGAGTGAGACCGGCGCTGGTCAATCCCAAGAAGAATCAGAGGTCGTGGTGAAAATAGAACCGAGTGACGACGAAGGTGAAAATAACGTCGTCATCGTGGCGCCCAGCAATGACGACGAAACCACAATAACTATATCGAGCGTACCAGTCAATCAAGAAACGTCAACCACTTCTGAAAGCAACGCAAGGGGTGATGACTCCTCGACAAAACTCGAGGACTCGGACAGTAAATCGAAGGAAAACAAGTCTTCGGGTGGTCTGTTCAGGCGTGCCTTACTCTCTGTGAAGAAATTCCTCGGTGAGGACTCTTCGTCGAAAAAACAAGAGGAAAACAGGGAGGACAAGAAAGAGAAGGAAAACCCGGAAACGCCTGGAAATAAAGATGGGGAGGCTGCTAAGACCAGCCGAACTTCCGGGTAGTGAGACACTAATCGCTACCTCTACAAGGGTCTTACCAACGTTTTAAAAGGTTTAGTAAACTAGGGGTTTCTTAAAATTACATGAATGTATTTTGTATGTAATAAATGTAAATTAGAGATTAGGTGATTTTTCATTTCAAACTTTTTTTTCTTAATGAAGAAAATATCCACAAACACCCAAACAGACACACGAACAACAACAAATGGAAACAAATGCACACCAGAAAACAAAAGATGAAAGCATCGGCTGAGTGCATTGGCGGCCATTTTGTGGTAGTGTCCAAACCTTTTACTTCCAGAAAAAGACAAATTGAAAGTTGCGTGGAACTAGTCGAAGAGCTTTTAGGGCGATCACATCTTCCCCTTTCCTCCCGATACCCTGGCGATATCCCCCTGTGGCGTCATTTTTATTTGTCACTTCATGCCCACTCTGGAGTAATACGGATGAATCAATTTGAGTATTTGATGCAGCTGCAGATGGCAGATCCTTGCCCCGCCCCTGCATCAAACCTCAATACATCATGTTCGCATGTTTTTCTCCGCGCTGATGAACTTCGGCAAAGTCTGCAACCAACCCTACACAGGACCGTACCCCTTCGTCAAAAGAGACTCCAAAGTCTTCACTCTCCTGGTCAACAACAAACACCTGAACGTCAACATCGGCCGACTCAAACCGGCCTATATTTTTACCCCCAGAGCCGAATCCATTCAGTCCTGTCCACTCTCAATTTCTTCAATCGAAAAACCTCGCATCGTCACGTGAGTTTCACTCCCGAGGGACTTTCGCTGTCTCCTCAGGGATCTTCTGAGAGGAGTGATAGCTGGGAACCTACAAAGTGACCTTCTGAATAAGCCGTGGCTGCAGATGACCGTTCAGTCGTCACCTCATACACTAAAATCGACATACAATTTTATTTTTTCAATGAAAGTCAATCGCCACTTGTCCATACTAAATCTCCGCTTATCGACTTTCCAAGGATCAGAAAAACTTCTTCAACGTGTCCCTTTCAAAATTACTCATGAGCATTTGTTTAATTAATTGGCGATTTTTCGGCAAAAATGACATTTTTTTTTTTTTAAAAAGAAAAAAGAGTGATTTTTCTATTCAAAATCGCTTGTTTTGACCAGTAAATTCAAGCAATCCTTGCGAATTTCAACGTGCGAAAAATAATTAAAACACCATCTGAAGCGGTCCTTGGATTGTAACTGAATGTTAACGCTGAACCTAAGCATCAAAAGATATCGTTTCGACAGCTGGCTGCCGACGCTGTCGAATAGAGTGCATTTCACTACTACGCATTTCAGTAAATTAGTGATTATTTGGCAGAAATTGTTAAATAAATAGTATATTGTGTACCTAGGCGGGAAAGTGTGTGTTTGCCGGGCCGAGACAAGTTGCCCAAGACAAGACTTTGTCAGGCTAGCCCGGAAAAGTCCTTCTTTCCTCTCCGTATGGAGGCAGCAAAATTGAGTTTTCTCATCATGTAGGAAAGAAAGTAAATAATCACATCAAGTGGTAATTTTTGTCGCATAATTGCAAATTAACTGAAAACGTCGAACTTCGTAGAAGAGAAATACACTTTAATTTGTTTTATTTTGGACCTTTTTCTGTCGGATTGTTGAACTTTTCTTTCAAAATCAACTTCCCTGTGAGGTACCTGACGAAGGGGAACTCACTTTCCTCCCTGATCGTGCGAAAGCCATAATGTATAATTCGTGAAAGAAGTAGGAATGTGCGTGTTTCCCATGATAATTTTACAATAAGTAAATTTTTTCCTATAATTTTATGTCATTTTGTGCGTTGGGGGGGGGGGGGGATATGTCCACCCCTTGGATCCACCACAGCCCGGAGGCCCATAAAACAACAGCCGTCTCGGCATGAAACAAGGCCATTTCATTGTTAAAATGTTCTGTATTCATAAATGAGCCATCATTTTTTCATTCTTTTAATTCCGAGACCGAGACCAGTCTCGGTCTCGTCTCGAAAATAGCGGTCTTGTCTCGGTCTCGGCTCGAGACCAGAAAACTTGGTCTCGGTCTCGCTCCACAAATGATGGTCTTTTCTCGGTCTTGGTTTCGACGTTCATTGATGACGAGATTTCTCTGCTTTGGCTCTTTCACTCACCACATTGGTGGATTTTAGTCTCAATGGGGATCGGGCGCGGTCCTAAAATGGCAATTCTGTTTTCGAAATCCCGACCCGTCCGGTCTATTTAATCACACATGCTTTCGAGAAAACTTAGATGTCAAACAAAAGGTACGTGTGACTTTCTGATGGTGGCCAAAAATCAAAAAATGAGTCAACGGCTATTCCAAATCACCTTTTTATTATACAGCGACTGTGGTTACGGTCTTTTAGACCATTTTCAAGCTGGTCGCTTCTCGCTTGTTCAAAAACTCAACTAGACAACATGATACATAATATGTATGTGAATGAAAATGTATAGGTTCACAAATATTTAGAAGAGGTTGAGGCTTGAAAATGGTCTGAATGAATAAAACTGCTGTCGCTGTTCAATAAAAAGGTGGTGTCGAAGAATCGTTGACTCACTTAAGACGAGAGTAGTCTCTTGCGGGAAAATGGCGGGGGGCTCTTTAAAACCTACTTTTATGGGACTGGCTATCTTGATTTAATGGATATGGCGCTTTTAAAAACTAATTTGGGGTTTTTTGATTCATTGAAAACCCAATTTGAGTTAGCTTTGCACTTCCCAAACCAATTTCGTGACATGGTCTTGTTGAAAACAGTATCCCAATATGCCACAAATTGGCATTTTTTTTGTTCACCGTACGCTATTGGCCCCGGAAAGATTACGGGACCGCCCCTGGTGGCGTCTGAAATAACATTCCTAGAGTAGACACACATGATAGTTACTGGTTGATATTGCTTCATCATTGTTTATACGGTTGTCTTCTGGTCGATGTGTTGGAAACGGCTTGAAGTTACGCAGAAGTTTGCTAATATTTTTTTCTCGAATTTTGTCGTGATGTTGCCGGTAATTAACGCAATGAGAATTAGTGAGGGCATAGTGCGAACCTATGAGGAGATGATGACAGGAGCGGATCAAGATCTGAACCCTTAATGGGTGGAGGGGGTAATGCTGATGGGTTTTCTCATCTGTAACTCAAAAACAGCGCGTTCTACATCAGAAGCATCTTTTCTGCAAATTGTTCAATAATTGTTGGCAACGTGGCACGAAGCAATATTTGGAAATCCTCTTGTTTTTTATTTGAATTTGAGAGTCCTTGATCACGATTGACATTGAATGTCCTTCATTATCATGGTGACTATAAAAATTAATATAACGCACGTGCTCCACTACACTCCAACTATCGAATCACGTACTCACTCATGTAGTAATCATGCAAAGATTCAAGTTTTTTTATGAAGCACCCCGCACGTCCCGCACCATCAATGTCTACTCTACGTTAGTTCGCTAGAAATCCGCCAGTTGCACTGTGGCGAATCTTTGCGGGCCCAATGGATTAGCGACTTTTTACTCAGTTTTAGCAGCCAATTTGCAGGGTTTTTCACCCATAACCATATAATTGGCGTTTTTTCCCGCTTTAGCCTCAAAGTTGCCCGCGGGCGCCGCAAACTTGCGTATTTCCAAATCGAAATTTTGCTTAAATTTAGCCGTGAATTAGTGATTTTCCTCAATTTTAGTCGCGAATTAGCGTTTTTTCAGCGTCAGCTGCGTCGTAGCGTTTCTAACCAGCGAATTCTGTTATATATCTCTTCATAACGAATAAATCTTTCGCCTTTTACTAAAGATTTCCGTGGAGAGGTTCTACTGTAATGAGTCTATAACACATTTTTGGTAGAGGCTCGCCTTCGGGTAACAGTCTGTGCTTAGCTTCGAAAGGGTGAAGTGTAAAAGTAATAATCAAATCTAGGGAAATGTTTCTGTACTTTCTAAAAATGAAAAGGACTTTCCTAAATTATATTACAAAGCTACGGACAAAGGTCCTTTTATTGTCTTTATTGAAAGTTGTTGTGATGAGGGAAAAGGACCAGGGAGACTCCACACTATGACCTTAGGAAAATTATTATTTGATAAATATCCAGAAATTAAAAACAATATATCCAACATCAAAACAATCGGCAAAAACAGAGTTAAAGTGGAGGTTGGGACTAGAAGGCTATAGAAGACAGGCTACAGAAGACTAAGGCAATAGAAGACAGAAAAAGAGCCCTGTTGCAATACAAAGAAAATTCAACCGTCCACAACCTAATAGCCCTTAAAAGAGAGTCATCCTTGGCAAAACGCGTTCTGAAAGAAAGTATTTCTGTGAGAGCATTGACCACAGAACTAGTTTAACGAGCATGTGGCAGTCCATGAAGGCGTTAAAACCCAGGAAGGTCGAAAATAAAACCCCAGCTAAAAGTACGGCATGGATTGACGAATTTTAAATTAATCTCAGCCCTCCCTATGTATTCTTAGCTGATCCCTCACGCAAAATGAGTTCTGATTCCTCCCATAAGCAGGTGATGGAGCCCTTTACGTTCAGAGAGCTAGAAATGGCAATAAAAACTAACAAAAATACAGCCCCTGGGAAGGGCAATTTCGAATTTATCTCCCTAAGCAAAATATTTATTGTTAAGAATTCTAAGCCAATGCTGGGCCCAAGGACAATTCCCTGAGGAATGGAAGAACTGTGTCATTATTCCGGTACTTAAGCCTCAAAAACCAATCGAAGGCAGTAGTTCTTATCGTCCTACATCCTTGATTTCTTGCGTTTTGAAAACACCGGAACGAATGGTGAAATTCAGATTGAATGGTTTCTAGAACATAACAATATTTTACCCGCATGCCAGTATGGTTTCAGGAAGGGTAGGTCAGTTAATGACTGTCATTCCCTACTTCTTACAGAGATGGAAATTTCATTCACTACAAATAAATCAGCCTTGGGAGCTTTTTTGTACCTAACAGGCTCATACGACCATGTCCTGCATCACAAATTAGCTACCAAACTGGCAAACATAGGCATCCCGCAAAACTTTATTTGTAATTTAATTTCCCTAATTAATAAGCGTGAAATGTACGTTAGATTAAACGATTCTCTCTTTAGTCCCAGAGTTTCAGGCATCGGTCTTTCCCAGGGAGGAATTTTGAGTGGTCTGTTGTTCGCTATTATTATTATTATTATTATTATTATTATTATTATTATTATTATTATTTATTTTTTTTTTTGACAGGCATCGACATCAACGGTCATTAGCCTTCAGCGAGGTAAGAAGTTTACTTGTAGTTGGTTTTATTTTAAGGTACTAATCTTACTAATTTTCAGTTTCAGGTGCTTCCTGTTATTTTCTATTTCCGTCTTCAGGCTTATCAGGTACGTACCAATTTCTCTTTTACCTAATCATACTATCGCCAGCTACTACATTTACTTTTCTTCCCAGATGCTGCTGATCTCTATGGCACACCAAGTTAGCCATATCACACTATTGTAGCACAAAATGTTTCTTCGGGTTTTCAATATTTCAGATAAGTATTATGTTCTACGTGCCTATTTTGTTAACTTGTTACTTTGTGTATTTTCGTTCTTGCCCTCAGGCTTCAGTTTCACTGATCGTTTATATCACAGTACTATATCACAGACAGTCGGATTTTTATCACAGTCGGATTCGTGTTTTGTCAAGACATTGTAAGTATTCTTTAAACCTCGTTGTATAAATTAATTGCTTTTAAATATCTCATTACGAGTTCTATATTACTAGGTTTTAATAGCTCTCTGATATCTGTTGGAAGCCGATACTGTTCCCTCGCTGTTGAAAATAGCCGGCAATGAAACAGAACGTGCTCAATTGTTAGGCTGACATTGCATATATCGCACAATGGTCGCCGTGATCCTAGCAAATGATGTGCATGTGTCAATCTCGTATGGCCAATGCACACTCTCGTATATATCACCTTTTCTTTTCTTGTACCTTTAGCATCGATAATTTCAACATTCCTCACATCAGGGCAGATATTTCTTAATTGGGTTGTGTTCCGTTCCCATTTCTCTTGCCAGGTGCTCCATAATTTATCCTTCAGCCGATGTTTCTCGTCTAGAAGAGCTACCGGGACAGGATCTACGCATGCAGAGGTGGCTGCTTCTTTCGCCAGCAGGTCCACTCGCTCATTTCCTGTTATTCCAATGTGGCTTGGAACCCACATGAATGTGACAAGAACCCCTTTCTGGTGAAGGTCTAGCAACCTCATATGTATTGATCGAGGTAATTGCTCAGCATTAAACTTGTCCTTCAGAAGTTTTATACTGCTCATGGAGTCTGTTATGAGTAGGACGTTCTTTTTTTCTTCTTCTATTATCGTTAATAGCAACATATCTAGTGCATGTAGAATGGCATAGAGCTCGGCAGTAAGGATTGAAGAGTGTCCTGGCAAACTCTTTTTGGAAAACAGACTTCGTTTTGGGATGTAAAAGGCACATCCCACACCACCTTCCATTTTGGATCCATCTGTATATACGTGTAAATACTCAGAATATCTCTCAAACTGCGAATAGAATAATGCTCGTAGTTTAGAGGGAGGTAAAATATTTTTCGGGTATATTGAGAGTTGTAAATCTGCGCTGAGGTCTGGTATTTGCCATGGGTGGGCATGAAGAGCCATTTCACATAAAACGGGTTGATGTCCGAACGCGTATCGCAGTTCTCTAGTTCGAATAAAACAGGGTCGAGTTCGGCTTTGTAATGATCTGTAGATGTCTGCATGACTCTCTTGGGAAATTTTTGTGTTCAAGAAATGATCTCTTTTAGTTTCAAGTTTGATAGCATAATTCAGCTGTGTGTGGTATCGCCGATACTCAAGGGGTAATAAGTTTGAAACCACGAATAGGGCCTCGCACGGGCTAGTTCGAAATGCTCCAGTGGCAAGCCGGATACCGGCCTGATAGATGCGGTCTAAAGGCTTAAGCCACGATGTTCGGGCTGAGCTGTATACTAAGGACCCGTAATCAATCTTTGTCCTTATCAGTACATCAAGGACGCGGAGCAAAAGCTTTGCGTCGCCTCCCCATCTGTGGTTCGAAAGCAAGCGAATCAAGTTGATGTCCCTCGTACAGCGACCTGTCAAATACGAGATATGGGCTTTCCATCTCAGGGAGGTGTCAAAGATCACCCCGAGAAACTTGTGTGTTTCCTTGTACGGTATTATTGATTCTCCTAGTGCTAGTCCCGGTGGGTCATGTGGCGTCCTTAACCTGCAAAAGTGGAGTGCCGCTGATTTCTCGTAGGAGAATGTAAGTCCTCTTTTGGCAGCTTCGGTCATCAGTCTATTTATACTTTCTTGCAAAATCGTGCTTGCCGAGGAGCAATTCTTGGAATGTTCCAGAAATATGGCTAAATCATCCGCGTAAAAGGATTTATGCACGATTGCAGGTACATCTTTCGTCAGCCCATTTATAGCTACAAGAAACATTGTTGCACTAAGTACAGACCCTTGAGGTACGCCAATTTCTGATTTCCTCGAAGACGAATGGGTTGCCCCGATACGAACTTGAAAACTGCGGTTTTCTAAGAAGCTTTCCACAAGTTTTAGAAGGTTTCCTTCGACTCCCCATTCACTCAATTGTCGAAGTACGCAAGGCCGCCAAACCTTGTCAAAGGCGCTCTGTAAATCAAAGAACACCGCGGTTACATGGTTTCTATTAATAAATGCGTCTTGTACAGTTTTCTCGAGGTAAACAAGCAAGTCTATTGTCGAATGGCCCGGTCTAAAGCCTGCTTGGAAGGGGTTTAGCCATCCTTGGCGTTCAATCAGCGAAACCAGCCTGTAATTAATTAATCCCTCAAAAACTTTTCCCATGCAGCTAGTTAGCGATATTGGACGGTAACTTGCAGGATTCTGGGGATCTTTACTGGGTTTTTTAACCGGTACTACGATCGACGTTTTCCACGCCTGCGGGTACACTTGGTTTAACCAAAGTTCGTTGTAAAGTTTGAGTAGGTGAATTTTTCCATATTTGGGTAAATGACTAATAAATTCATTCGGTACTTCATCTAAGCCGGGGGATTTTTTCGTCGATACTGACGATATTACTCTATCTAATTCTGCGAAGGTAAACAGGCAGTTATACGCTTCCGAGTTCAATGTTGTTGGAAATGTCTTCACTGTTGAGGTGTTACTCGATTCAACGGCTCTTTTAACTTCAGGCAAGTAACTATTGCTCGAAGCGATTTGGGAGTAGTGGTCTGCAAAGCATTCAACGACGTCAGACATTACAGTTCGAGATTGACCGTCAAGGTCAATAATCAAAGAAGGGCATGTTGAGCTTGATGTCCCTCTGAGCTCCTATATTTTCCGCCACACTTCACAGGATTGGGTGCCTTCAGTGAGCACGGAAACGTATTGCTGCCATGACGCCGTTTTGGCTTCACGCTTCATACGACCCCACTTAGCAGTGCAAGATTTTTTTAATGTTATAAGAATATTGATACGTTAAAAAAATATTCGGAACATCGAATAAATGTTGTGGTAATGATGTTATTAGCCTGCTTGAAAAATATTTCACAGAAACATGGAATTTATATTTTTAGAATGTTCTTTGAGTTATATTAATAAGGAAATAGGGAGAAAATGTGAAATGAATATTAGTTTTAGTTGGATCAAAAAATATTATGCTTCACACATACTTTCAACATTGTTTTGTTCAATAAACCAATTTACAGAAAATATTCCGTATAAAATGTGAAAAGAATCTTACTTTTGGTTGGTTCAAAAAAATATTATGCTTTACACATAGTTTCAATATTGTTTTGTTCAATAAACTAATTTACTGAAAATATTCCGTATAAAATGTGAAAAGAATATTACTTTTGGTTGGTTCAAAAAAATATTATGCTTTACACATAGTTTCAATATTGTTTTGTTCAATAAATTAATTTACTGAACATATTCAGTATAAAATGTTGTAATAATATTCATATTTGCTTACTTCAAAAACCTCTTTTGGAAATATACTTCGAATGCTATGAACCAACCAAAAATAGTTCTTCAAATGTTATTTATTCATTTTAATTTTTAAAATGTCCATCGTGCAATATTATTTTAATACTTCGAGTGAGATGTATGTGTGAAGCATAATATTTTTTGATCCAACTAAAACTAATATTCATTTCACATTTTCTCCCTATTTCCTTATTAATATAACTCAAAGAACATTCTAAAAATATAAATTCCATGTTTCTGTGAAATATTTTTCAAGCAGGCTAATAACATCATTACCACAACATTTATTCGATGTTCCGAATATTTTTTTAACGTATCAATATTCTTATAACATTAAAAAAATCTTGCACTGCTAAGTGGGAATATCGAAAAGGCTTTCAGAAATGCGCAGCAATTCTTTTTTTTATTGGCAGGGACAGGTTGACAGAAAACTCTCACGATCTGGAGGGATAGGTTTTCTGAAGAGCCACTCCAGCGGTCCGCTCGGCTTGGGCTGTACTGATCCTCAGTATAAAATTGCTGTTTTCGAACACTTCGAACTCAGGCTGGACGCCGCAAATTCATGTTGCGTCAGTGTGAACAACGAAATTATTGTTGCTGATAATTTTTGTTACTCCCCAGCTTTGAAATCAATGGGAATAATTGGGAGAGAATTTCTGGAAAAAGAAGATTTTTATAATAAACCATGCAAGAGTTCGACATTAGGAATATACTCTCTGTCTCCGGATCGCTTGTCTGAGCAGAAGTTTTACAAAATTGGTGACATAAAAGAGAAATGTGTGGTTCTTCCAAACAAAAAGAAATCTGTTGTTTTCCCTCTGCTTCACTTGAGGTAAAGGAAGAATAATTAAGCCTGGATGAATCTATATAAAAGCTTTTTTTTAAAACATTTTTCTAGTTCATTTTTTTTTTTTTTAATTTCCTGGTTTTATATTAATTTTTCACGAGTGGGGATATTGTAGATAGTATTAATTAATTCGATAATTTGTTTAGCTCATAAGAACGAAATCGCGCGCTTTTCACCCGGGTGCCGGGTCGCAAGATTGATTAGGGGGGGCAGAGGGGAAAAAAAACAAAAAAAACGCCGCTTGGCTTCAAGGACTAGAGGATCTACACACAGGGTTTCCCCCCTTCACCCACTAGCATTGCTGACATCGGCAATTCGGCAGTCGGCACCCCGCTGCTTTTTTCTTTTCGTTGAAAAACGCCACTTCCACTTCACTTCCATTCCCTTTCCCTTTCTCAGACACCAACAGACCAACACCCTTGCCTACCCACCACCAATCGGAAATAGTAGCAGCCTTCCTTCCTGTTCCTTTATTTCATTTCGTCGGTTTGTCTTTGGATTGGAGCTTAGACTTGACCTATTTGAAATTTTATTGAAGTTCACAAGAGTCAAGAGTGAGTGTCAAACGAAATTTATGAAGAAAATGACGTCCCAGCTCTCTCATCCTGGAGGTATGTTTTTTTCACCATTTAATTAATGTTCAGTATTATTTATTTATGCACCATTCGTATTACTTCTTTAAATTTGTATTTCCAGTTTGGCACGTGGTAGAATTTCTCGACGGTTCCGTTGCCGTTATAGGATCAACCTGGGTCGTGGATAAAAATAATGTTCGTTGGCCGTCGTCAAAAAATCCAAATGTTCTGACGCTATTGGCGAAGAAAAATGCTCTTCCTCAGTCCGACTGGGAGACCCATGGAATAAGAAGATTCATGGCCCAAAATATCGGTAAGTCATTTAATCGAATCACATAAACGGTGTTTCAGAATAAGTGCAAAAATATAAAATAGGTTGAAGTATAGGCCGGGCACTGGCGGATCCAGCATTTTATCAAGGAGGGGGGGGGGGTCGAAGCAAAAATGTTCACTTCACCACCCTGGTAGGGGGAGGGGAGATTCCACACCGCCAGTGAAAAAGAAAGAGGAGCCACTTTTCGTGCTTTCAAAATCCTTGGGAGGGGAGGGGTCCTTTACTCTCTCTGAGTTTCGTATGAATTTTCCCGTTTCTTTTGTAGTGATGTGATAACTGTCGATTCACATTTAATTTAATTTATTCATTTTCTTACCTCTATTTTTTATTTTGTGTATTTCTTTCTTATTTTTTATTATTAATTTGACCTTAAGGGGGGGGGGGGTCTGAACCCCCCCTCCGTGGATCCCCCACTGAGACCGGGGCCTTATTCTTGTTTCTTCTTGTTTAAATTATTATACGCCCCTTATTCGTACTTACCACCCTGATTTGCATTCATAAAGAAGAAATGCACCATAGTCCGAAACTCATATGCGGAATTTCCTGAAGATTAAAACGAGTCCTTCAAAACCTGGATTGGTGCAGAAATAAGGCCAGAAAATGTATGCCGAGAAGTATAGGCGAGGGTTGATTGGAGGGGGGTCGAGGAATCATCACTGCAGTTCCCCCTTAAGGATGGACTCTCGCCCGCCCTTAAATTTAGTGGAATGAGCTTCTCGTTTGCCCCTTCTCCTAAAAATAATGCACCGGGAATAATTTTAGACAGCGAGCACAGATAAGAAAAACAATAATAATAATAATAATAATTATTATTATTATTATTATTTTGGATCAATGTATATCTAGTACGGTAAAACAAGTTCAAAAATTACCCAAACCCGAACATGAAAAGAACAAAATTTCATACCCGTCATTTATCATTTTTAGCCAACATTTTTCGTTTTTTAGTGCATTAAATTTTTTTTTTTTTTTTTTTCAAATTTTGCCATCAAAAGAAGTAGACAGTAGATGTGTCGTTGAAAATCAACCGATTCCTATTTCGATGATTCCATCCAAAAGCCCACAAAATGGGCATGTTTTTCCTGTATTTGCAAGATTTCAAAGGATTGGGAAAGTGGCTGATCCACAACACTGAATCATCTGGATAAGTCACGACGACCGTTTTAATTGGTTTTTGAAAAATCGCGAAACATTTTAGCATTGCTTCGAATCAGGAGAAAAAAGCGTCAAGTTTCTCGGCGTTTTTGACGATTGTGAGGATTCCCTAGGAAATAATTCATCGATTTCGAAATGCTGTCACTATTGAAAAAATAAAATGAAAAGTGCAGTACATACTGAGAAATAACAGTTTTTCAGAGGAAAATACAATATTCTAAAAATCACTCAAAAATGCATTACTCTAAAATACCATAATGTTCAAATACTCTCAGATCTTTTCTGTCTAATTTTATAGGACTAAAATTACTTTCATAATATGTAATACAGTTCACTTTATTCTCCAGACTCGACGAAAGAAACTTGCAAGAGGTTAAAAATATTGGCCCCCGATCATGACATTGCGGTTGCCGGATCTGAGTGGCTGGCAAGTGTTCCCTTTAAAAGTGGAAAAAAGGTACCTGAATATTGAAATGTTCGTTGAATATTGAAATGTACGTTGTGATTGTGTATCTGTACGGAGCAAATTTTCTTGTTTTCCAGAAATTAATGATGGATACGACGCATCACATTCCTATGCCTCCAAATTTATAAGTGAAATTATTTTCAAAAACTCATGGTTTTCTATTGTTTGTATATTCTATAAATTAAAGTCCATTCGTTTTTTTGCAATCTACCTATCTACATCAGCGATCCAACCAAATATTACAGGACGATTTAATGCCTCAGATACATTGAATGATTGGAAAGTGCCATGTAATGAACAATTAAATTGCATATTATTTAAATGTATCTTAGTTTGTCTTTAGGAAATATGCATAACAAATATTATTCCTGCATAGTAATTCTTTACTTTTTAAACATTCCCTGACAATATATTTTCAGTAGTATTCTTCAACATGATATCAATAAAATCTTCGAATATTCATTCAATGAAGAATCACCATTGGAAAAGAAATATTGTTTATGACTTCATTAACGATCATTTTTTATACGTTACAATTCTTCATTTTTTAAACCTTTCTTACTAATGTTTTTTTCGGCAGTATATTTGATCATTATTATAACGTGACAGAGGAATATTTTTTGAATGAGTTTTTAATGGGAAATTGGTCCTTGAAAAGCGGACATCAGGAATATTTTTTGTTGCTACCTAACTAATATTTTTAAAATGCATTTTCCACGTTCAATGTTATGTGGGACGTTCCATAGCTCGGTGCTTCTTAAATTCTACGAGGTTTTCAGGTGTCGGATTTTTCTTTAGTATATTTAACTTCCGTTTTTTAATTCGATTTGCGGCCTTGATTTCTGGTGTCCACCAGGGCACTCCTTTCTTTCTCAGATCTTTCGCACCTCGTGGTATCGACTGCCTGGCGGCGTTAATTATGGACCTTGTGGTGCTCATTACGTCGTGTTCAATGTCTCCAGTCAACTCCTCAAAGTTCAGTGCTGACTCAAATTTCCCCCAATCGGCTAATTTCAATTTCCACCGCTCTGGGTGCTCCGTTAAGAAGCGGGATGTGTTGTGTCTCAGTACTATCGGAAAGTGATCCGACTGATGTAGATCATCAACAGTGAACCACTCAAATGATGTCGCGATTGAAAGACTAGACACGCTCAGGTCAATTGCATCGAAGCTTCCTGAACTCGATGTGAAATGGGTAGGTTCCCCAGTGTTCAGAACTATGAGATTACACTCTGTTATTACAGATTCCAATAGGCAACCTGCGTTAGTCGTTTGCCGAGAACCCCAGGCTAAATTGTGGGTGTTTGTATCACTTAGTACCAGTATGGGAGCTGGTAAGGCTCGAAACAATGCCTTCAGTTCATTCTGTCGCCATGATGGGTCTGGAAGGTACAAAGAACACACCGTGATAGGGACAGACACATTTATTCGAACGGCAACAGCTTGCAACGGTGTGTCTAAAATCAAGTTTTCAGCTTTAACGCCCTCTGAGACGTAAATAGCCACTCCACCATGTCGACGTCCTCCTTGAACTATCGTTGTGGGTTTATGGAATAAGTTGTACCCTCTCACTTGTCGAATGTACGTTTGACTGAAGTGCGTTTCCTGAATACCCATGATTACCGGGTTATATTTAGCTATCAGGTGTCTAAGTTCGTCACATTTGCCATGTAATCCTCTTGCGTTCCACTGTATAAAGTAGTTGTTTATTAAGGACATGTTATATTAGTTGTTGTTATACTGTTGATTCGCGTATTATTGTTATCTTGAACACACTTTTCCTGGCAAATTTTAATTACTTTCTTTGTCCTCTACGTCTTTGTTCCTTCCAGCTTCCACGTTTTCTCCCTTTCTCCCATCCTTTGCCACGTTTCGACTGGTTACTTCCAGTATCTGAAGTTTCTTCATTTTCACCGCTACCTTTAGAAGAAGTTCCTTCGCCATGAGTTCCCGACTCATTGTCAGTATTAGGTGTTGGGACTTCACTTGCATCCTTTCCCCCGGTGGTTTCCGAACCACCCGGAAGTTCCTCTGAATTGTTTTTGTTTGGGTGTGGTTTTTTACGCTGCACTAGATGCCACTCATTTCCGTTTTTTATGTATTCTGTTTCAGGAGTCATGAGAGCATTCGCCCCTTCGATTACCTCTTCACCTCTTAGATTGGGTGTAGACTTCAAGATATTACCTGCGTTCTCTTTAGAAGCAGCCTTCGAGTTGAGCGATCCACTTCCTTCCTGGATTAATTTCTCCTGGTGAGTACGCTTTTGTTCTGCTGCTTCTTTTACACTCTTTTCAAGGTCCTCGACAAAAGGAACAACTCCTTCAAGAGCCATCTGAGCAATTTCGGCCTCCCTGGTTCGCCGCGGTTTTCTTCGCTCTGCAAGCGGTGCAGGTGTACCGTTGCATGTTCCTTTCTTCTTCATTGAAGTTGCGCCCTCGACGCTTTTAATACTGGTGACTTTATCTGCATAGGTCACTTCTTCACTAACAAACCCGCCACGCTTAGCATAGGCCCTGGCCTCGAAGTATGAACAGTTTTGAATAACCTTTATTCTCTGTATCTCTCGTTCTGTTTTATAGGTGACGCACTCTTTGCTCGTCCCAGCGTGTGGCCCATCACAATTGACACACCTGGGTGGTGAAGCACATTGGTCATCATGTTTTTCTTTCCCACAGGGACATATTACCTTTGATTGACATCTAACAGCCACATGACCAAATCTGTAGCAATTGTAGCACTGCATCGGGGGAGGTATATACGGACGTACCCTAAATCTACGATAAGCCGCAAATATGTCTTTTGGGAGTGTTTTTCCCTTGAAGGTTAAAATAGCCGTACCTGTTTTCTCAATGGACCCTTCCTTATTCCTAGTGACTAATTTCACGGATGTTACATTATAATTTTCAAATGCCTCCTTAATCTCCTCCTCAGTGGCATGTCTTAATTCTCTGTCAAAGATAACTCCTCTTACCGAGTTAAGTTTTTCGGGGGCGATCGCTTTTACTTGGATGTCTCCAAGCTTCTCGCAAGCCTTCAGTTTGTCGGCTTGGTCCTTGGATTTAACTTCTACCACTAGTGACCCAACACGAGTCTTCCTGATCATCTCTACCTTTCCAACGGCTGCATCAACCCATTTCGCTAGAGCAAAAGGGGATACTTTTCCAAAAGACGTGCCAATTCCAGTTATTTCAACGATCTTTTCACAGAGCTCTTCATTTTTCTTCACCTCATAGGTATCTTTATAACCTACTCCTTGGCGTGTAATACCATCAAAACGAGCCATTATGGGGCTTCGATTTTTAAGTTTTTTCGATTTCCCACCCAAGTACATACTATCTACGTCGAAAGCATCGTATGGCTCTAGGGATATTTCTTTCCTCTTTCTGTCTCCTTCTGAATCATGTTGTGATATGGAGGAAATACTTTCCACACTACTAGTCCTACTGAGAGACCGAGCAAGGCCAGTCATTGATTTTAACAGGCCAGGGTGCCTGGACAACAAAGCACTCTTGGATGCTTTTCCAATCATTTCCTCATATTTACCAGATATCTGACTACTTTCACCTAAACTACTACTTTCTGCAGCAGTGCTACTACCTGCAATATCAAATGGGCTCTGGTTACAGGTGTGGACCAACTCCACCCCTTCCCCGTCATTGCCGGTTCCCAGTATTGAATCAACCGTGTACGCGCGTTTGTCATCCACAGGGGCCTGACCACCCTGCAGATTTCCAAGAATCAGTCCGGTTATTTCTTTTTGTATTGAAGCCATAAGTACTGATTTCGTGCGTTTTTAACCTTCCGCCAGGTCGGGGAGTTTCTCAACCCTGTGTCCAAAAGAGAAGTCCAAGTCCAGTCTACGTCGTCATCTGACTTTTGATGTTGAGATTTACTATTTGGGTAGTGGAAAGGGAAAGGAAAAGGAGAGGGAAGGGAAGCCCAAGGCCTTGGGGGCAGGCACAGGACTGGGATTTTCCCCTGCACCAGAGTTACAGGACCCCGGGTTTGCCAAGCCCGTATGACGCCGAGGCGTCACCCTGCGAGGTCCGGGACGCCTGTGGCTAACGAGGCCCGATCCCCGGCTTTTCTGTCAGGGGGTGCTCCCTTAGACGGCCGCCTTTCCAAGCTAACGGGTCCGCCTCCCCGCCTCTTTTAGTCGCCTTTTACGACACGCAGAGGATACGGTGGGTGTATTCTATCTCCTCCACCCCCACCCACAGAGGGATATTATTATTATTATTATTATTATTATTATCATTATTATTATTATTATTATTATTATTATTATCATTATTATTATTATTATTATTATTATTATTATTATTCAGTGGGCCCGCACCCGGCCTAGCCGAGCCCGAAGCGCTTAAGCCGTTACCGGCTCATACGCCATGCCCTTAGGGTCGGACTCGGAAAAGCCTAATGCGGGTCCGCAAACCTATCTACGACATTCACAAACTGAAGGACTCGGACCCCCTCGGCCCTCGAGAATGTGATGCCTGGCAACCTATCTGTCCCGAAAATGCGGAAACGAGTAGCCGCATACCTGTCACACTCCCCTACAAAGTACACATACATACCCGAGGAACATAGCCGATTCCTCTTCCAACTCGCAGCCCCGACACATTGGGTCTGCCACCATTCCCATTGTGTGGAGGTGCTTACGTAGCGCATAGTGGCCTGTAAACATCCCCACAACTCTCCGCATGCTGCCTCTACTTAGTGATAGTAGCCACATCGTCGCCTCCCTGTCCCATTCCCGAATGCAAGCCCTCGCTTGCCGACAGGCTGATAGGCTATTCCAACTCCTGGCGGCCTCCCTATCCGCCCAATCCTTTATCTGGGCTCTCCCCACTGTCTTGGAGACCGCAATAGTCGGCTCAGGTCCCCATACTTCCTTATTTGCCCTCTGTTTCGCCATTTCATCAGCTTTCTCATTCCCCTCGTATCCCCTGTGTCCAGGGATCCACGCGAGGGTCACTTCATTACCCATTCCCTGTAGCCTTGTGATGGCCCGCCGACAGTCCGCCACCAAGGCCGACTCCAGCACCGACCTGGCCACCACCCCCAGGGCTGCGCGGCTGTCCGCGTAGATCACCACTTCCCTGAACATCACATGCTTCCTAATTAGCTCCAGGACACAGTCATTTATCGCCACGACCTCTGCCTGAAAAACCGTGGCCAACTTTCCTAGGGGCCTACAGTTCCCACCTTCAAACTCCGGTATCCAGAACCCAGATCCTGTCATCCCCGATTCCAACTTAGACCCATCTGTGAAGCAATTCATGGTTCCCTCTTACACCCTGAATTCCTCTCTCGTACTAACTCGAATCCGTATCTTCCTTCCCAAGTTCAGTTGCTTCACGGTTTTGTCACTCTTCATCTGGGTGGCAGGCGCCTCCCGCTGGAGCTCCGTCGCTACTTCCGTGTGTCCCAAATCTCTCCCCCTAACCGCCCATTTCCCATGGACTTGCAACCCATAACATGTTTCCATTGCGCGCATCTTGACCTCCAAATATAGGGGTCACAGCCGAAGCAACATTTCCATTGCTGCCGTTGGAGTCGTCCTGAAGGCGCCCAGAGCCGCCAGACAGGCCAGACGCTGGACCCTGCCGAGCAACTCCCGCCCCCAGGAACACTCCACCGCTTTCCACCAGGCCAAAGCGCCATACAATATTCTGGGCCTAATTATACCTGTGTATAGCCACAGCATCCGTTGGGGGGTTAAGCCCCAGGTACTCCCCACTACTCGCCTACATTGATGAAATGTCCTTACCGCTCGTTTACACACATTGTCCACGTGGGTCCTCCACGACAGTTTACCGTTCAGGGTCACCCCCAAATATTTAGCTTCTGACACACTTTCTATTTCTCTTCCGTTCATCCTAATTGGCCCCCACCCTGCCAAGCTCCTCTTCTTCGTAAAGAGTATAAGCTTGGCTTTTTCCGGATTTACCGCAAGTCCTCTGCCTGCACATCAGTTATTCATTACGTGAACCGCCTGATTCATGAGACCGCACAAGGTGCTCAAGTCCTTCCCCCTCACCAATATCACCCCATCAACCGCAAAGAACTGACAATAAATATTCTCTCTCTCCAAAACTCGTATGAGCCCCTCTATGTCCAAACACCAGAGCAGGGGGGAAATGCAGGTGCCTTGAGGGGTTCCCCTCTCAGCCTTCACCACCACTTCCACACCACCCAACCAGCTCCACCACCACCCATCTGTTCTGCAGCATTACCTCCACGAACTCTATCAACACATTGTTCACACCGAACTCTCTCAACGCCTGTATCATACACTCCCTGGAGACATTATTGAATGCCCCCTCTATATCTACGAATAACCCCAAGCAGTACTCCTTACAAGCCAAACTATCCTCCACCCTCGAAAGTAGCGCATGCAGCGCCGTATCCGTCGACCTCCCCGCATTATATGCATGTTGATGCTCATGCAACCCTCTCCTAGCAAGCACTTCCTGCCGGGTATACAAATCTATGACTCGCTCCATTACTCTTAAGCCTACACAATTAATACTTATAGGCCTAAAATCCGCCGCGCAGTTACATGCTCTTCCACCACCTTTAGGTAAAAATTTCACTCTTACCCTCGTCCATGCCGTGGGGATTTCCCCCCTTACCAAGCAGTTCACCATCAGTCGACGAAGACTTTCTTTCGCCCTCTCATTTGCTTTCTGGATGACGATCGGGTATATTCCGTCATGCCCCGCCGCCTTGTAGGCTCCCAACGTCGCCAGCGCCCATCTGAAGCGCTCCCCTGTGCAGATCAGTTCGCTCTGTGCCCTCCGACTTCCGTCTAATTCACGCACTTCAGTCTCAACCGCAGTCATTTGCCTCTCCTCACACCCTGGAAAATGAGTGCTTAGCATATGATCCAAAATCCCCTTATTGTCCACTATCACTTCACCTGTTGGCAGCGTGATTGATCCCAGCTGCCATTCCACTTCATCCCTGATGACCTTGCTCAGTCTTGCCGTTTCCTTCGCTGATTCCACTTCTTCGCAGAATTTCCTCCACGCCGTCCTCTTCGTTCTCAGGAGGTCCCGCTTGTAGGCCTTTCTGGCTTCATTATACTGCTGCCAATCCACCCCAACCTTCGTCAACCTAGCTCTATTAAAGTTAGACCTCACTTTTTTACGCTGCTCCCTGAGCTGGGAGTTCCACCACGGCGCACCCGTTCCGCGAATGCGTCGGACCGGACAGGCTTCCTCAAACGCTTATTTCAACGATCTAGTCAGCTTGCTTTCTTGAAGTTCGACGCCATCCTCCTGCAGCTCCTGCTCCCCAGCTTGTTGTTGCTGTAGCTTCCTCTCGAATTTATCCCAGTCCGCTCGCCTGGGGTTTCTAACCGGCTTCACCGCCAACGGCTTCGCCCCAACCTCGAATCTAATTGGCCTGTGATCAGAGGAAATGTCATTACACACCCTCCATCCAGTTATCACGCCTCTCGCCCCCCCCCCAGAGCAGAATGTGGCGTCAATCACCTCACTCCGACTCCGAGTCACGAACGTGGGCATGTTTCCAATATTCATAATTACAAAATTCAGCCTTACCAGGTCTTCCAGAAGCTCCTCACCTGCCTTGTTCGCTATTTACGTGGCCGATCTTTCCACAATATGCGCGGCAGATGTTGGTTATAATCCAATATGCTGACGATGTATGTCTATTTACAAGTAATCACGTCTTAAATGCGTGAAAGGAATGCTTAAGCCGAGCCATAACTGATATGCTGGAATGGTCAAATCAGATGGGACTGCATGTGTTTAATAAAGAGTCTACTGTGTGCTTATTTAGTCGAAAAATAATAATTCCTTTTGGCACAAGCATTTGTCTTGGAGGACTTGTCTTGCCATGTGAACCAATCGTTCGGTTTTTGGGATTGTTTTTTCATCGGAAAATGAAGTGGACTGCCCACATAGATCACATTGAAGGAAATGCTGAGAAATATTTGAATGTTCTCCGTATGATTTGTTGTAATAACTGGGGCACGAATCAATCTACCTGTCTCCATTTTTACAAATCAACTTACAACAAGTTTCGAACCCGGCAGGCGCCAAAGCCTCCTTTGGGGCTCATACGCCATACCCAGATCTAACTGTGCACTTCACACCCGTACTACGCGGGCGTTTCGGTCGGTGCGCGGTTTGTTGAACGCACATCGCCGGGAACGCCCACAAGAAGTCGGGTGTGCCGTGTCACAGCTCGCCGCAGCCTTATAGTGTAATGGGCAATGGTTGGATTCGAACCCAGGCCCGCTGGGTTGTGAAGCGAGCATTGTATCCATTACACCATCGAGGCGCGCCTGATGCCTAACAACTACATTATGTACACTGACGGTGCCAAAACACGAGGCTCAGCCCCCCCCCCCTTTCACTGACACCAAAAAAATGTTCAAACTTCCAAACCATGCTTCTAGCTTTACATCAGAACTAATTGCAATAATTGAAGCTCTAAGGCGTGCTCGAGGTTTACCCCACAGCAAGATAGCGATAATGACCGACTGAAAAAGCATCATAGATAATTTACAGCACACTACTATTGCATCAAGAACATCCCACACCTGATTATCCAAATTCTACAAACGATCAATTTATTGAATGACCAACACAAGCAGGTACAGTTGGTTTGGGTTAGAGGACATGCACAAATTCCTGGTAACGATTAACTAACGGTTCACGATTAACTAACGGTTAAGAGATTAACGGTTTGTGTTAGACCTTGGAAGGGTAAGGACACCGTCAGGACCAAGCGCCTTACATCAAGCGATAAGTTTTTGTTTTTTGTCGTTTTTCCCCGCGTTTTAAGGGGCTTTTCTTTGTTTCTCTCTTTTTAAACTATCCATTTCATTTATCTTTACGAGGAATCTCTAATTTAATTTATTTATTTATTTTTTTTTTGTGCTTTCCCTAAGCACAGTATCAATTAACGTGCTCTTCCACCCCCACGATGGTGGAAGAGACAGATGGTGATGGAGGGGGGGAATTCCCAGTTTTCGGAGGGTATGAACGTGGTTGACTCAAACGTCATAAGAAAAATAAATAACGAGAGAGTTCAATTATTATTTCGCCAAGAGGATTCGGAGCCGTTCAAAATTTATCTAGAAAGCCTGAATGCGGGAAAAGAGGGTGCGGGGCGTATACATCCTATGTCGATTGGAAAAATGATCTTTGATTCCTTACCCGAGGTTTCAGATAATGTTATTTCAATCAAAACACAAGGGTGCAACAGGATCGTAATAGAAGTAAACAACTACGTATCTGCAAATAAATAGGTAGGAAACGAGGTATTCCGATATAAAGGGTTCAAAACTTATATCCCGGGTTTCTTAGTGCAACGCCGAGGAATAATTAGAGGTGTGGATAAAGAAGTGAGCGAAGAAGAAATATAGGAAGTGATTCGAGGGCCTACAGGAAACAATTTGGAAATTTTTTCAGTAAAATTTTGAACCGTCGAACAGAGGATTCTTCCGGTAAAAGCGACCCCAACTTTTTCTGTTTCATTCAATATTAAGGGACAGACTCTGCCCTGCCCCCCTACGTCCTTATTCATTTCGTAGTTTGCAAAGTGGATCCCTTCATCCAGAGAGTCGTGCAATGCAATAAATGTTTGCGCTACGGTCATTACCAAGACCAATGCAAAGGTGCGGTAAGGTGCAGCAAGTGCGGAGAAGCCCATGAGTTAAGTAAATGTAACGCGGAAGATAAAAGTTGCGTTCATTGCAAAGGCGCACATCTCGCTAACTGAAAGGAATAATTGTCCCCAATTCTTAAAAGAAAAAAACATTAAACAAATCATAAGCGAAAGCAATGTTTCATACCATGAAGCAAAATCCGCTTTAAATGGCCAATCATTTGCGGCAAATCTAAGGCCTCCGCCCATTAATAATTTATCTTCTTTTCCCTCTCTCGCCCACAGCATTTCCATCTTCAATAGAAAAACTGCTTCTTCAAGCTCTTTTCCGCGAACCTTCAAACGCGCACGAGATATACCACCGACATCAGTAGCAACCCCACAAATAAATTTAACGCAGAAAAATATTACCGGTGGTCTAATCCAATTTAACCCACACCGAACCGAAAATTCTGAGCAGAACACTCGCTTGACCATACTGAATGATTCTTTCAAGTCCGAGTTGGAAGTAATTATGAATAATTTACTCAAAAAAGTCGGTATTACAGACAATCAAATTTCGCGTGAGGATGCTCAACTAATTTTGTCCCAAACCATTCAGTCTATCACGGATGAACACTCAAATCTTCTATAAGCGGCTTCTCTCACCCTCGGTGGGCAGGGCCACAAAATATAAATATTGTGAATGGAGCACAATCTTAATATTTTACAATGGAATGCCAGATCCTTAGCAGCAAAAATGGAAGAAATAGAGAATTTCCTCCTAAGCAACAATGTTCAAATCGCTACAATTTCGGAAATTTGGTTTAAACAAATAAGTCCTATAATATAAAAGATTATAACATCCTTAGAGAGGATAGATCTGACGGAAGAGCCGGAGTGGCCATCATAATCAATAACAATATTCCGTTTAAAACTATTCGCAATTTCCCTTCGATAGATGGGCTAATGGTAGCGGGTATTTCTATTGAACTGAACACCGGATCCACGCTTAACATCGTATCAATTTATAACAGTCCAACTAATCAGCTGTCCCAACGCCAATGGGAGATTTTTTTCTAAAGTGTCACGGCTCCCGTTTTATTCCTGGGGGATTTCAATTGCAATAATAGAGCATTCGGCTCCAGTTTCTCGCAGCCCAAGGGCAGACACCTATTGGAAGCGGCTCGTGAAGCTAATTTAATTTTCCTTAACGATGGTTCAGATACTTTTATCAATCATTTCGACAATACCACCAAATCAGCTCTAGATATATCCTTTTGCAGCCCTAGCGTAGCACCGAATTTCACATGGGCTATTTGCAATGATTCCTTGGGATCCGATCATCTCCCTATTATTATTTCCTCATCGTTTAAAATTAAGAACCGATCCAACAGAAAATTTATGAAAAGATGGATCGACAGTAGAGCGAATTGGGATGAATTCAGAAACTGCTTGATCAACGACGCTAACCGGGCGGGTAATTCATATGAAGACTTCCAACAATCCCTGAAACATGCCTGTGACAGTGCTCTACCAAAATACGCTCCGAATAACAAAAAAAAGCTGTACAATATGGTGGAATGAAGACTGTTCCGCTGCAAAAAAGCACAGAGTCAATGCACTTCGTGCATATCGGAATACTCCTTCAATGAGTACATGGAGCTTAAAAGAACTAGTGCTGCGGCAAAACGCATCGCAAAGCAAGCGAAGAGACAATCGTGGAGAGCTTTCTGTGAGCAGCTCAACGGCAGCTTTCCTATAGGGAATAATAATTATATGGAAGAGAATAAAACATCTCAAAAAATCAGTTTCTGAAATCAACCCCCTACTTACAAAGGAGACTGATGCTATGAATTTTTATGTAAACTAACTCCCGACGACGTCCCTGAGCCTAGGATAGCTCATGAAGGTTTGCCACAAGGCGGAGCCCTAAGCACTACATTGTAGTACTCGATATATGTGGCAGATTTGGAGTCTGCTCTTCCAAGCTATGTGAATATTCTACAGCACTCGGACGATGTCTGTGTTTGTATGTCACGGAGCCAAGTCTGGAGCGGTGTGTGGAATTGCTTCGACAGGGCGTTCATTGTTTCTACGAATGGCTCAGTGGGAAAGGTCTATCAATCTCGGAGAGTAAGTCAGTAGTTTGTCCCTTCTCTAGGCATAGGTCTAGTGTGTTGAATGGCTACCAAACTATTCGGGAATTCAATTTCCTCATCAAAGACGACGTAAAATTCCTAGTGGTGCTCTTTTTACGATCCAACTTACGACAAACTTAATTGATTTAGACTCCCAGATAATGCCTCTAGCTACACCTGTGAGGTAGTAGCGGTACGAGAAGCTTTGACGTGTTTCAACAATCTCAACACCACCAAAGATGTGGTAATCATCACGGACAACAAAAGTATTCTGATGGCAATAAACAATCCTTTGGGATATTCTAGTGACTCAGTCTCCATGCTACAAATGCTAGATGTCGTATGTAAACTCAATAATAAAAACAAAAAAAATACATTTTTCCGGGTTCCAAGCCACTCTGGAATCGTTGGTAACGAACGGGCCGATTGCTTGGCGAAAAGTGCGTGCTCTACCGGCAATATTTTGACGTTAGAACTAAATTACACTGAGTTTTTCGGATTGAGCAAGTCTATAATCCACCAAATATGGCACCGCACTTACCAAAGTTCAGAAACTGGCCTATTTTACTCACAACATAACCCCGAAATGAAGTGTTCCCCATGGTTTCACAAACAGAATGTTCCCAAAAACTTGTGTTCTGCAATATGCCGCCTCAGGACTAATCACGAAATTCGCCCGGCGTATCTTAGCCATGAATTAGCACTTTTTTTTTTAAAATTAATTTTAGCTGCGTAGAAGCTTTTGTTCGCGCTGATTTCTACATTTAAGCCGTGGAATTGGCGTCATACTCCGCGAATCGACGATTTTTTTTTTTTTTTCTTCTTCTTCAATTTTGGTCGGAAGTTGCACCGTGAGACCACGAATCAGCGCTTTTTCGCAGTCAAAGCCACGAATATTAGTGCTTTTTCCCAAGTTTTTCCCGCGTCAGGCAGTTGGGCAGTTGCCTAACTTAGGACTTGGCCTTTATTAGCAGTTTTTTCCTCTAAATTTTAGTCGTAAAATGGTCGCTATACTATACAGCGATTCAAAGCTTTTTCAAATTTCTGTTGTGAAGGTGCATCGAAAAACCTTAAATTTGCGGATATCCAAGCTTTTATCTGCGTTCTTTCCTTAAGAACAGCACATTAGTGCGCATTCTTAATTTTAGCCGGAACGAAACGGAATTTACGTTGGGGAAAAGCCCGCTAATCCTTGACCATTTTTCAGCGTAGATATTCGCAGTAAAGTGGGCTCAAGTAGTGGGACTTTAGAATTGGAATAAATACTCTTGGTGGAAGTATTTCTCAATTTACATACTGTAATTTGCATAAAAATTCAAATATTCCAGTCTCTGTGTCCGAATTTTATAATTTCTTTCTTTCAAATCCATCGACTCTAAGCCTGAGCTTGAGTTTCAAGTTGAGTCTCAACTGACTCGGATTGAGCGTTGACTTGACTTTCCACT
This sequence comes from Corythucha ciliata, assembly GCA_038030265.1. NCBI lineage: Eukaryota > Metazoa > Arthropoda > Insecta > Hemiptera > Tingidae > Corythucha > Corythucha ciliata. The sequence goes on along the minus strand of CM075941.1, from coordinate 805,975 downwards.
TGAACTTCACTCTGCACCTCTTGGGTTTCGGTTGTTTGGACGTCTTGGTTCGCGCTCGTCTGCACTTCTTGGGTCTCGCTAGTCTGCGCCTCCTGGTTTGCCTGCACTTCAACTTCACCGGTCAACTCGACTCCATTCACCCGATCAACTCGTTCATCGACCGCCTCATCGATGTCTCCACTGATTTCAACGGTCGCTTCCCCGCTGCCTTCGAGTTGCTGTTCAGCCTGAATCACTTGCTGTTGTTCTTCTTGCGTTGTCTCAGTGACTGAAGTCATTGGAGAAACTTCTACGGCGGCTGCCGGTTGAATCACTTCCGAAACAACAACGGGAGTCGAAATCGTAGCTGGTTCAACCACTGCTGAAGTCGCCTGTTGAACGACCTTTTGAGTCTGCACGGTTGATGGTACGGTGACTACTGGAGAAGTAACCGCTGTGGTTCCCGCAATGACGGTCTGACCCGGAGAACCGGCTCCCCAGACGATTGGTACCTGTGGAACAGCGTAAATAGTCTGTGCGTCCCAAAGAATGGGTCGTTGGCGACGGTTGAGTTTTCTACGGAGATGATGATGCTTGCGCGGGGGTGGTGGATAGGACGTGTAGTAGATGGTTGATGGAACGGTGTTCAGAGCTAATTGCTGTTGTTGCCCAGCTAGGAGGGCTTGTTGTTGTTGCACCTGTTGCTGCAAGGCTTGCTGTCGGAGAAGTTGCTGTTGAACCATTTGCTGTTGAAGAGCCTGTTGTTGAATAGCCTGTCGTCTTAACGCTTCTTGTTGAATTGCCTGCTGTCGCACAGCCTGTTGTTGGAGCAACTGCTGTTGAATTGCTTGTTGCTGAAGTATTTGCTGTTGAAGTGACTGTTGAGTGAGCATTTCGTTCGCCACGGCTGGGTCATTTTGATAGCTCAATAACGCTTGCCTCTTCACACGGTTACCTGTGAAACGAAAACATCAAAATTTAAAACGAAATCGGTTCAATTATCTGTCACATAACCTACAAAACGAAGGCACGATGAGCAGCTGTACGGCCGCTAAAATATAAAAAACTCTCATTCTTCTTTTTCAGTACACAAAGTTCAATAGTGCGACTGAAAGATTGAGAATTATTGAATGAGGGGATTTTTTATATCGTTCAGAAAAACAAACTGCCCTCGCGACAGAACACTTGTGTAAACGCATTTGGCCCTGCGTTGTGTTCACAACTTGAGCTTTACGTAAAGCAAACAGAAGCGACAGTCCCTTGTCATGTAAATGTCTGAAGAACATTTTGAGAAAAATAAATTTTACATTTCTAAAGCGTTAGATTGAGAGATTTTGTGAAACGGTTAGGCTAATAAGGCGAATAAAAGGATTGATAGAAGAAACAATTGTGGCTCATAGCGATATGAAGATTCCTTTATTATTTTGTTTTTCATTGAATGGAATAAGAAGCGCAATTACAAAAACAATATTATATTGCAAGGAACTAATTCAAAGTTTAACGACTTTGATGCACTCAATCATCGTCTCCTCCATCATCCCCACCATCATCACCATCATCATCCCCACCGTCATCGCCATCATCATCTCCACCATCGTCATCACCGTCATCATCTCCACCATCATCACCGTCGTCATCTCCATCGTCATCTCCATCATCATCTCCACCAGAATCGCCTCCATCTGATCCACCATCATCATCATCATCACCATCAGATCCTCCGTCGTCATCGCCTCCGTCCGATCCTCCATCGTCATCATCACCATCTGATCCTCCGTCATCGTCACCTCCATCCGAACCTCCATCATCGTCTCCACCGTCCGAGCCACCGTCGTCGTCACCTCCGTCTGATCCTCCATCGTCATCACCACCGTCTGATCCTCCATCATCATCTCCACCATCGGACCCTCCATCATCGTCTCCTCCGTCATCATCTCCCCCGTCGTCGTCATCACCACCATCATCTCCACCATCGTCACCACCATCGTCTCCACCATCGTCTCCACCATCGTCACCACCATCATCTCCACCATCGTCACCACCATCGTCTCCTCCGTCGTCACCCGCCGTATCCTCACCAGCTACCGCTCCATCGACCCCTCCTCCCACCTGTAATTGACGTGTCGCCCCTAGCGCATCTAAAGAAACCACAAAAAACCATAACCCAAATTATATCAATGAATCATACGTACAGGCAACGCTTCTGTTCCATCCCCATCTGCCGTCGCAGCAGCGTTTTGCGACTCACCTCCAATGGCAGCAGCCGCCTCTCCCTCTGCTCCTGTCCCTCCTGCCTCCTCGTCAGCTTCTTCACTGCCCGCATCCTCCTCCGATCCACTGCTTTCATTGCCGCTGTCATTTTCATTTCCGTTGGCCTCACCCTCCGCTCCCTCCACGACTGTGACGGCCTCGCCTGTCGTTTCTTGAGCAATTCCTGTCGCCTCCACTGCACCGTCGTTGGCCTCCGCACCATTTTCCATCGCGTTGGTTGCCGCTTCAGCTTCATTAGTGGTCTCTGTACCGGCTGCTGCGTCGGGAGTGGCCACCGCGTTGTCATTGTCGGTTTCCTCGGAGGAAGCACTGCTGTCTTCACCACTTTCATTTTGATTATTATCGTCAGCATTTGGTTCGTCAGCTTCGGTGACAGCCTCAACAGGAGTGGCTGTTTCATCCACTGCGGCAGGAGTGCCTTCATCAGCTGTGGCAGGAGTGCCTTCATCAGCTGCCGCTGCTAGGGTTTCTTCAGTCACTGCGGCAGGAGCTTCATTTGCGTTTTCTTGTGCGGCAGCAGCGTTATCAGCGTCCTCCGCCTCCTCAGACGAAGCACTACTGTCTTCTTCGCTGTCATTCTGGTCATTACCGTTATTAGCTCCACCAGCCTCAGCAACAGCAGCAGGGGCTTCATTCAGAGTAGCTGGAGCAGCATCAGCCGCTGCTGGAGGATCTTCAGTCGCTACAGGCAAGTCGCCAGTCACTGCTGGGATGTCATCAGTCACCGTTCGGGTATCTTCAACCACCGCGGGAGCGTCATTGGGTGGCGCGTCATTAGCGTTGGCTTCCGCGGCAGCAGCGTTTCCGTCATTGCCGGCTTCCTCCGCCTCTTCAGACGATCCACTGCTCTCGTCACCGCTGTCCGCTTCGTTGTTTTGTTCAGTTTGAGCTCCGTCTCCATTAGCTGCAGGAGTATCAGCGGTGGGAGTGTTTTGAGCCTCCGCTGGAGTACTTTCTTCCTGCGCTGCTGCCACCACGCCTACGGATCCTTCAGCTTCAGCCGCTGCCGTTTCTACGCCTTCTCCCGCAGCTGGAGTTTGAGGAGCTTCTGGTGTGGCCTAATCAGTAAAATTAAGAAAAAAAACCCTGTACGAACAGAACTTTTGTCGTTCGACAAATTTTACCGTTTCTTCGTCTTCTTCCTCACTACTCGCCGAACTCTCATTGTCACCATTGGCAGCATTATTTGCTTGAGCCGCAGGCTGAGTGCTTGCACTGGCTGCCGCGACTGCCTCCGCTAAATTGTCCACGAGGTTTACTTCAACTATTTCGACAGCGTCACCACCCCCTCCAACGGCGCCTGCGTCACCCACTGTTTCATCGCCGGCTTCATTGTTGGGTTCCGGTGAAGCCTGAGCCTTCAGGATGAGTTGGTTATTCAAAAGTCAAAATAAAAAAGCACACGCAACAAAATAATACCTCTGGAGCGGTTGCACTGGGTGTAGTCGGCGTTGCTTCGGTTGAGTCTTCCTCTTCACTGCTGCTTGTTGAAGCTTCACTGCCATTCTCCGCTGGAGCGGGGGTATCACCAGCATTTCCAGTCGCGACAGTGGTTTCAGGCGTTCCTGCTTGAGTCTCTGTCACTGCCTCTACAGCTGTTGCTGCGTCATTTCCGTTGCCACCTTCATCGTTCCTATTTTCAACGTCGATACCCGTTGCAGCCATTTCCTCGGCAGCTGTTTCAGTTGCTGCTCCACCGTCAGCAATGGCAGCGTCTTCACCATCAGCAGCACCAGCGTCACCCGCGGTTCCACCATCAGCAGTACCCGCGTCACTCCCGGCTTCTGGAGTTTCGGCCGATTCCTTCGAAAAATTTGTTATAGATAAGATTTGAGAGACCCGAGGGTTAACTCACTTCTGAACTACTCTCGCTAGTACTCGAAGATTGACTACTTTGCTCGGAAGAGCTTGCGCTCTCGGAGGCAGCGGGCTCGTCTACTGCTGGTGCAGCGGCCTCGTCTGCTGCTGGTGCAGCCTGGTCTCCCCCACCATTATTTCCATTTCTTTGTAAGCCATCATTTTCATTCTTCAAAACCAAAATTAAAAGTTTATAAACTCGTCCCCCCTCCCCAGGAAACAGCCATTCAGAGAATTACCGGAGCTTCAGTATTGACGTTGGGGGCACCATCCGGTTCCGTGTCCTCACTATTGTCCGGTACCACCATAGAGGCCTCGATGAACTGTTCGGCCAAATGATTTGGCATCGGTGGTGGTGGGGGTGGAAGAAACTGTCGGAGTAGGCTAGAAACATTCTCGTCGAGTGCTATTTTGTGCGTGGAAGTTTGCCGGAGGCGTTTAATTCGCCCTTCCTGGGTAGCGCTCACGTTCTTAGGGACAATAAAGACATTTTTGAAGAATTTGTTCCCAACAAATTGATAGTTGTGGTCAAAAACACGTTACATTTGTTGTATTTTCATGGAGCTTGTAGTTATTTTCAAGAATTTCCTTCTCAAGATTTTCGATTTGCGCTGAGTCTAAAAAAAACAAAACACAAATGCATATCACACAGTGGGGGAAGGAACACAGAAATATTCACCTCCAAATTAGCTACTTACCGTGTACTACCGGTTTGGCTAATGCCGTAACTACTACGCAAAGCAAGATGAATAGTAGCTTTATCTTCATCTTGAAGGAAAGTGGTAGAACAATTGAAAGAGCACCGCTAAAAATATTTATATCCTTTGTTTACCGTGAACCAATTGGATAAATATAAGGGAGAATTGAATAAATTTAAGAGGAAATGCGTACAGAAACCACGTAAATCGTTTATAATTGTCTTTGACGGCCTCACAGTCAACTCGGATATTCCGGTAGTTCTTAACAAAGAGAGTATGGTTGAATTAGAAAGGTGCAAGTATACGTAGCACTGGCAAGTAACGTGCTTCAATTACATTTTTAACTTGTCGATTTTATAATTCAACGGCATAATTCAAGCTCCCTTGTAATAATTTGGCCCTACTCTGCCAAACAACAGGAAACTTCGATCAGAAACCTCTTTTTTGGCCAAAATAAACTAACACTTAGCACTGACGACTAAGCGCCATATCTTGCCCTAATAAATAAATGAACACAAAATATATTTTATACGTAACCGAATAATTTTTCCTCAATTTTACTCTGGAAGTTGTACCGTGAAACCTCGAACTGGAGCATTTTCTCAACTTTTGCTCCAAATGAACGCTTTTTCTAAATTTTTAGCCGTATACTTGACACAAGAACAGCACATTAGGGCACATTTAGCCTCCAGAGGACCTACAGAAACTGGGGACTAGCCATTTTTATCTGTTTTAGCCACGAAGTAGTCTCTAGTAGCCGTTAATTAGGCGTTTTCTCCATTTCATCATTGAACTATAGCCTCCAGAATAGCAAAATTGTGCTTTTCCCCAATTATACTCATGAATTTGCCTCATGACCTGAGTCCGGCATATGGCAAAATCGACCAACTCGCGAATCAAAATTGCCAAACTGATCCTTCGCGCCTTACAAATTGCCGAATTGGCGATTCGTGCCCCAGAAATGGCCAATTCATGCTTTTAAAATGGTAAAACTGATTATTTGCGTTCAAATGGGGAAAACCACAAAAATGACTCTATGCGCCCATAAAATGGCTAAACTACAATTTCCCAGCTTGAAAATGCTGAAACTTGCTCTATGGATAGCAAAACTAGTCATCCACGCTATAAAAATGGTCTGACTATTTGTGCCTTGGTTAACTGATGATTCATGCCATATAAATGGCTAAACTGACCGTTCGCACCTAAAACAATGACTGGTAACAGACGATTCTTACCCTGAAAATAGTCCAAGTCCACGCCCAAAAAATGGGGACGTATTGACAATTCGAGTCAATAAAGTGACTCTAAGCGCCACTATAATGAATATACTGGCGGTTTAGTGCCTTGAAAATGCTCAAACGACGATTTGTGCTCTGAAAAATATCGTTTTACCCTGTGAATTAGCGATTTTTTCCGGAATTTCAACCTCTTTCAATTGAAATGTTCTTAATTAAGTCCCAAATTAGCGTTTTCTCAATTTTTGCCTGGAACTTTGCATCGAGTGACTTGAAATTAGCGCTTTTTTCAATATTTTGGCAGGCCGAGATTCCTTAAGATTCGGCCAGCATCTCACCCGTCCCCGGGTCTTATCTGGCTTGCGCCTCATCTCTGGTCCGGAAAGTTCCTGACAGAGTAGGCCCCATCTCTCAACCCCTAACCACTTTGCCACGGCTGTGGACCACGTGGGGGGGGGGCTGCGGGGCTGAGGTTTTCGTTACCCTTCCCGAGAGGAGCGCACCTCGGGCCTTACCGAGCAGGGAAGGTTACCCTACTCAAGGCTCAAGGGTGAACCACTTGGCACGCTCCTGCCGAGTCCGGACATCAGGCAAGAACCCGAACAACTGTCGTCCTGTGCTACTGCTAGCCCAGCGCCTCTGTCAAGTCTCAATCACTAATTGATCGAGTAGGCGGAGCCCCCACGGCTCTCCCCACTCATCCGCCCAAAGGGGGATGTACTCGGACCAAGTCACCACGTTACAGCACCAGCTCTAGGTTTCCCTGGGCTAGACGACTCCTGTGCAGGAGGTCGTCCGGAGGGGGGCGTCTCGACCAAGACCTGCAGAGCGTCCGAGTCAACAGTCTGGTAAGCCCTAGCCACCCGGATAAGTGCCTGCCGCTGCAGGCTGCAGACCTTACGCCGCTGCGCCCTGGTGGGGTGGTACCACCATGAGAGCGTTCGGATCAGTGGCGGATCTAGGATTTTATCTTTGGAGGGGTTCTACCATGAACCCCTCTCTTTTTTCCTGAGTTTTAGCCGCTAAAATGCCTCTATAAGAACCAATAATTGGCATTTTCTTTCATTTAACCATGAATTAGCGGTTTTCTACAATTTTTGCCGCCATCCAAGTGCTTTTTCTAAATTTTAGCCGCGAATTTCTTTCTTCATTTCAGACGCGAATCACTGCGTTTCCTCAATTTTCGCCGTGAAGTAGTGAATTTTCTCAAATTGACCAGCGATCTATCGTTTTTCCCAGTTTCAGCGGCGAATAAGCGCTTCTTGCCCACTTTAGCCGCGAATTCACTGAATCTTTAACAGCGAACGAGCTCTTCCTCTACATTTTACACGGCAATTAGCGGTTTGTCTCAGTTTTAGCTACGAGTTAACGTTCTATTCCTCTAATTTTTAGCGTTTTTCTTCACTTCTTAGTCGTGCGAAATAGCGCTTATCACCACTTTAACTGCAAGTTATCTCGTTTCCTCAATTCTAGCAGAGAATGTTTTCTTCGTTTCAGCTGAGCATTATTTCCGAATTTTAAACGTGAATTATTCCTTAACCCGTTAACGCCCAAGTTTCCTATACTAGTTTTATCTCAATTATTTCTGTATATTCTGTTTCCTATTGCCCTATTGTTATTAAAAAATATTTTTTAGAATCTGAACCCCCTGTGAGCGCTGGTTAACAAAATGAAGGGCTTAAAAAAACGGAAGAAGAGAAAAATGATGAAAGTTAAAATTAATATATTGAAAATAAAAAAAATTATTTCCACGATAACGCTTTTCTTCTTCTTGTTGAATCTCGCTGTGGGGGATGTTCTCCGCTGTCCGAGGATGTGGCAAGGCTGTCGATTGGAGAGTTCGAGGATGAAGAAGTCGGAAAAAGAAATCCTGTTGATTCCGTAGAAAGCTTGCTCACAAAAAGGCCAAGAAAAAATATGCTTCTTTTTCGCATCTGTTCTTTTAAAAAACTGAATTAATAATTATTATACAAATGAAATAACAGTGAAGCGGATCGTCCATTTTATCGCCCCGAAATTCGCACGAATTTATTATTCAATTGGTAAAGGACACACTTTGACCACTGATCTAATAAATTCTCCTTGAGAGTTTTTGACTTTCACAACACGAACAATATTGTCCTTGCCCGGATACACTTGTACGACTCTTGCTGTTTTCCATCGTAGAGGAGGGGAGTCGTCGACGAGAATGACGAGATCACCAATCTTTATGTTTCTGGCTGGTGAAAACCATTTCGACTTGGATTGTAATGTATGGAGATAATTTCGCGACCAAATCTTCCATATTCTTTGAGTCGCTCTTTGAAGGAATTCCCATCTTGTTGAGAGCCTTTTCTTTGAATCCAAAAGACTTGGTTCGGGGAATGACAAAAGGGGGGAACCGATAAGAAAATGGCCTGGAGTTAGAACATCGTATTCTTCGGGGTCGGAGGAGAGAGGAGTCATAGGACGAGAATTTAGAATTGCTTCGACCCGAGTAAAGATTGTTTCAAGCTCCTCGTAAGAGACTATTCGATTGCCGATGTTCTTAGCCAGTTGGGATTTGGCTGTTTTTATGGCTGACTCCCCAATTCCACCGAAGTGTGGACTGTAAGGAGGGTTGAAAGGCCAGTTGATGCCCTTCTGCACCATGGCGGTATTGATAGTGGTGAAATTGGGATCGCCAGTTATAGCCTTTAGAAGAATTCTCTTCGCCCCAACGAAATTGGATCCACGATCTGAATATAGATCAGTGCACAAGCCACGGCGAGACGTGAATCTTGTTAGCGCAGCAATGAATGCTTCTGATTTGAGGCTCGTGACGATTTCGAGATGCACCGCTAGTGTTGTAAGACATTTGAATATACACATGTATACCTTGACAGGTTTAGAATTACGGGAATTAACGATTCTAATTACGAAAGGGCCCGCGAAATCAGTGCCGACGTGAAGGAAGGGTTTTCCTTGTTGGACTCGGAAACCCGGTAGATCACCCATTGGAGAGGTTGAGATTCGAGGATTCGCCTTGTAGCATTTAATACAACGGAAAATTCTGTAACGAATTACACGCCAAAATCCAAAATTTTCGCTGAAGTAGGGCTTGTAAATAAGTGGGACCGACATGGCCGAAAAAAGAATGATAATGATCGATAATCAAATCCGTTAAGTGACATTTTTTGGGAAGTAGGATAGGAAATTTTGTATTGAAGTCCAAATCGGAATTACGAAGTCTACCTCCTACGCGAAGTATTCCTTGTTTATCTAAAAACGGGTTCAAACGTTGTAACTGAGGTGAGTAAGGTGTTTCTAGCTTCATTTGTTTGACATCACGACCAAAGTAATGATTTTGAGTGCCTTTAATTGCCGAAAGTAATGCTTCATTGTATTCAGGTATTGTCAAAGGACCCCTTTTCACATCCGATTTTAAATAACGAAAGAAACGAAAATACGAGGCAATTGTTTTTTGGAGTTTAACCAACGACGAAAATTTTTGAATGTAAGTTTCTAGTTTTGAACCAGTGAGAGAAGTCAGGACTACGCTATCCTTCTTTATTTCTGACATAAACTCATCATCTTCTTGCTGAGAGACTGCGCTACTTGGCCAGTCGTTTTGATTACTCGACAACCAGGATGGACCGTACAACCAATCGAAAGAATTAAGAAATATATCTGGATAGCATCCACGACTAGCGATATCTGCTGGGTTAGTATCCGTCGATACATATCTGAACACAAGAGGATCGAGCAACGAATGAATCTGAGCTATTCTATTCGAAACAAAGGTTTTCAAACGACTAGGATCGGAATTAATCCACTTCAAAACGGTTGTCGAATCACACCAAGCATTAGTTTGAAACGAAGTAAAACGTTTTTCAATAATTTGACGCGAATAATGAATTAATTTAGACAGTAGAAGAGCGCCGAGAAGTTCTAGTCTGGGAATTGTTAGCGATTTCAAAGGAGCTACTCTTTGACGAGCGACGAGGAAAAAGGTTTGAACGTCATGATTGGAATAAGAAATCCGCAAATAAACAACTGCCGAGTATGCACTAAGAGAAGCGTCCGAAAATCCATGCAATTGCACTTCGAAAACGTTCAAAGTATTTACGAATCTAGGGATGGTGAATTGATGCAGAGACGAAAGTTGTTTTGAAAATTTGCCCCAGGTTAAGAGTAAATTTGTTGGTAAAGGTTCATCCCAACTCAAGGTTTGCTGCCAAAGTTTTTGAATGAAAATCTTGATCCAAATAACAACTGGACTTAAAATACCGAAAGGATCCCAGATTTTTGCCAGAGTGGAAAGTACTTCTCGTTTCGTGTTAACGATTTTTAGATGTTCAAAATCAAAAGAAAAAAAATCTTGGCTAGAATGCCACTGAAGTCCGAGAACTTTAAAGTTATTTTGAATTTTACCGATATTGACGCAGTCATTTTCATCTATTGGTCCCGAAAGTTCGATTGCTTTTAAGTTGGATTTCCACCCTTTTAGATTAAATCCTCCATCGCGAAGAAGTGCAGTGATTTGATTTTTGAGCTCAACTACTTCGTCTATGTTTGAAGTTCCAGTAATGATGTCGTCTACAAACAGATCTGAATTTAGGGCTTTAGCCGCTAATGGATACTTATCCTTTTCCTCTTCTACGAGACGTTGGATAGTCTTCATGGCCAAGTAGGGTGAAGAAGTCTGCCCGAAGGTCACTCGTGTAAGTTCAAGTTCCTGTAACTGGACTGTGTCTGGACGTTCTCGATATAAAAGAGACTGAAATCGTCTGTCGACAGGGTTTACGATTATTTGTAAAAACATTTTCTCAATGTCGTTAACTAAGACAATTTTATGAAAACGAAAATTGATTAAGATTTCTACGACATCTTTATGAAGTTTTGGACCACTCAGCAAACTGTCATTGAGCGAATAACCGCTGCTAGTTTTTGCCGACACATCGAAAACAGGACGAACCGGTGTCGTTGATGATTGCTCTTTGACAACAGGATGATGTGGTAGATAAACCTTAACTGCGTTGAAATTTTCATCTGTCGATGGTAAGAGGTATCCGAGTCTTTTATAGTCTGAATAACGCTATGGTACGCCGAAGCCAAGTTGGGATTGATTTTTAACCGATTTTCAAGTTTGAAAAGTCGAGACTGAGCCACAGTTTTAGACTCACCGAGGGGAACAAGGGGTTGGCGAAATGGTAACCTTACTATAAAACGACCACTTTCATCACGATGAACCGTATTCGAAAAATATGCTTCGCAATATTTGTCTTCGATCGAGAGTTCCTCATGCTTCGGGACATCTTCAAGCTCCCAGAACTTCTTTATTGCGTCGTTCAAATCTTCTGAAACATCTGACGTTGTTAAAAATTAGGAAAGATGAGTGGGGAAACTTGATTCACTAGTTTTGCCAATGATGACCCAGCCGAATATGGTTTCTAAAGCTGAAGGAAACCCATTTAATTTTGCCCCAGTGACGATATCTGTGTAAAGATCTGCCCCTAAAAGGCAATCAATCGAAGAAGGTTTATAAAATTCAGGGTCACTTAATTTCAAGTTTTTCAGATGGCTAAATTTTGAAGGAAGTTTCACCGTTGGAAGAAAATTTGAAATTCGAGGTAAAATTAAAGCAGAAGTTGTTAAAACGAGTTTTTCAGGTTCATCATCGATGGGCTTGATTTGAATTGAAACGAGACCTTTTATTTCCTTGACCGGAGTTTGCCCTATTCCCGTCATGGGAACGTTAACGCGACGAATTTTCAAGCCTAGGCGATTGACACATTCAGCAGTTAAATAGCTGGACTGGGAACCACTATCTATAACTGCCCGAATTTTTTGAAAGTTTCCTGAAGAATCCAAAACGTGAATTAAAGCAGTAGCCAAAATGACACCAGCTGATTCCGCAACGAGGCTAGTTAACGCAGTGGATGGTCGAGGGGATTCTTCTTGAGACAGTTTTGCAGGAGGAGTTACGAAATGTAAAAGGGAGTGATGTTTTTCTTTGCATAGGGAGCAAGTGAATTTTGAAAAACATTTTTCTGTTTGATGATTAGAACGCAGGCAGTTGGAACAAAGTCGTTTTGCCCGTACGAATGAAATCCTTTCCTCAGCGCTAAGATTTTTGAATTTTGAACATTGATAGAGTGAATGTAAATCGATGCAGTAGGGACATTTTGCCTCTTTTCTAGTAGAGATAAAAGAATGTCCAGGCTTCATTCTAGAGTTGAACGAATTTTGATTGATCTTATCATTTTTCGAAATCGGTGTTTCGACAGAAGAAAAGGCGATTTTCATGGCATCGCATCGTTTTTGAAGAAATTCCAAAAGATCATTAAATTTTGGAAAATTTGACGAATTTTGAGTTTCAAAGTCTTGCCTCGTTTTTGTGTCCAATTTTGAAAGAATGATTTGGAGTAAGAGAAAGCTTCAGTCATCTACGGGTAGATGCAATGACTTGAGGGCTGCCAGATTTTTATTCAAATTAGACACCAACTGTTGCAGTTGTTGAATCGACGGGCTGGAAGTGAATGGAGGAAATTGGAGTACGTTGTTAACATGTATTGATGCTATTCGACGGGGATTATTGTAGCGTTTTTCGAGTTGGTTTAGAGCATTTATGTAATTTTGCGAAGAGACGTCGATTGAAGCTATTTCCGTAGCTGCTTCGCCCTTCAAAGCTAATTTTAAATAATGAAATTTAGCTCAGAAATGTTCGAGTCATCCCCAAAAGCGAATTGAATGTTTGAATGAACGAAGGCCACTCTGTTTCATCTCCACTGAATTCAGGGATTTTTAACGATGGGAGGTTAGAAAAACGAGTTGTGGTGGGCGGGACTGCTAGAAGAGTAGCAGAGTTTGTTTTATGAGCAATGGAAGAATTATCTTTGCCCGATTTTAGAAAATAATAATTATCTTCTAGTGTCTTAAAAAGAGCTGAAATACTTCTCATTTCTTCCTCGTCCGATACCTGGAGCTGAAGACCGATGTACTGCTCTTCGAGGAAATCTCTCTTCGCTTCTATTTCTCCCAAGCGTAGGTCAAACATGAAATCTTCCATTCCTACGACGGTGTAGAGTGTCCGGAGATCTTGACACTTCTCGCTCTATCGCTCGAGGTATGTCTTCATTTTTCTACATTCTTCGTCCATTGATGCGGCTCGGTAGGACCAAAATGTGAGCGCTGGTTAACAAAATGAAGGGCTTAAAAAAACGGAAGAAGAGAAAAATGTTGAAAGTTAAAATTAATATATTGAAAATAAAAAAATTTGTTTCCACGATAACGCTTTTCTTCTTCTTGTTGAATCTTGTTGAATCTCGCTGTGGGAGATGTTCTCCGCTGTCCGAGGGATGTGGCAAGGCTGTCGATTGGAGAGTTCGAGGATGAAGAAGTCGGAAAAAGAAATCGTGTTGATTCCGTAGAAAGCTTGCTCACAAAAAGCCCAAGAAAAAATATGCTTCTTTTTCGCATCTGTTCTTTTAAAAAACTGAATTAATAATTATTATACAAATGAAATAAAAGTGAAGCGGATCGTCCACCCCCTCCCCTGCACACGTAATGACCTGTCCTATCCATAGGACGCTGGGCGCTTATGTAGTTTCAATTGGTCTCCATAAAGGCCTATGGAATATAAAAAAAAATGGTATGGAAACTTGATTAATTTTTACCAGAGCCACTCAAAGGCAGTAAAATTGGGGGAAACAGTCAATGGATAGAGTAAAATCCCATTTTGAACATAAAGTAAGGGTTTTTTGGAACAATCATCTCCTTGACATCTCGTTTGTTGACCCCATTTCGTAGTAATATGGCTTAGGCGGTCGCCCTAACACTGTCTATATGAAATGGCTTCTTGAATTTTGTGGTTGAAACCACCGTACACACCGTTGACACAACCGTAATAGAAGAGCTGGAACTGACAGAAAATCCATCGTTCCAACAATGATCTCATTGCTAATATCCAAACCGGATGTATGTTTGGTGACAATCAGTTGATTATTCCGTGCCACCTGAAGCACCTGACGATCATCCATCCATATTTGTTGACCACTCCCCATTTACAAAATTCTGGGTTTAGTAGCGCGTCTTGATCAGCAAAGCTGCAGAATAGATGACACGATTCCGATTGCACTGAGCAGATTTTTTCCTCTCTTCTTTTCGATCGATGCCTTCCTCTTCCTCTGGCTACCGCCGGGGAGTTCTTGGCTTTCAGCGTCATCTTCCGATCTTATAACTTCCAGCAATCCCACAACGTCGACGACTTTCGACTTTCCTGTCGTATCAAGAACACCATCAATGACATCTTCGTCGGTCAGCTCACCAGGGTCCGGCGGTAGAGCAAGATCTCGGCTGCTATTCGCTCGGCAAGTGAATACTGTTGAACTTCTTCAAGAAATTTGAAAATACGAGTTGAATTTGACAGAAAATTGTATTTAGCAAACCAACGTCGAGTAGCCCAGTGTCATATTTATAGGACACAAAATTGAGTCCTCATTAGCTCATGGAGAATCTAAAAATTTGAAGAAGTGGCTGAACCTACCAGTTTTCCTTTAGCCCTACACAATCCTCGAAAGCAAAATCCACATGCCTGGTCAACGTGAATTTTCTAGAGAAACTTGAACGATTGAAAAAATAACTGAAACCTAAAATCGCACGAAAAACGTTAGACTATTTCGATACGTTTGTCCTATTGGAAACGATAATAAAGTTTTTTTTTAATAGTGAGACAGGTGTATAGAAGAGATTGGGCACGCTGGAACATGAATAGGTTGATCCCCATCATTGTCGCATGCATGTTTTGACAATAAAAACAGCGTCCTATGAACAGGACACTGGGCGTTAACGGGTTAATTACACGCCTGAATCACCGCTTTTACTCAATTTCAGCTTCGAACTGAAGTATTTTCACAAAATCCGTGAATTTGCGTTTATCTCTATTTCAGCTTCGCAAATGAGCGCCTTTTGTTATATTGGCCGTGAATCAACGCTATTTCCAAATTTTAGCCGGGAATTAGCGTTTTTATCAGTTTTAGCCGTGAACATGCGGAATTACCAAATGTATCTTTGAAATTCAGCTTCACATTAGCTTGTTTGTGCCGAGAAGTAGGGTATTTCTCCATTTTAGCTACTGATAAGTGCTTTCTGCCAAAATTAGCCACGAATTAAGTATTTAAATATCTTTATTTTAGTTGCAAATGAGCATTTTACATCAGATTTAGGCGGGAATTAGCTGTTTTAGCCGCTAGGCCGGTTTAGGGAATTAGCGGTTTTTAGCGGTTCTCAGTTTTAGCCGTGAATAAGCGGCTTTTCTATCACTTGTATCCGTGAATTAGCTTTTTTCTCAATTTTTGCCACGATCTAAGCGCTTTTTCTCATTTTTTAGTCGCAAATTATTTTTTCAATTTTAGCCACGAATTACCGCGTTTCCTCAATTTTAGCCAATTTTCTCAAATTGTTCCGCGAATTGACTTATTTCTCCATTTTAGTTGTGAATGAGCGTTTTAGTTCAATTTTAGGCCAAAATTGGCAGATTTTCTTTTAGCCGCGAATTACGTGGCCTTCTCAATTTTAGCTGTGAATTAGCGATTTTTCTCAATTGTGCTTTTTTATGTTGTTGCCTCGAGAAACCCACGAATTTGGCGTTTGAGCTGTTGAGTTGTTGAGCCAGGTGAGCGATGGACATCAGCTTTTTCTCAATTTTCGCCACATTTTAGTGTTTTTTCTTCATTTTCAGTCACGAATTAGTGATTTGTTTTCCGCTAAAAGCCGCTATTTGATATTAGCGTTTTTTTTCAACGTTTTCCCGCGTACTTGCCCAAAGACTAGGACATTCGAACGCTTTCTCAATTTCTTCCGCCTTAAAGGCCTTTAGAAATTTGGAAATTGGCGTATTTTTTATTATTTATTTTTATTCGCATCAGAAACGACGAAAATACAAAGTAAAAACAAAAACAAATATTCTAAAAATGTAAAAAATAAGAAGAAGTACGTATTGACCTTATTGGTTTCTACCTGCCAGCTCCCAAAAGGAAAACTTGAGGAGGGAGCTGGAGTAGGCTTAGCCATAATTCTAATGTAAAAATTAGCTAGAGAAAAATACAAAAATAAAATGAACTTAATGTTATTAAAAATATAATAACATGAAAAAAGTAAATTAAAGAATACAATACAATTACCATTCAAACACCAATTCATTTGAATACAAATTAAAGAAATAGGAAAAATAAATTAAAGAATACAATATAAGTAAGCAACGATACACCACACTTTCCTTTACGAAAGATACTAAACACTTACATCCTTAAAGCCTTTATCTGCTTCAAATTATACAAAAAAATTTAAAATCTTTAATAGTTTCAAAACTGCTGAAATTGAACTTATTGTTTAATGCAAACCGGAGACCAACAACCGAGGAATGCTTTGAGTACAACGCGGTGTTGCATTTAGGTACTTTAATATTAGTTACAGAAGCTAGCCTATGTCTAGGGTGGAAAAAGAAAGTATAAAGGATCAATTTTAATTTAATTTTTATTAATTTATTTTAAAAGGCTTGTGGTATTTTGTTCGATAGGATTCGTGGACAATAATTGAAATAATTGGGAAAGGTTTGGTTAATTTTTATATTTTTACAATTTTTAAAGATCTACTACTTGAAAGGGAAACGTTTAACTCGCTTGGCAATTCGAGAGGGTTTCGTTGGTATTTTAGATCAAAAAATGAATAGTTTATAAAGACTCGTTATTTCGTACGATTACGACTAGAATAATTGATGTTATTTTATGGTGCTTGAAAAGCGGAAGAAACTTTAACAAGACACCAAGGATAAAATTATATCGATTATTTATTTTATTTGAATCAAGTTCAAAATTATTTATTTATTTTGAGAAGAGAGGATTTTTATTAATTGGAGAAAAATTGATTATTAATCGATTGTTACTTTTCAATCCCGTGGGTGATTATTTAAAAGGTAAATTGTACCGACCTTAATTTTCGATGAGTGCTCAGGGGAGAATTTGCCAATTGCCGGGACTGAATACCAAAAGTCAAAATTTCGTCACAAGCCTTCTTAGATGTTCAAGAGCCCGTCAAAAAGCCACGAGAAGGGCTTTTCCGGGGAATTTAAAATATTTCTCCCACCAGTTATTTTTCTTATTCCTAAGAAGGGAAATCGGCGCAGGGACTTAATGGAAACACTTGATTTGCCTATTGTAGGGGGGGGGGGGTCTCTTCATTCCTCTTTGTTCGAGTCTTCGAAAAGGGAAAGGAAGACGGGAAATTAAATATTTTTCTTAATAAGAGATGCTGGCTTTTATCCTCGTTGCTTATTTTACAACCTAATCGGTCCCATCTCTGTTTGGGGGGCTAGAGGACTGTTTTGTCCGAATACAATCTCCCCCTGGTCAGGAAAAATTTCGCGTCCTCGCGAATCCATTGGTGTGACCCGTGGGAAAAACCCTAGGAGGTGGATATACTGAATAAAACTGTCGCCGGTATTTTAATTAATAAATTAATTAGACTGATATTATCCGGACGACGATGGAAGGGCATAGCCCAACACGATTCGAGTTTCGAGAAAAAATGGCTCCCCGGCGGGATTTGAACCCGCAACCTCTGGATTACCAGTCCAGCACGCTGCCATTTGCGCCACGGAGACGCCTATGGGAGTCGTACTCCGAGGGATAAGCTAAGCCGAACCCCACCCAGGTCCATTGTTTCTCGAGACTCTAGGCGCTTCTCCTGATCGGTAAACCACGCCGAATTTTATCTTATCTAGATGTTGTTAGATGGATATACTGAATAAAACTGTCGCCGGTATTTTAATTAATAAATTAATTAGACTGATATTATCCGGACGACGATGGAAGGGCATTGCCCAACACGATTCGATAAAATCGTCCTCGCGAATCCATTGGTGTGACCCGTGGGAAAAACCCTAGGAGGTGTTTAAAGGGAAAAAATTATGTCATTGGGTCACTGAGATGGGTGGAAAAAACCCAGATTGGCTGTTACTGGGAAAATCCAGGTTGTTGGCTTTATACAATGAAAGTTTTATTTTTGTTTTTAATTTGATGAGATGCTGGAGATGGGTGCGCGGGGCTGGATGTCCTCGGTGGGATCGGGTGATGTCATCTGGATCCTTGTCCTTGACGTGTTGCCGGGAAGTGTGCGTCCTCGAGGTGCCGTTGTCCTCTCGGCGAAGGTGGTGCGGTATTACATGAAACATTGTCATGAAGGGAATGAGTAATGCTCTACTTTGGGGTGGGGGGGGGGTGTTATGTTTGATGGTTTCAGGAGGATTATTTATTAGTTGTGGAGAGGGGGATTGGACCATGCATTTTATTTTTTCTGAGACATTTCGACTTTTATTTTTCAATTTTTGGTATATTAGAGGGTGCCTTTGGTACGTCAAGTCAGCGGGAAGTTCAAGAATCTCCGAAGAGAAAGCCGAAGCTTAGATAGCGGGTGGGGCTGACGAGACTGCCAAGAGCATAGGAGAGGGGTAGGGGTTTTTAATAAGTGCATCGTCGAAACGCCTCGTGTGGAGACTTAAAATGAACCGTTAGTATTTTTTTTTTTTTTTTTTTTTTTTTTTTTTTTTGCGGTCTTAGCGAAATGGTTTGTAGATTAATGGGTAGTAGTGATGTTTTATGGGGGGGGGGGTCAGGTCATTGATGCTCGGAGTTACGTCTTACGTCCATTGTGAAAAGCGATGCTATAGAATATGAATGTGTTATAAAATGTGTAGTTAAATGTGTAAATAAATGTGTAGTTGTGCTTCTTGAATGCAGTGATCCTATGGATGTCCTTTTTTCTAGGTGGGTGTATGTTTCTGTGAGCGATTAAGGCATGTTGAAGCGGAGTTCTTCTCTAGGCATGGAAGGGCTTTAAGCGGTCTACGTGAACTGTTTCGTTCACGAGATTTCCGAATTTTTCCATCTGAATGACGTAGTTAACATCATTCAGGCGGCGGAGAACGGGATAGGGGCCTAAATACTTAGTTTGGAATTTTCGGGGCGCGTCCAAGGAAAATGTCTTTCGCTCAAGGAGAACTTGGTCGCCTTCTTTGAAGGTCCGGTGTTTTACGTTTTTGTCGTATTGACTTTTTTGGGTGAATTGGGCCTTTTGTATGACGTCTGGGATTGATTCACGAAGTTCGGGGAGTACAGTTAAATCTGTGAGGCGGTCCGGCAGGTCATTTATGTCGGGGAAGAGGGGAACGTCTGACGGTACTCGCGGATTATATCCGTGTAGTAGAAAAAATGGGGTGTGTTTAACACTTGTTTGGTAGCTCGTGTTAAGCGCAAAAACGGCGGCTGGGAGGAATTGGGACCATTGGGTGGGGTTTTCACCTACATAGTGTGAAAGTACCCCTTTTAGGAGGCCGTTGGATTTTTCCACTAGGCCCTGGGTTTTCGGAGCGTAGGCCGTGGAAAATAGGTGTTGGACGGAGAGGAGACGCGTGAAGTGGGAAATAGTTTGGTTCAAGAAGTGGCTACCGCGGTCTGATTGTATGACGTCAGGAAAACCGTGACGCAAAAATGTTTTCAGAAGGCATCTAGCGACTGTTTTTGCGTCATTTAGGCGTGTGGGGTGGGCTTCCAAGTACCGTGTACATTGGTCTTGGATCGTTAGGATATATTTATATCCTTGAGAAGTGTTTAAGGGGCCTAGAAAATCAATTTGAACTTTTGAGAAGGGGATTATGGAAGGCGTGGGCTGTTGAAGAAGACCAGTTTTCTTTAATGGCTTGGACTTATTTTTCTGGCAGCTAGGGCATTTCCGGACGTAATCTTTGATTTGACGGAACATATTTGTCCAATAGTACCTCTGGGCTATCCGGTGGTACGTTTTGCATGCACCGAAATGTCCATGGACAGGGAAGTCGTGGTTCAACGCGATTATTGTGTGGACGAGAGTTGGGGGTACGACAAGAAGTAGTTTTCGTGCATTGTTTTCAAAATGCTTCAGGTATACGAGGTTATCGTCGCCAACGTGATACCTTCGGCTTTTCTTAACGTAAGCGGAAACGGAATTTTGGGGATCGGTGAGGGCTTGATGAATTTTGGAGCAAAAGTTGTCTTTCAATTGCTCTAATTCGAAATTTGGAAGGGAGATTTGTGTTTTGACAGCATTTAGTCTTTTCTTTGTTTGCACTTCAATTTTGTCGAGGAGGGGGTGGGCTAGTTCTTCGTAAAAGGAGGGGTCGACTGTTGTGTTTATTGGGTGGCGCGATAGGAAGTCCGGGACTTTATTTGAGGAGCCTGGCTTATGTTTTATATCAAATGTGAAGTCGACTAATTTGAGTGTTAGTCGAGCTACGCGCGAAGTAGTGTGGTGGAAATTTTGGAAGTACTTAAGAGCACTGTGGTCCGTATAGATAGTGAATCTTCGGCCCATTAAGTATATTTTAAATTGGAGGACACTGTAGACAATCGCCAGAAACTCCTGTTCGGAGACTGTCCATTTTTGTTCAGCCGGATTCAATTTTCGGGAAATGTAGGCTATTGGATGTCTTCTGTTATCATCGAATACCTGGGAAAGGACTCCTCCGATACCTTCGCGGGAGGCGTCGGTTTCTAAAATGACAGGGCGGGAGGGGTCAAAATGGCGCAAAATGGGTTGGGACGTGAGGGCTTGCTTTAATTCCTCGAAGGATTGCTGTTGGGCTGCTGACCAACAAAATTCTATATTTTTTTTCGTCAGTAGTGTGAGGGGATCGATATTCGAGCGTAGTTTGGGATGAATTTTCGGTAGAATGAAGTCATACCGAGAAAGCTGCGGACTTGTTTGACCGTGGTGGGGGTGGTTATTTTTGAGATTGACGTAATTTTATCTGGGAGGGGTTGTAAGCCAGTTTCGCTGACGACGTGCCCTAAGAGGTTTATTTGGGGGAAAAATAATTCACATTTTTGAGCAGAGATTTTCAAGTTTTTCTCTCTCAAGCGTGTGAAAACAAGACGCATATTGCGGAGGGCGGTTTCGAAGTCAGGGGAGAAACTGCAAATGTCATCGAGGTAGATGACGAGATTGTGATATAAAAAGTCACTGAATACAGCGTTTATTGTGCGCTGAAATGCGCTGGGTGAGTTGGCAAGGCCTTGGGGAAGGGTGCTGAATTGGTACAAATTCGTTTTTGTACGGAATGCCGTGTATTGCCGGCAGGATTTGTGTATCGGGATTTGGAAAAATGCACTCTGCAGGTCCAGTTTGGAAAATACTTTTGCACCTTGCAGGGCATTCAAAATATTGTCCATTCGAGGGAGTGGAAATCGGTCGGGACGTATTAATTGGTTCATTTTGCGGTAATCCACTATGAATCTGTATGCTGGGGGTTCGGAATTGGGTTTCTTAATCACGTACGCGGGGCTAGCGTACGGTGATTGGGATGGTTCAATGACCTTTGCTTGGAGGAGGGTGTTTATTTGTTCGTCCATGGCTGCTTGTTCATTGACGGCCAGGCGAAAGGGAGGGCAATTTACGGGCGAGTAGGCTGTGATGGAAAATTTATAAGGGGGAACAAGTGCGGGCCCGAGGTCACTAGTGTTCACGGAGAAAACGTCCATGAATTCCCTGATAAGGTCAAATGCCTTTTTGTATTGGTCTGGGGGTAATTTGGGGTTTATTTTGATGGGGTGGCCTTCAGGGTCGTTGAGCTTGGGGTAGATCGGGTCATCTGTTTGGTGGGTGGTGGCCATTGTTTGTAGATGGGCACGGATGTCGTGCGGGTTTTCGCTTCGGTTTTTCTGGGTAAGACTCGTTGCGGGCTTTAAATCAAGAACCGAGACCTTTTTTTGGTGACGGAAAGTTGTAGAGGTGTGGGGCAATGAGTCGCAAGCAGCGTAGCCGTCTAAAGGACTCTAGAAACTGGGGACCAGCGTAGAACGTGCAAATTAGTACTTTTCACTTAAAAGTTGTTATTTGTACATCATGCTCATGATGAATGAAACACTTGAATCTTACGGTGGATTCGACCACTTCGGCTTAATATCTGACATAAAATTGAGTGCGAAAGGGGGAAAATGCGTGATTGTAAAGAAGGTTAGTCATAACTAGCCCGAGGTGATGAAATCCACCGTAAGCGTGGTCACGCAGGGAACGAAAGTGCATTTCCCTCAGAGCTACGAGTGGCGTAAAGAACGTTTTCTCACGACTTGTTAGTGCCAAACTTGCCCGTAAAGTGCCGCTTTTCTCACTCGTGAAATATACGTACAGGTGCCATTCCTATAATTTCAACAGTGAAGCAGTTTTCAGAATAGCTGTTCAATTCGTGTCATTCGCGTGGTCAAGAGCAGCACAATAATGAGTCCGTATATGGGGTTTCTTTCCTTTGAAATGGCCATCTTCGGCGACGAAAATTACGTTATTTCCATCGAAAGAGCTTTAATTGCCAGTTTACTTGGTGGGATGAGGAGGAAGGGAAGGCGAATTTTCTATTCAGGTCAAAAAACCATATTTCATGGCAAGCTTAAGCCACTATTTTGGCTGTATAATCAACAATTTTGGTACAAGAGAAGGTATTTATATTATTCCGACCTACCTATGGTTCTTGGTGATTCCAAAATAGAAGGACGGGGAAAAGCCTAGATCCAGAGATTTTCAGTATAATCGGGAACGGGGCACTTCTGATTTTCTATTGTGGCGGTGGCGGGTTTTTGATAACATTGATGGTATTTTAAGACTGTGCCCGTTTCCGACGAAAACTACAAGATTAATTTTGTTCTCGTTTCATTACACGTGTATTAAACATGAATTTTCGAGTAAATAATTCGTCGGCCCTCCCCCATCAGCCATTTACTACGCGTCTACCAGCCGTGTAACCTCCAGTCGAATACCCGGTGGTAGAATATCCTGCAGTTAGCCTGGGAGGAATCATTGATGCTGCTGCTGTGGATGCTGCTGCTGTCATCGACATCATTCCATCGAAGGCTTGCTGAGTCATGCTCGAAATCGCAGAGTTTCCGGTTGTGAACGGTATTCGGGAAAAGGCCCTGGAATTCCGTTCGGGCGTTGTCAAACCGTCGGTCATGGGTAGTTGTGATATCCTGGAGGAAAATCCTGGAGTGAATTGACTTGGCTGGAAACCCTGCGAGGTCATTGGTGGTGTCCGAGTTGGAATTTCCTGGTTCTGCTGAAATTGATTCCTTCTACTCCACGGAGCAAAGGCTGCGCTTGTCTGGGTAGCGGCTCCTGCTATAGGAGTTTGAGCCATCGCGGTTTGTCGGCGATTATTGGGAAAAAACGGTGGAGAATTTCCAAACTCGTTAAATGCTGAAGGTCCAGGAAATGATTGAGTGGGCTGTCGATTACTCGGAAAATTTGACGGGTTCCACTGATTATTGAAACCTGTCGTCGCTCCCGCTGGTAGTACAAATTGATCCCATTGATTTTGCACGGGTGGTCCGTTAAAATTTGAACCGAAACCACCGGTGGGACCGAATTGCTGTTGGAACCTTCCACCAGTGTTGAACGATTGCTGCTGGTTTGTCCCAAAATTCGGAGATGGTGATTGTTGCCAAGGGGCTCTACCAGCCATGTTGCTAGTTAACTGCCCGTCGTTGAACTGTTGGAATCTGTTTCCTACTGGAAAACCGGATGACTGCCATGGGTTAGCCGGTGGTAGGGGTGTTTCGGGAAACATTGAAAATCCTCCATTTTGACTGACTGGTGGCGGGCTTCCTTGAGCGTTGAACCAACCACCACCACCAAACCTATTGTTACCGCCTCCAGCGGAAGGCCAACTGTCAAAATCTTCGTAGTCCGCTCCAATATCCCACGATGACATAGAAGCGCCACCTCCACCTCGGCCACCGAATCCAGTGGGTCCACCCGACATCGACGCTTGGTTAAATCCACCGAAACCGCCGCCAACATTGCCTCCGGTGGAAGTTCCACCACCTCGGCCACTGAATCTTGCGTTTCCACCGAAACCACCCGACGACACTACTGGCGCTTGGTTGAATCCACCGAAACTCCCGGCGGTCGTGACTCCTCCTGGCCCTCTTCGTCGTCCCCCGCCGGCGTTGTTCCCACCGAAAAATGACACCTGCTGGCGTTGCTGCTCTTGCGCGTTTTCAACGACACCCTGAACAGTTCCACCCCCTCCACCACCACCGACCAGTCCTGTAGAGGATGTTTGATCGCTCACACCGGTGACTGCTGAGGCGACAATCTGATCGGACGTTCGACTGTCTCCGTTTACTTCCGATCGGCTGCTTGAGTCTTCACCACCACCACCACCTACTGACTCCTCTTTTTTCTTTTCCTCTTTATCCTCTTTTTTGTATTCCTTCTTCTTCTTCTTCTTCTTCTTCTTCTTCTTCTTCTTTTTCTTCTTCTTCTTCTTCTTCTTTCTTCTTCTTCTTCTTTTTCTTCTTCTTTTTCTTTTTATCCTTTTTCTTTTTTTTCTTTTTCTTTTTGTCCTTCTTCTTAACTTCTTTCTTTTTATCTTTCTTCTCTATTTCACTTGTGCTCTCCTGTACACCAGTAGAACCACTTTCAACTTCCTTTTTTTCGTCCTGAGCCTCCACTTCCTTTTTTTCCTCTTCTTTCTTTTTCTCCTCCTTCTTTTCTTTCTTTTTTTTCTTTTTCTTTTTCTTTTCTTCCTTTTTGACTTCTTTTTTTTCGTCTGTCTCTTTCTTTTTTTCATCTTTTTTTACATCTTTCTTGTCGTCTTCCTTTTTTTCCGCCTCTTTTTTTTCTTCCTCCTCCTTTTTCTCTTCTTTTTTCTCTTTTTTCTTCTTTTTCTTTTTCTTCTTCTTTTTCTTTTTCTTCTCCTTCTTTTTGTCGTCTACAATTTCTTTTTTATCGTCCTCTTTCTTCTTATCCTTTTCTATCTCTTTTTTATCGTCTTCTTTCTTTTTTGTGTCTCCCTTATCATTATCTTTCTTATCGACTTCCTTCTTTTCGTCTTTTTTCTTCTCCTCCTCCTTCTTCTTTTCTTTCTCCTTCTTCTTGGGAGGTTCTTTTTTCTTTTTCTTTGGCGGAGGTTTTTTCTTTTTCTTCTTGGGCGGTGGTTTCTTCTTTTTCTTCTTCTTTTTCGGTTCTTCCTTTTTCTTTTTCTTTTTCTTTTTTTTCTTGGTCGTACTTCTCGACCCACGGCCCCAATGGTTTTTCGACCAAGGTTCCCAATAGTAGTAGTAGTAGTGCCTTAAATCCGTGCCGTTTAACAAGGGCGTGATCGCTGTTGAGGTGCCGTCGTCGTCGTCGTCGAACGGTGACTGTTGGTCGTCCACCATTGACAGCGCAGTGTCCTCTGCCGTGAGTGTTGTCTCGTCCGATTGGTGGGCTTCGATTGGGGGGGATTGACGTATTGACGTGAGATGCGTCGTTGTTTCTGAAAACAGAAGACGACCGTATGCGTTTTGACTTATTCATTGATTGTCGGTATGAGGGGGGGGGGAAGGGCTATGATCAAACGTTTTGCTTTTAAAGAAAAGTCCGCGTTATAATTAGAATTTCTGATAGCACCGCAATGACGTTTTAAAAAATTAAATGAATACAAAGTCTTTACCATAATTTTGGTTCTGAGACTTGTAGTCGGAAGAATCCGTGAGAACTGCGTTAGCCAACCCATCCTGAAAGTCCACAGAAGGCTCGCCGGGTTGAAACGAGCCTTCCTCAAAGCTCAAATGAATCAGGGCGAGCCATACGAGAACGCCACGTTTCATCTCAAGCAACAGGTTCACAACTGCTGAACCCAAGTGGTAGTCATTCCGGAAAGGAATTAATTAAGAACTTTCAAGGTTGTGAGCATTTAACAAATGAATACAGAGCGTGTGTTTACCCAAAGTGTATTTGCTCGAGTTATACATATATTTGCTCGTTTGTCTCGTCGATATCATTCCATAAAAATGTACGCTTTTCATTTTGTGCCCTTTTTTTACGATAAAAAATAATTTAATGGCCCAACCGATCGTCTTACGTTTAGTAAGCGTCAGCCAGAAGATCCAGCCTCCCTGCATCTTATTCCACGAACCATGGAGGTTGGAACAAAGTGGAGGGAGTGAAACGCATTTTTCGTGAAGCCGGTCGCCATTACTACACACAATCTGTTATCAGGCCTCACCCAACAAAAGCATTGAAAATTTGATACTTGGTCAGTGAAAAAGTGATAAATTCTCCTCCCGCCCTCTCTAGGTGAATGATAATAGTGGGTGTGTAATGGCGGAAAACCCGGCTTCGCATGTTTCTAAATTAAAAAAAGCCTTTCTCTCTCTCTCTCCACTTGTTCCTGTCTCCATGCCATGAACCCTGTCCTTACCAAAAAGCTCGGACCGTTTCACAATATTTTTTTTTATATATCAAGTTTAGAAGGCAGTAGTGCAGGCAAAGCTAGCAAACAGCCAGTGCTTAAAATCTGCATTCCAGAGGAAGCTGCATTGTAAAAATCTAGTCCAAAGTGAAGAGCCGAAAATAATTTCGGAGAGTGAGCGGCACAGCTGGGGCTCCACGCCAGCAGGCCGTATACGTAGCCATCGCAAATCAAAGGGTTTCCTTCGTCCCCTTGACAACTTTCCCCTCTGCCAGTATTGATTCCACAGATGAACCTGAAAATACGGTTTTCAAGAAAATCGATCCACATCTTCGTTGGTGGTCGTGTTGAGGGGTAGGAGGCTGATGCTGACCGATTTTCGGAGAAGATGGAATCGTTGCAGAAAAAATGCGGTGGCTGACACAACATTTGAGCGCAGACCGGTGGCGAGATGAGACGAACGCTCGCTTTTCTCAGTTTTTCCGATTGAAAAGTCGTACCGTTCGGTAGAATTTCCATCGCTCCCCACCCAACGGTTTCACAAACACGACCGTCGGTGATTAGGGCGTCTAGTTCATTTGACAATTCCTCGCGATCATTGTTACGAACGTTCATGAGACTGATGGCGAATGTAAAGAGGAAATTGTGGCTGACTCGATAGAGACCGAAGTCGTTCAGCCATGGAGTTATTGTACCGTTGCAGTCGGGATGAGGATGGGATTGATCAGGCCTTCTCACCTGGACGCGTTATTTAATAATTTTTCTCATTAAATAGCTCAAACGTTCAAAACTTACTTGCCCTTCCCCGAATTCGTATATCCAATTAGTGGCAGCCACGAGTAAAACTTGATCCAATGGAATCGATTTAAACGATTTTATTGTCGCTCGAGTGTCTAAATTAGCGCCACTTCCAGTCGCTGCAATTTCAGTCGTCGTAGTGGTCACTTTAGTCGCATTTGTAATAATTTGTGTAACCGTGGAGTTGGCGACGTCTGTAGTCGAGTTGTCGGCTAATGTATCCGTGGTTACATATGTCACCGTCGGAGCAGCTGTTGTCATTTTCGGGGCAACTGTAGACGTCGTCGTCGTGGTGACGGTTGGTGCGTTTTCTGTTGAAGACTGGGGCTCTGTAGCTTTTAATTCGAAACTTCCGATGCATTGACACGCCGTGAACACGTAACGAAAGGTGACCAAAGAGCCACCGCATTTAACAAGCCCTTTTTGAAGAATGCTCACCGAAAATGGGTATTCACCCTCACCGGCATTAGTTCCTTTGTAAATTGCCGTGGTGAAATGCAGACTCGATAATAACATCACCACGAAAGAGCGCATTTCTTTCTTAAAATCAGCCGTGGTGGGCGCGCCACTCTGACATATGGTTTCGAGGGTGAGGGGGGGAATAGACGGGGGTTTTCCTTGAGTTCAAAGTGAAACATAGTGACTGGGTCGAAAATTTATTTTATTTTTGACTAAGACGAATCAGACGAATCATCAACAATTTCGTATTTTCTTCTACGACGCTCCAATCGCTGCTGTCGCCTCAAAAGTTTCCGTTCCCTGCGGGTGAGCTTCACTCTCCGACCCGCCAGCGCCTGAGCCTGTTGAAGGCGCAAAATTTCATTCTGCAGTTGCAATTGTTGCAGCGTGAGTCCGAGCTGACGACGACGATTATCCAACACCTGACTCGTCATTGCTCCGTCAAGGACGATCTCCGGCGCCATTTGGGTGGGTGATTGAATTGTCAGAACGCCCAGCTCTACCGGTTGTTGTTGTTGTTTTTGTTGTTGTTGTTGTTGTTGTTGTTGTTGTTGTTGTTGCTGCAGTACCAGACCTGCTGCACTGCCGGCAGTTAGGGACGTCGATAGTACGGACGATTCCTGATTTCCGGTTGAACCTATGGATTGACCTTCAAGGGTTGTCAGTACGTTCGGGGCGAGAATCTGTCGTTTTAAACGTGAACCTGAAAGGACAATTTTAATTTTTTATTACAAACAAAAACCACAAACTACGACATACCTGTCGCCAGTCCAAGGATAAAATACCCGGCGAAAAACAGTAAAATAAGTTTCTCCTTCATTCTCTCGCAAATTGCAACAAATAAACGATCAGATTATTTCCAATTGTGCAGGAACAACCTACTGAAAAAAACTGTTTTATATGATTCCCAAATTGGGACACCTGAGTCAATAAAGACGTTTTTAGATGGATTCCTGTGATTTAAAGGTGACTGAGGTCGTTGGGTATACACAAGGTGACTATATAACTAGGAAGTCTGGAAAGAATGTGTAGGAAGGGGATGCAAAACAAACGCTTGAAACAATATTTTCTCATTGATTGTGGGAATAAGTGAAAACGGCATTTTCACTCGGAAAATGTGTGGAAAAATGCGATCTTTGGCACAGAAGCAACGTGTCCCCCTAACACAGCCTATGCCTCGCTTAGTGACTTTCCCACGACAACAATAATTCTTCAAACGCCGAAGGTGAAGTGTACAATGTTTGCGCATACCCACCGGCTGATGAATTCTTGAAGGGTGCTTTGGATGTCCCCAAAACCCTACAAACATTTTTAGAGTCCGTCACAATGAAAAAAACAACAAGAGTATCCGAAAAAAAGAGGAAATGTATTGCGATCGCACACTGCATAATGTCTATCGTTCGACCAAGAACATTCATGTCATCTGTAATGAACAGCCTTGCTCTTTTTGTCTACAGAAGATTAGGTTCAAAGACTTTGGTAAACATACTTGCTAGTTTGTGGTTCTCAGCATCATATCACGATGCTCAAACTTTGGAGCTATCCGCGATCGCCCAAGCCCAGCCAACTTTTAAACCTGGAATCTTCACCCAATTTGTGTTCGATGACGCAGATTTTAACACGAGTACTATCGATGGACTGAACACATTTCATGCTATGGGTGGCATTAAATGTGTTACGCCGGCAAATTTTTACGAAAAAAGCAATGAAATATCCAAACTGAAAGAACTACCAAAATCTCAAGACGTTAGAGAACTTGGAGTCATTCCAAGACAGACATATATTGCACCAATGGAAAATGGGTTGGACAGGGTTATAGCACAACACATAAACGTGACGCCTCAGTTGTCGGTACCTCGAACTCATGATATGCTATGGTTTTACGCTCAATCCCAGAAAATGACAATACCAGAGTGGAAAGGATTTATGATAGCCTTAACTAGAGGATATGAAAGTGTCAAAACGAAGGTGATTCCCCTTCCATTTATCATTTCCCCCCCTTCAGATTACAGCACTGTCTTCACTTCCTTACATTATGCTGCAGAACAGTGCAGGAAAATGAAACAAAGCAGCCTAATAGTGACTTTTGACCAGCCGCTGTACTGGAAAGCGAGGGAAATTGTCGCTGCCGCACCTCCACAATCTGTAATTTCAAGAGCTATCATACGTCTCGGAGGACTCCATCTTCTCATGTCATTCTTAGGGTGTATCAGCTACTTGATGAATGGCAGTGGCCTGAAAGAAGTACTGAGTGTGGTGTACGCCGCAAAGTCCGTTGAAAAGATGCTTCAGGGTCATGCATTTGCAAGAGCAGTCCGTGGACATTCACTAGTACAAACGGCTTTGTCAAAAATTATCATTGACCATTTAGTCATCCCAGAATACCAGCGCACAACACTCCAGAAAATTGTACAAAATTTCATGGATGAGACTCCATAATTGAACGATTTGACAAGAAATGAGGCTCTTGAAACGATATCAAAATCATTCAGTCAAGAAATTGAGCATCTACGCGCGTTAGGGCCTACATCTCAGCTTTGGATTCAATATTTCCAAATGGTTCAGCTTGTGAAAGATTACATTCGTGCAGAAAGATCAGGAGATTGGATGTCTCACCTTGAGTGCGTTAAGAAGTATGATCCCATACTTTCATGCTGCTGGACATTTCCCTTATACCAAATCTTGCCACCTTTACCTGCAAGATATGATGGGCCTTCGATCTCAAATGGAATATAACAAATTTGTGAGTGACGGTTATTTTACAATGAGGAGAAGTGATAGATTTTGGGCTGGAGTATGGTCAGACATGACTATTGAACAGACGCTGATGCGAGGGTTCCAAACTAATCTTACTCGTGGTAGAGGAATCACTGATAGTGTACTAAGCAAGTGGGTTGTGGGTATGAGTGCAACCAACGACATTTGTACATCACTCGAACTATTCTGCGATACTTTTTTTACGTCTTCAGAACAGCATGTCGACTTTGGTCATGCGATTCAAAGTAGAAACATGAAAGATATGACGAAAATAGCAGCGTGGTTTGGAATACACCATCCTTTTCCCTCAATGGATAGAGTCATGTCAATAGCTACTGGGCTCATCGGGAACTTTTCCATAAACTGCTTTGAAGTGGTTCGAGTTGGCCTAATGGCAATGAAGAAAATCGAGTGAGTTCCATTCTCAAGAGTCATGTAACGGGGGGGATTTTTGGGGCTTTTGGGACCGTTACAGGGGAGACCGGACAAAATAATGAAATCACGAGTTAACGCTCTAACTTTATTAACTTAACTAACAATCAAAAACCTCTTAGAACTTGTTAACTACCGGGGGGGGGGGGGCACAATGACACTGAGGGAACTAACCGAGCGGCCGAGGCACACTCGAGCCGGCGGCTGGCGATCGACTCTTTCATTTCGGCGCTTCGTCCACCTGGAAAACTCGGGATTGGGTAGGAGGGGGATTTAACCGGGTCGCCTATTGCGACACTTGCCGTGCCGTTCAAGTGAGCTTTGGACTCTTTGCTCAGCCCTCTATCCCATGCCGTAATGTTAGGCAACCTCGGGACCGGCAACCTTTGTCTCCCTTGCGTAGCGCACGTTACATCCACCCCCAATCGTCCGGAGCCAGCGTCCTCGCTGGCTGACTGGCCTCCGTCGTGTCGGACGGGGTGACGGTTTGTGGGGGGGGAGGTCTCATTCGCTGGCGGGTGTTCGGGCCGGTCCTCCTTGGCATCGGTCTCGGTTTGGGTTCGGCGAGATGGGCTGAGCTGGCTCGTGATCGGGTCCCCGGCAAGTGTAGGCAGGGGAGGATCGGGTAGTGGTGCTTGTAATGGGGGGGGGGGTTAGAGGTTTAAATTTAGATGGATGTCTTCCAGTGCGGTAGAAGTAGCCGAGAAAGGTCGGCCGCCCGGGACTCCATTGTGTAAATAAATACATTAGTGTGTATATAAATACATAAAATAAAATGGGTACCTGTACATTAAATACGCTAATAGTATTTACATATAATAGTGTCTCTAGTATACATATATGTCCTTTTCTTAGACCTAATTTTATTTACAAAATTAACCGTTAACTAAATATAGGGTTTAACTAACTTTAATTTAACTAACTTATACTAATATAATTATATGTATGTCCTACTAACTAAGCTAGCCTAGTCTTACGATTAATTAGCCTAAGAACGTCACTTTCGTATGGGCTTAACTTAGCCTTGTCTTTCACTGGCCCCTCCGGAACTGGGCAACACCACTATGTGTCCCGCACTGGTTGGGGCTTGGAATCGTTTGATGGTCCAGGCGGCGATAATCGCTACCATGACTCCGAGTCCCACCAGCCCCCCTGCACCGGCATAAGCCGCGTGCGTGAGGTGGCGCAACCGTCGGTGTTGTTGGAGCTCCCGGATCGCGGTCTTCAAGGTTCACCGTATACGTTTTGGGGTTGGGTGCCCGTTGGCCTTGCCTCTGCTGTTTGCCAGGTGGTGGGATCTGGCGCCCCTGGTGAGTGCATGGGGGGGGGGGTCGTGTGGGTGTTTGCTTGGGGTTTTGTGGTCGGGTTGGTACTCTCCTTGGGACATTGCTTTGATGTGGGGGGGGGGGGTATTATAGTGGACATGAGGGGTCGTGGTTCCGGGTTCCTGGTCAGTGGGCCGGCGTTGTTTGTCGCTGGTGAGCCCGTAGGGATGGTTGGGAGGGGGTGTCTCCAAGGGCACGCGGCTGTGATGTGTGTCTTCCTTTGGCAAATCTGACACTCCGGGCGGTTATTTAAGGCGCAATCTTGGGCTATGTGCCCGGGGTTGTGACAGCGGTAGCATAATGGGCCACTGGGCACGGTGCTGCTGTTCTTCCGTTGTGGTCTCGGGCTGCCCTGCGGGTATCCTTGAGAGCTCCTCGGAGTTGTTTCCTGGAGGTGAGGTAGCGGGGGAAGTCGTTCGGAGTCTGCGGCCCAATGTACTCGTGCCGTCGTGGGTGGTGGGTTGAGAAGCAAGTCGCCTTCCTCTATTTCCATGGCGTACTGCTTGGCCTGGTCAAATGTGTGCACCCTCTGCGCCACCACCTTCTCGGCTAAGGAACGGCGGAGGCCGCGGATGAAATAAGACAGGGCGATGGCATCCGTCAGTTCCGCCAATCTGAGTGCTTTACAAAAGCGCAGGATGAAGGCCCCCACCGACTCGTCTTCTCCCTGTCGGACATTCTCTAGTTGGATCAGGGCGGTTGAAGGGTTGACTCTCTCGAAGCGGTTTCGAAGGACGATGCGGAGCTGGGAGAAAGTGTGGATCGGTGGACCCGAATGTTCATATTTCATGAAGTCTCTGGCCGGCCCTACGAGTTTTTGGAGCGCTGTCTTCACCCAGAGCATTTCTTCGCCGTCAGACAGTTCCGCCCGCCATTGGCATTGGTCGACGAAGTCGTCCACGCTGGTTTTGGGGTCGCCGGAATAGGTGGGCATGTCGCGGGCGGCCGACAGAACGTGGTGGCCAAGGCTACAGGTAGTCTGGTCCCGGTATGTCGAGCTATGGTTAGGCTGACTGACGGGGAACGTGTCCGAGAAGCGCACGCGCGCCGGCGCTCTATGGTGGGGGGTGGAGGACGGGATATCTGCGGCGTAGCTCATGGCGGGTTGTGTGGGCTGGTCCCTTAGATGGGACGCCTCGGGGTCAGGACGGTCCTGGAGGGGCGCCTGGATGAGGAGGGGAGGTGTTGGCGAACGGGGAGATGTCATTTGCGGAGTTTGCACCCCGCTGCTAAGGTTCCTGGCCGCACCTTGTGCCAGGGTCCCCACGAGGCGCTGAAGTTGTTGGACTGCCGTAAGGGTCCCTTCCTGGGCGTTGGTTATGGCCTCTGCCAGTGGTGCCATGCCTACCGCTGACGCATAGGCTTGCCGCGTCTCTGCGATGAATGCCCTTAGCAGCTGGGGGTCAAGCGGTTGCTGGGCCGCCCCGTGACGATCTGCCTCTAACGCGTCCACCCGCTCTCGCAGGCTCTCCATGGCCGCCTGTTGGCTAGCTACCTGGGCCTGGAGATCCCCCAATGTCCGGCTAAGCCTGCCTAGAACCTCCGGCAAGCTTTGTGGCAGCTCATCTTGCGCCATCATGTTGGGTAGCCCTTCTCTGTGAGCTTGCGTCATCTCGCCTGCCTCCCTGCAAGATTGTTGCTTCGTGTGGCTGAGTGAGGGAGAGGGGTTGTTGGTTTGTTTACCGCCGGTGTGGTTCGTTAACAGCTTTTGTTAACGGTTTTTTTTTTTTTTTTTTTTTTTTTTTTTTACGTTACGAAGGTCAGGGTCAGGAAATGATCGTAGCGGTCGTCGTGTCGGTGGCTAGAGGGGAGACGGGTAGAGGGGATTGAGCGAGAAAATTTAAATCCCTGTGGGAAAGGGGGTGGGTGATGGTGTCGTTTTGCAACCGGCAGTAGGTCACCGTAGAGCCCCGTGGCGCGGAGTGGAGGGGCCGGGATTGATCAGAATATTTTGCTTATTCCTCTTATTAGCTGTTATTATACAAGTTGTTAAAGGGAAATAGAAGACGAATGGAAGGAATTGAACCGGAGAGGTTTTGTAGGGCGAGAGTGTTTGTGGGGGGGGGGGTTATGGCAAACGTTTGAAGGGAAGGGGGATTGTTTACGAAGAATTTTGGGGAACGCCGAGGGCGCAGGGAAGAGCGAAGGACCGGCCGAGGAAGGAGGCCGGTGTTCCGCAACCCGATACCTAGAGTAGGTCGAATAATCCAGTGTTTTCTTTTCCTTTTTTTTTCTCTTTTTCCCTTTTTTTTTTAAAATTCTATTTACCTCTTCCAAATGCCTCGTTCGCAAAACAATAGTGGGAACGGAGACAGCGTTACGTAACCCAACCGAAAGGTAAAGAACCCGATCCTACTTTATAATTGGATACTTTAATGACCGTAAGATTTGTAAACGCTAATTCTAATTCTAATTTATTGATCAATTTGACAAAAATGAGGGGGAAGAGAAAGAAGAGAGAAAAAAAAATAAAAAATAAAAAAAATAGCAATGATAGTAACACTGACTCGTTTCCTACCCGTTGACCCTGTTTTCCCAGCGAACGTGGATTTAAGAGTGAGTGGGAGAACGAAAATGAAATAAACGGCGGCGGCGCCGGGTTTTTTATTCATAGGTACTCTAGACTAATTACCCTTGTTCGCTACGATTAAACTGCTTAACGACTAAGACTTACCCTCTGGTCCAATGTGGGCGTTGGGGTTCGAATCCGACTTCTGACACCAGTTTGTAACGGGGGGGATTTTTGGGGCTTTTGGGACCGTTACAGGGGAGACCGGACAAAATAATGAAATCACGAGTTAACGCTCTAACTTTATTAACTTAACTAACAATCAAAAACCTCTTAGAACTTGTTAACTACCGGGGGGGGGGGGCACAATGACACTGAGGGAACTAACCGAGCGGCCGAGGCACACTCGAGCCGGCGGCTGGCGATCGACTCTTTCATTTCGGCGCTTCGTCCACCTGGAAAACTCGGGATTGGGTAGGAGGGGGATTTAACCGGGTCGCCTATTGCGACACTTGCCGTGCCGTTCAAGTGAGCTTTGGACTCTTTGCTCAGCCCTCTGTCCCATGCCGTAATGTTAGGCAACCTCGGGACCGGCAACCTTTGTCTCCCTTGCGTAGCGCACGTTACAGTCATATTGTCTCGGTCGGATAGAGCGCTTCCCCTTTCTGCTATGACATCCCAAATCAAAGTCCACAAAGAGATTATTTCCATTGACCCCCTCACACTCTTCCAAAGAATTTTAATTAGTAAAAAAAATGAAGAATATCTGCAGAAGTATTTAAAATACGAGTTGGCACCATTTCCTTTGGGCCTGTTTAATGAAAATGGCATGAGAAAAACTAATAAATCAACCCTTTATGATTATCTCTCGGTCACCAAAAAAGCTTGCTAATTTTCTAGATGTGATATCATCGTCGACGGAGGATTTATACTTCATAAAGTAGTGTGGAATAAAGGATCCTCAATTGGAAGTATATGCCATTCAATGGTAAAATTCGTGAAGGATCACTACGCAGGAAAAAGTTGCACAGTTGTGTTCGATGGCTACCGCAATTCCAATAATAACATAAAACAAGCAGAACATGAGCGTCGATATCGACTGAAAAAGTGTGTTGACATCAACTTCAACCTTGAAACAACATTTTATCCCCTCTGTCGTTAATATGAAGCCCAAAACAGGGAGCTCCTGCCTAAAGAATTGACATTTTTTTATATTTAATGTAATGTTATTTGTTCGACAGATATCAAAAATTGATTGTAAGTGCTTTAAATGCTCTTCCACGCCCCTAGAAAATACGAGGCAATCATCGACGTAACATTGTATGTTTTGGCTTAAACCATGTGGTATTAACCTACGGAAGGCCTTCTCAAGAGCCGCCGTCGATGTCCGAAGTCCGAAAGCCGAAGTCCAATGATCTGAATGGTTGGGGCCTCCCCTTCATACGGTTTGAAAGATACACTGGGAAAAAAATTGGCTTGAAATTCGGTCAAATTTAACCGTGCGTACTGGGGTAGAAATTGCAACCGATTTTTTTCGGTTGAAACAACCGAGTGCCTTGCACTCGGTCATACCTATTTTTTTAACCGAGCGAGATTTAACCGAGTGTGTTAACCGAGTAATTGCTCGGTTGAGTTTATTTCAGCTACTCGGTTAAACAACGTCAACCGTGTCATTAGGTTGATCCAAATCAACCGATCACTCAATTAGTTTTGACGAATTATTTGGTTAAACCGTATCAACCAATAACTCCGTCAATTTTAACGAACCATTCGGTTAAATCA
This sequence comes from Corythucha ciliata, assembly GCA_038030265.1. Taxonomy (NCBI): domain Eukaryota; kingdom Metazoa; phylum Arthropoda; class Insecta; order Hemiptera; family Tingidae; genus Corythucha; species Corythucha ciliata. Next base: position 769,655 of record CM075941.1, on the reverse strand, counting down.
AGCCAACCAATCGCTCTGTCAATTTTGAATAAAAAATCGGTTGTTTAAATTGACCATTACACTAGGTCAATTTTGAAGCTACTACATTCAGTAGCTTCGAATCAACCGAGCAGCATTCTATACGTTGCGTCGAGCAGCTGATCGGCTGTCGACGATTGTCCTTCGTCAGTTTGGATGATAGTCTAAGGTACCCCAATCCGGTTAATATAGAAAGTATTATAGGATTAGTTCGGCCGAAAACTCATTTATTGGCTTTAAAAAAACTCACTCTATGAACGTGTCTAATCTGACAATATTCTGGAGTGTCACAACCTCTTCGACTGAGGAACCGAAGTGGGCCGCCAGAGTTCGAGCCAGAAACGACTCATCGTGCGGTAGTCCCGCGTTCCGAAGTCTCTCTACTATGGACAGGACGTAAACTTGGGGATTTCGACATTTGCTAGAGTAAAACGTACCCGAGTACAACAGCTTTGAGAGGTACAGTTTATACGTGTTACCAAGAAAGGCTTTCCCGAACTCTCATAAAATGAAGGAAAATCTACCAACTGTTCTTGATAACTCAGGAACCAAGTCAAGGCCTTCCCCGAAAACAGGCTCCTGACGCGCATTTTGAAAGGTATCACCGATAAATCCCAAGAACGGGCTAACACTCTCAATTTCTCAACAAATTGGATAGGACAAACTTTTTCGAAATCGGAGAAATGAATATCCAGGCATTTTTCACTGCCAGCACGTTCCTTGAAGAGTGACGCAAGGCCGGACAGTAGCTGCGTTACGAGGTCTTGATTTTGTTCACCTGCCCTTGGGGTTACGTCCCTCTGCCCTGAAGAGGCGCGGGCTTCAACCTCATCTATTCGGTTCCGCAATTCACCCAACTTTCCCGCGGTAATATTTGCCAAACGAGTGAGCTCTTCAAGTCGCTCTTCTTTTTCCCTAGCAACGAGCTCTTCCACCGCGTTGCGAATCCCCTCGACTCCCTCCTGGGTCTTCTGTACCGTGGATTTCGCTAAATTGTCCAAAGCCTCATTATATCCTTGCTGTGTCGCCGCAATTCTATCCACCCTGTTCATCAAATCAGCACGCGCTTTTTTATCCTCCTCCCTAGCGATTTTAAAAGTGTCCAGTAGAAGTGAAAATTGCTCTTTTACACCCTGTAGCTCACTTCGTAGAGACTCTAGACCGTAACCCCCACCAGCACCTGCCATATTCGTTTCTTGATCGTGTAGCACATGTGGCTGTCTCGCATTCTCGGTTACTGGCAACGGGTTCTGAGCCATTATGGGTATCTCCTCGTCCAGCAAGCTGGGTTGAGAGTCCCCCAGCGTCTCTAGGCTCCCTGACTGACCACCGTCCTCCGCCTGACTCTCTTCCGTAGTCACGCGCTGAGACCCGACATCCACAGCCACCCCTGAGAAGGCACGAAACCCTGACAAAGTGGATAAAGGATCCCTGGATGGGGTAACCCCTGCAGCAGGAGGTAACACTCTCGTTCTCAACGCCATGCCCCCCTCCACCCCGATACATTGATGCGGCTCGGTAGGACCAAAATGTGAGCGCTGGTTAACAAAATGAAGGGCTTAAAAAAACGGAAGAAGAGAAAAATGATGAAAGTTAAAATTAATATATTGAAAATAAAAAATTTGTTTCCACGATAACGCTTTTCTTCTCTTGTTGAATCTTGTTGAATCTCGCTGTGGGAGATGTTCTCCGCTGTCCGAGGATGTGGCAAGGCTGTCGATTGGAGAGTTCGAGGATGAAGAAGTCGGAAAAAGAAATCGTGTTGATTCCGTAGAAAGCTTGCTCACAAAAAGCCCAAGAAAAAATATGCTTCTTTTTCGCATCTGTTCTTTTAAAAAACTGAATTAATGATTATTATACAAATGAAATAAAAGTGAAGCGGATCGTCCACCCCCTCCCCTGCACACGTAATGACCTGTCCTATCCATAGGACGCTGGGCGCTTATGTAGTTTCAATTGGTCTCCATAAAGGCCTATGGAATATAAAAAAAAATGGTATGGAAACTTGATTAATTTTTACCAGAGCCACTCAAAGGCAGTAAAATTGGGGGAAACAGTCAATGGATAGAGTAAAATCCCATTTTGAACATAAAGTAAGGGTTTTTTGGAACAATCATCTCCTTGACATCTCGTTTGTTGACACCATTTCGTAGTAATATGGCTTAGGCGGTCGCCCTAACACTGTCTATATGAAATGGCTTCTTGAATTTTGTGGTTGACACCACCGTACACACCGTTGACCGTTCACACCGTTGACACAACCGTAATAGAAGAGCTGGAACTGACAGAAAATCCATCGTTCCAACAATGATCTCATTGCTAATATCCAAACCGGATGTATGTTTGGTGACAATCAGTTGATTATTCCGTGCCACCTGAAGCACCTGACGATCATCCATCCATATTTGTTGACCACTCCCCATTTACAAAATTCTGGGTTTAGTAGCGCGTCTTGATCAGCAAAGCTGCAGAATAGATGACACGATTCCGATTGCACTGAGCAGATTTTTTCCTCTCTTCTTTTCGATCGATGCCTTCCTCTTCCTCTGGCTACCGCCGGGGAGTTCTTGGCTTTCAGCGTCATCTTCCGATCTTATAACTTCCAGCAATCCCACAACGTCGACGACTTTCGACTTTCCTGTCGTATCAAGAACACCATCAGTGACATCTTCGTCGGTCAGCTCACCAGGGTCCGGCGGTAGAGCAAGATCTCGGCTGCTATTCGCTCGGCAAGTGAATACTGTTGAACTTCTTCAAGAAATTTGAAAATACGAGTTGAATTTGACAGAAAATTGTATTTAGCAAACCAACGTCGAGTAGCCCAGTGTCATATTTATAGGACACAAAATTGAGTCCTCATTAGCTCATGGAGAATCTAAAAATTTGAAGAAGTGGCTGAACCTACCAGTTTTCCTTTAGCCCTACACAATCCTCGAAAGCAAAATCCACATGCCTGGTCATCGTGAATTTTCTAGAGAAACTTGAACGATTGAAAAAATAACTGAAACCTAAAATCGCACGAAAAACGTTAGACTATTTCGATACGTTTGTCCTATTGGAAACGATAATAAAGTTTTTTTTTAATAGTGAGACAGGTGTATAGAAGAGATTGGGCACGCTGGAACATGAATAGGTTGATCCCCATCATTGTCGCATGCATGTTTTGACAATAAAAACAGCGTCCTATGAACAGGACACTGGGCGTTAACGGGTTAATTACACGCCTGAATCACCGCTTTTACTCAATTTCAGCTTCGAACTGAAGTATTTTCACAAAATCCGTGAATTTGCGTTTATCTCTATTTCAGCTTCGCAAATGAGCGCCTTTTGTTATATTGGCCGTGAATCAACGCTATTTCCAAATTTTAGCCGGGAATTAGCGTTTTTATCAGTTTTAGCCGTGAACATGCGGAATTACCAAATGTATCTCTGAAATTCAGCTTCACATTAGCTTGTTTGTGCCGAGAAGTAGAGTATTTCTCCATTTTAGCTACTGATAAGTGCTTTCTGCCAAATTAGCCCACGAATTAAATATTTAAATATCTTTATTTTAGTTGCAAATGTGCCTTTTACATCAGATTTAGGCGGGAATTAGCTGTTTTAGCCGCTAGGTCGGTTTAGGGAATTAGCGGTTTTTAGCGTTTCTCAGTTTTAGCCGTGAATAAGCGGCTTTTCTATCACTTGTATCCGTGAATTAGCTTTTTTTCTCAATTTTCGCCACGATCTAAGCGCTTTTTCTCATTTTTTAGTCGCAAATTATTTTTTCAATTTTAGCCACGAATTACCGCGTTTCCTCAATTTTAGCCAATTTTCTCAAATTGTTCGCGAATTGACTTATTTCTCCATTTTAGTTGTGAATGAGCGTTTTACTTCAATTTTAGGCCGGAATTGGCAGATTTTCTTTTAGCCTGCGAATTACGTGGCTTTTCTCAATTCTAGCCGTGAATTAGCGATTTTTCTCAATTGCGATTTTTTCTGTTGATGCCTCGAGAAAACCACGAATTTTGCGTTTTCAAAATTGAGTTGTTGAGCCAGGTGAGCGATGGACTTCAGCTTTTTCTCAATTTTCGCCACATTTTAGTGTTTTGTTTTGTGTTTTTTCATTTTCAGCCACGAATTTGTGATTTATTTTCCGCCAAAAGCAGCTATTTGATATTAGCGTTTTTTTTTTTCAACGTTTTCCCGCGTACTTGCCCAAAGACTAGGACATTCGAACGCTTTCTCAATTTCTTCCGCCTTAAAGGCCTTTAGAAGTTTGGAAATTGGCGTATTTTATCTGTTATTTCTGCGAAGTTGCCTTCATATATCTCGAATTGGTGTATTTTTCATAATTTAAGTGGCAAATGATCGATTGTTCTCAATATTTGCCGCTAATCATCGTTCAATATCCAATGCCGCTAATCAACAAATCTCTGGAATGACTGTCAACAAAGTTTTGGCGGACGCCATCTTCTTAGTGGGTGGGGGGGGGGTATAAACCCCCAAAACCCACCCCCGTAAATCTGCCACTGGTTCGGATCACCACCGCCCTGTAATAATTGGCTCGACACTGGTAGTCCGCACTCCACACGTTCCCCGCGACTGACGTATATTATTCATTTATTTATTTATTACACTGGTCGTGCACTAAGTGCACATACAGGCGAGTTTGGTCAGACTTAGCGATCTAATAGTTCGCTTCTGAATTTTAACATGTTAATGGTATAAAGGGCTACATTCTTCACTTTTTCGGGGTCATTAAGGGCAAAAACGGATTCTAAATTTTGAAAGTGCGACTGACCTATACAGGCCAAATGCGCTCTCCAACTTACCAGCAACCACGTCCAACTGTGTCCCAGCACCCCGATTCTTATTTATTTCTACACCAAGGTAACGGCCCTGCCCGACCACCACCAAACGCACTCCCCGGTAGGCCACAACCAGCCATTTATTTATTTTTGCCGTGAATATTAGCTTTTTCCAACATTTTAGCCGCGTTAACTTGCCCCAAGAACAGCGCATTATTGCGGCTTCTCAATTTCAGCCGTCTAAAGGACTCTAGAAACTGGGGATCAGCGTAGAACGTGCAAATTAGTACTTTTCACTTAAAAGTTGTTATTTGTACATCATGCTCATGATGAATGAAACACTTAAATCTTACGGTGGATTCGACCACTTCGGCTTAATATCTGACATAAAATTGAGTGCGAAAGGGGGAAAATGCGTGATTGTAAAGAAGGTCAGTCATAACTAGCCCGAGGTGATGAAATCCACCGTAAGCGTGGTCACGCAGGGAACGAAAGTGCATTTCCCTCAGAGCTACGAGTGGCGTAAAGAACGTTTTCTCACGACTTGTTAGTGCCAAACTTGCCCGTAAAGTGCCGCTTTTCTCACTTGTGAAATATACGTACAGGTGCCATTCCTATAATTTCAACAGTGAAGCAGTTTTCAGAATCGCTGTTCATTTCGGGTCATTCGCGTGGTCAAGAGCAGCACAATAATGAGTCCGTATATGGGGTTTCTTTCCTTTGAAATAACGTCATTTCCATCGAAAGAGCTTTAATTGCCAGTTTACTTGGTGGGAGCTGGTGGAAGGGAAGGCAAATTTTCTATTCAGGTCAAAAAACCATATTTCATGGCAAGCTTAAGCCATTATTTTGGCTGTATAATCAACAATTTTGGTACAAGAGAAGGTATTTATATTATTCCTACCTACCTACGGTTCTTGGTGATTCCAAAATGTTTAATTAGAAGGACGGGGAAAAGACTAGATCCAGAGATTTTCAGTATAGTCGGGAACGGGGCACATTTTTTTTTGCCGTTTTTCCTTGTTGAAAGTGATTGGTGGCCACTTCTGATTGTGGCGGTGGCGGGATTTTGATAACATTGATGGTATTTTAAGACTGTGCCCGTTTCCGACGAAAACTACAAGATTAACTTTGTTCTCGTTTCATTACACGTGTATTAAACATGAATTTTCGAGTAAATAATTCGTCGGCCCTCCCCCATCAGCCATTTACTACGCGTCTACCAGCCGTGTAACCTCCAGTCGAATACCCGGTGGTAGAATATCCTGCAGTTAGCCTGGGAGGAATCATTGATGCTGCTGCTGTGGATGCTGCTGCTGTCATCGACATCATTCCATCGAAGGCTTGCTGAGTCATGCTTGAAATCGCAGAGTTTCCGGTTGTGAACGGTATTCGGGAAAAGGCCCTGGAATTCCGTTCGGGCGTTGTCAAACCGTCGGTCATGGGTAGTTGTGATATCCTGGAGGAAAATCCTGGAGTGAATTGACCTGGCTGGAAACCCTGCGAGGTCATTGGTGGTGTCCGAGTTGGAATTTCCTGGTTCTGCTGAAATTGATTCCTTCTACTCCACGGAGCAAAGGTTGGATTTGTCTGGGTAGCGGCTCCTGCTACAGGAGTTTGAGCCATCGCGGTTTGTCGGCGATTATTGGGAAAAACTGTGGAGAATTTCCAAACTCGTTAAATGCTGAGTCCAGGAAATGATTGAGTGGGCTGTCGATTACTCGGAAAATTTGACGGGTTCCACTGATTATTGAAACCTGTCGTCGCTCCCGCTGGTAGTACAAATTGATCCCATTGATTTTGCACGGGTGGTCCGTTAAAATTTGAACCGAAACCACCGGTGGGACCGAATTGCTGTTGGAACCTTCCACCAGTGTTGAACGATTGCTGCTGGTTTGTCCCAAAATTTGGAGATGGTGATTGTTGCCAAGGGGCTCTACCAGCCATGTTGCTAGTTAACTGCCCGTCGTTGAACTGTTGTAATCTGTTTCCCACTGGAAAACCGGATGACTGCCATGGGTTAGCCGGTGGTAGGGGTGTTTCGGGAAACATTGAAAATCCTCCATTTTGACTGACTGGTGGCGGGCTTCCTTGAGCGTTGAACCAACCACCACCTCCAAACCTATTGTTACCGCCTCCAGCGGAAGGCCAACTGTCAAAATCTTCGTAGTCCGCTCCAATATCCCACGATGACATAGAAGCGCCACCTCCACCTCGGCCACCGAATCCAGTGGGTCCACCCGACATCGACGCTTGGTTAAATCCACCGAAACCGCCGCCAACATTGCCTCCGGTGGAAGTTCCACCACCTCGGCCACTGAATCTTGCGTTTCCACCGAAGCCACCCGACGACACTACTGGCGCTCGGTTGAATCCACCGAAACTCCCGGCGGTCGTGACTCCTCCTGGCCCTCTTCGTCGTCCCCCGCCGGCGTTGTTCCCACCGAAAAATGACACCTGCTGGCGTTGCTGCTCTTGCGCGTTTTCAACGACACCCTGAAAAGTTCCACCCCCTCCACCACCACCGACCAGTCCTGTAGAGGATGTTTGATCGCTCACACCGGTGACTGCTGAGGCGACAATCTGATCGGACGTTCGACTGTCTCCGTTTACTTCCGATCGGCTGCTTGAGTCTTCACCACCACCACCACCTACTGACTCCTCTTTTTTCTTTTCCTCTTTATCCTCTTTTTTGTATTCCTTCTTCTTCTTCTTCTTCTTCTTCTTCTTTTTCTTCTTCTTCTTCTTCTTCTTCTTCTTCTTCTTCTTCTTCTTCTTTTTCTTCTTCTTTTTCTTCTTCTTCTTCTTCTTCTTTTTCTTCTTCTTTTTCTTTTTATCCTTTTTCTTTTTTTTCTTTTTCTTTTTGTCCTTCTTCTTAACTTCTTTCTTTTTATCTTTCTTCTCTATTTCACTTGTGCTCTCCTGTACACCAGTAGAACCACTTTCAACTTCCTTTTTTTCGTCCTGAGCCTCCACTTCCTTTTTTTCCTCTTCTTTCTTTTTCTCTTCCTTCTTTTCTTTCTTTTTTTTCTTTTTCTTTTTTTTCTTTTTCTTTTTCTTTTCTTCCTTTTTGACTTCTTTTTTTTCGTCTGTCTCTTTCTTTTTTTCATCTTTTTTTACATCTTTCTTGTCGTCTTCCTTTTTTTCCGCCTCTTTTTTTTCTTCCTCCTCCTTTTTCTCTTCTTTTTTCTTCTTTTTCTTTTTCTTCTTCTTCTTTTTCTTTTTCTTCTCCTTCTTTTTGTCGTCTACAATTTCTTTTTTATCGTCCTCTTTCTTCTTATCCTTTTCTATCTCTTTTTTATCGTCTTCTTTCTTTTTTGTGTCTCCCTTATCATCATCTTTCTTATCGACTTCCTTCTTTTCGTCTTTTTTCTTCTCCTCCTCCTTCTTCTTTTCTTTCTCCTTCTTCTTGGGAGGTTCTTTTTCCTTTTTCTTTGGCGGAGGTTTTTTCTTTTTCTTCTTGGGCGGTGGTTTCTTCTTTTTCTTCTTCTTTTTCGGTTCTTCCTTTTTCTTTTTTTTTTTCTTTTTTTTCTTGGTTGTACTTCTCGACCCACGGCCCCAATGGTTTTTCGACCAAGGTTCCCAATAGTAGTAGTAGTAGTGCCTCAAATCCGTGCCGTTTAACAAGGGGGTGATCGCTGTTGAGGTGCCGTCGTCGTCGTCGTCGTCGTCAAACGGTGACTGTTGGTCGTCCACCATTGACAGCGCAGTGTCCTCTGCCGTGAGTGTTGTCTCGTCCGATTGGTGGGCTTCGATTGGGGGGGATTGACGTATTGACGTGAGATGCGTCGTTGTTTCTGAAAACAGAAGACGACCGTACGCGTTTTGACTTATTCATTGATTGTCGTTATGAGGGGGGGGGAATGGCTATGATCAAACGTTTTGCTTTTAAAGAAAAGTCCGCGTTATAATTAGAATTTCTGATAGCACCGCAATGACGTTTTAAAAAATTAAATGAATACAAAGTCTTTACCATAATTTTGGTTCTGAGACTTGTAGTCGGAAGAATCCGTGAGAACTGCGTTAGCCAACCCATCCTGAAAGTCCACAGAAGGCTCGCCGGGTTGAAACGAGCCTTCCTCAAAGCTCAAATGAATCAGGGCGAGCCATACGAGAACGCCACGTTTCATCTCAAGCAACAGGTTCACAACTGCTGAACCCAAGCGGTAGTCATTCCGGAAAGGAATTAATTAAGAACTTTCAAGGTTGTGAGCATTTAACAAATGAATACAGAGCGTGTGTTTACCCAAAGTGTATTTGCTCGAGTTATACATATATTTGCTCGTTTGTCTCGTCGATATCATTCCATAAAAATGTACGCTTTTCATTTTGTACTTTTTTTTTACGATAAAAAATAATTTAATGGCCCAACCGATCGTCTTACGTTTAGTAAACGTCAGCCAGAACCTAGAGCCTCCCTGCATCTTATTCCACGAACCATGGATGTTGGAACAAGTGGAGGGAGTGAAACGCATTTTTCGTGAAGCCGGTCGTCATTACAACACACAATCTGTTATCAGGCCTCACCCAACAAAAACATTGACAATTTGATACTTGGTCAGTGAAAAAGTGATAAATTCCCCTCCCGCCCTCTCTAGGTGAATGATAACAGTGGGTGTGTAATGGAGGAAAACCCGTCTTCGCATTTTTCTAAATTAAAAAAAGACTTTCTCTCTCTCTCTCCACTTGTTCCTGTCTCCATGCCATGAACCCTGTCCTTACCAAAAAGCTCGGACCGTTTCACAATATTTTTTTTTATATATCAAGTTTACAAGGCAGTAGTGCAGGCAAAGCTAGCAAACAGCCAGTGCTTAAAATCTGCATTCCAGAGGAAGCTGCATTGTAAAAATCTAGTCCAAAGTGAAGAGCCGAAAATAATTTCGGAGAGTGAGCGGCACAGCTGGGGCTCCACGCCAGCAGGCCGTATACGTAGCCATCGCAAATCAAAGGGTTTCCTTCGTCCCCTTGACAACTTTCCCCTCTGCCAGTATTGATTCCACAGATGAACCTACGGATGAAAATACGGTTTTCAAGAAAATCGATCCACATCTTCGTTGGTGGTCGTGTTGAGGGGTAGGAGGCTGATGCTGACCGATTTTCGGAGAAGATGGAATCGTTGCAGAAAAAATGCGGTGGCTGACACAACATTTGAGCGCAGACCGGTGGCGAGATGAGACGAACGCTCGCTTTTCTCAGTTTTTCCGATTGAAAAGTCGTACCGTTCGGTAGAATTTCCATCGCTCCCCACCCAACGGTTTCACAAACACGACCGTCGGTGATTAGGGCGTCTAGTTCATTTGACAATTCCTCGCGGTCATTGTTACGAACGTTCATGAGACTGATGGCGAATGTAAAGAGGAAATTGTGGCTGACTCGATAGAGACCGAAGTCGTTCAGCCATGGAGTTATTGTACCGTTGCAGTCGGGATGAGGATGGGATTGATCAGGCCTTCTCACCTGGACGCGTTATTTAATAATTTTTCTCATTAAATAGCTCAAACGTTCAAAACTTACTTGCCCTTCCCCGAATTCATATATCCAATTAGTGGCAGCCACGAGTAAAACTTGATCCAATGGAATCGATTTAAACGATTTTATTGTCGCTCGAGTGTCTAAATTAGCGCCACTTCCAGTCGCTGCAATTTCAGTCGTCGTAGTGGTCACTTTAGTCGCATTTGTAATAATTTGTGTAACCGTGGAGTTGGCGACGTCTGTAGTCGAGTTGTCGGCTAATGTATCCGTGGTTACATATGTCACCGTCGGAGCAGCTGTTGTCATTTTCGGGGCAATTGTAGACGTCGTCGTCGTAATAGCCGTCGTCGTGGTGACGGTTGGTGCGTTTTCTGTTGAAGACTGGGGCTCTGTAGCTTTTAATTCGAAACTTCCGATGCATTGACACGCCGTGAACACGTAACGAAAGGTGACCAAAGAGCCACCACATTTAACAAGCCCTTTTTGAAGAATGCTCACCGAAAATGGGTATTCACCCTCACCGGCATTAGTTCCTTTGTAAATTGCCGTGGTGAAATGCAGACTCGATAATAACATCACCACGAAAGAGCGCATTTCTTTCTTAAAATCAGCCGTGGTGGGCGCGCCACTCTGACATATGGTTTCGAGGGTGAGGGGGGGAATAGACGGGGGTTTTCCTTGAGTTCAAAGTGAAACATAGTGACTGGGTCGAAAATTTATTTTATTTTTGACTAAGACGAATCAGACGAATCATCAACAATTTCGTATTTTCTTCTACGACGCTCCAATCGCTGCTGTCGCCTCAAAAGTTTCCGTTCCCTGCGGGTGAGCTTCACTCTCCGACCCGCCAGCGCCTGAGCCTGTTGAAGGCGCAAAATTTCATTCTGCAGTTGCAATTGTTGCAGCGTGAGTCCGAGCTGACGACGACGATTATCCAACGCCTGACTCGTCATTGCTCCGTCAAGGACGACCGACGGCGCCATTTGGGTGGGTGATTGAATTGTCAGAACGCCCAGCTCTACCGGTTGTTGTTGTTGTTGTTGTTGTTTTTGTTGTTGTTGTTGTTGTTGTTGTTGTTGTTGTTGTTGTTGCTGCTGTACCAGACCTGCTGCACTGCCGGCAGTTAGGGACGTCGCTAGTACGGACGATTCCTGATTTCCGGTTGAACCTATGGATTGACCTTCAAGGGTTGTCAGTACGTTCGGGGCAAGAATCTGTCGTTTTAAACGTGAACCTGAAAGGACAATTTTAATTTTTTATTACAAACAAAAACCACAAACTACGACATACCTGTCGCCAGTCCAAGGATAAAATACCCGGCGAAAAACAGTAAAATAAGTTTCTCCTTCATTCTCTCGCAAATTGCAACAAATAAACGATCAGATTATTTCCAATTGTGCAGGAACAACCTACTGAAAAAAACTGTTTTATATGATTCCCAAATTGGGACACCTGAGTCAATAAAGACGTTTTTAGTTGGATTCCTGTGATTTAAAGGTGACTGAGGTCGTTGGGTATACACAAGGTGACTATATAACTAGGAAGTCTGGAAAGAATGTGTAGGAAGGGGATGCAAAACAAACGCTTGAAACAATATTTTCTCATTGATTGTGGGAATAAGTGAAAACGGCATTTTCACTCGGAAAATGTGTGGAAAAATGCGATCTTTCGCACAGAAGCAACGTGTCCCCCTAACACAGCCTATGCCTCGCTTAGTGACTTTCCCACGACAACAATAATTCTTCAAACGCCGAAGGTGAAGTGTACAATGTTTGCGCATACCCACCGGCTGATGAATTCTTGAAGGGTGCTTTGGATGTCCCCAAAACCCTACAAACATTTTTAGAGTCCGTCACAATGAAAAAAACAACAAGAGTATCCGAAAAAAAGAGGAAATGTATTGCGATCGCACACTGCATAATGTCTATCGTTCGACCAAGAACATTCATGTCATCTGTAATGAACAGCCTTGCTCTTTTTGTCTACAGAAGATTAGGTTCAAAGACTTTGGTAAACAAACTTGCTAGTTTGGAGTTCTCAGCATCATAATCACGATGCTCAAACTTTGGAGCTATCCGCGATCGCCCAAGCCCAGCCAACTTTTAAACCTGGAATCTTCACCCAATTTGTGTTCGATAACGCAGATTTTAACACGAGTACTATCGATGGACTGAACACATTTCATGCTATGGGTGGCATTAAATGTGTTACGCCGGCAAATTTTTACGAAAAAAGCAATGAAATATTCAAACTGAAAGAACTACCAAAATCTCAAGACGTTGGAGAACTTGGAGTCATTCCCAGACAGACATATATTGCACTAATGGAAGATGGGTTGGACAGGGTTATAGCACAACACATAAACGTGACGCCTCAGTTGTCGGTACCTCGAACTCATGATATGCTATGGTTTTACGCTCAATCCCAGAAAATGACAATACCAGAGTGGAAAGGATTTATGATAGCCTTAACTAGAGGATATGAAAGTGTCAAAACGAAGGTGATTCCCCTTCCATTTATCATTCCCCCCCCCCTTCAGATTACAGCACTGTCTTTACTTCCTTACATTATGCTGCAGAACAGTGCAGGAAAATGAAACAAAGCAGCCTAATAGTGACTTTTGACCAGCCGCTGTACTGGAAAGCGAGGGAAATTGTCGCTGCCGCACCTCCACAATCTGTAATTTCAAGAGCTATCATACGTCTCGGAGGACTCCATCTTCTCATGTCATTCTTAGGGTGTATCGGCTACCTGATGAATGGCAGTGGCCTGAAAGAAGTACTGAGTGTGGTGTACGCCGCAAAGTCCGTTGAAAAGATGCTTCAGGGCCATGCATTTGCAAGAGCAGTCCGTGGACATTCACTAGTACAAACGGCTTTGTCAAAAATTATCATTGACCATTTAGTCATCCCAGAATACCAGCGCACAACACTCCAGAAAATTGTACAAAATTTCATGGATGAGACTCCATAATTGAACGATTTGACAAGAAATGAGGCTCTTGAAACGATATCAAAATCATTCAGTCAAGAAATTGAGCATCTACGCGCGTTAGGGCCTACATCTCAGCTTTGGATTCAATATTTCCAAATGGTTCAGCTTGTGAAAGATTACATTCGTGCAGAAAGATCAGGAGATTGGATGTCTCACCTTGAGTGCGTAAGAAGTATGATCCCATACTTTCATGCTGCTGGACATTTCCCTTATACCAAATCTTGCCACCTTTACCTGCAAGATATGATGGGCCTTCGATCTCAAATGGAATATAACAAATTTGTGAGTGACGGTTATTTTACAATGAGGAGAAGTGATAGATTTTGGGCTGGAGTATGGTCAGACATGACTATTGAACAGACGCTGATGCGAGGGTTCCAAACTAATCTTACTCGTGGTAGAGGAATCACTGATAGTGTACTAAGCAAGTGGGTTGTGGGTATGAGTGCAACCAACGACATTTGTACATCACTCGAACTTCTGCGATACTTTTTTTACGTCTTCAGAACAGCATGTCGACTTTGGTCATGCGATTCAAAGTAGAAACATGAAAGATATGACGAAAATAGCAGCGTGGTTTGGAATACACCATCCTTTTCCCTCAATGGATAGAGTCATGTCAATAGCTACTGGGCTCATCGGGAACTTTTCCATAAACTGCTTTGAAGTGGTTCGAGTTGGCCTAATGGCAATGAAGAAAATCGAGTGAGTTCCATTCTCAAGAGTCATGTAACAGGGGGGATTTTTGGGGCTTTTGGGACCGTTACAGGGGAGACCGGACAAAATAATGAAATCACGAGTTAACGATCTAACTTTATTAACTTAACTAACAATCAAAAACCTCTTAGAACTTGTTAAATACCGGGGGGGGGGGGCACAATGACACTGAGGGAACTAACCGAGCGGCCGAGGCACACTCGAGCCGGCGGCTGGCGATCGACTCTTTCATTTCGGCGCTTCGTCCACCTGGAAAACTCGGGATTGGGTAGGAGGGGGATTTAACCGGGTCGCCTATTGCGACACTTGCCGTGCCGTTCAAGTGAGCTTTGGACTCTTTGCTCAGCCCTCTGTCCCATGCCGTAATGTTAGGCAACCTCGGGACCGGCAACCTTTGTCTCCCTTGCGTAGCGCACGTTACAGTCAAATTGTCTCGGTCGGATAGAGCGCTTCCCCTTTCTGCTATGACATCCCAAATCAAAGTCCACAAAGAGATTATTTCCATTGACCCCCTCACACTCTTCCAAAGAATTTTAATTAGTAAAAAAAATGAAGAATATCTGCAGAAGTATTTAAAATACGAGTTGGCACCATTTCCTTTGGCCCTGTTTAATGAAAATGGCATGAGAAAAACTAATAAATCAACCCTTTATGATTATCTCTCGGTCACCAAAAAAGCTTGCTAATTTTCTAGATGTGATATCATCGTCGACGGAGGATTTATATGTCGTGGGTAAGATGAAGTAACATTCAATTGTGGAATGACAGTTCGGCGGTAATGCCATTTGGGGCAAACACATCATTGTGTCGTCTTTGGGCGCAACCCCCTCTTCACATGTGGTTGATTGTTGGAAACTGAGGTAGCGCCACTGCCTAGACTAGAGAGAGCAAGCTGCCCTTGGAGGGGTGGTCAGACGCTCTACAAGTGAGAGAGAGGGAACAAGCTCGAAGTTCAAAGGAAGAGTACGCGATGCTCAGTATCAGTTAGCCCGAAGTGAGCGGAATATCAAATAGGACCACGTGTTGTTTGTTTTGTGTGAAGAGGGGGTAGTGTTCCTCGTCCCTATGGCCGACCACGAATATGCCGCTGCCGGCGATGACTCCTCCACGACATCAGAAGTGGGTTCTGTCATACGCCTACTTATGGAACAAAACAGGTTGCTAATGAGCCGCATTACTGATAATGAGGTGAGTCCCTTGCCCGCGTTCGATCCGGCGAAGTACAATGCCGACCCCTCCTCTTGGCTTAAAGCATGCGAATGCCTCTTGACTGTGCGGGAGGGTCGAAGATTAATCTCCGCATTGACTAAGGCTCTTACGGGCGAAGCGGCAGAATGGTTTTCGAGATGTATCCACGAGGATCTGACATGGGACGAGTTCCAGTCGTCATTCAAGGCGCAGTTTTGTGCCCAGTCGACGCCCGCTGCCCTGTTTCTTAGCGCTTTCGAAGAGAAACCAAAAAGCAACGAGAGATTTACTACATTCGTTTCCCAACAAGTCAGCCGTTTCATGGCCAATCTGCGTGACACCAGCTTGGAAGAAATTGCGGTTTCCCTCGCATTGGCGCAAGTAGCCACGGTCAGCCCAAAAGCTAAAAAACTTGTTTTTACCTCCGACATAAAAACACGTGATCAATTGATAAAAGAAATGCAGGCTATCTCGGCAAAACGACTCGGAGACGTCGTGGAAAGCACGCCTCCCAGTAAAAGAAGAACGCCACAGACGCATTTCACTCATTCGGGATCGGGTAGCTCCACCCCCAGCTTCAGCTCCAGCCTTGACTTTCGACCTGTGAGTCCGCCGAGGGGACGACGACCCGCGACCACATCCGACATCACCTGTTACGCTTGCGGGATGAAGGGCCACATATCCACAAGGTGCCCATCAAAGGGCAAAACGCGTTATACCGAAAAAACAGTTAGCCTTTGTTCGACAAAGCCTATTGGATCGTTGGAACATAATGGTGAGTCATTTCCTTTTTACTTTGATTCTGGGTCCGAGTGCTCTCTTCTTGTTACCAGCTTATTGCAAAAATTCAGTGGTGATAAAGTGTTCCACTCCGTCAATTTACATGGCTTGGGGTTTGCCGTCGTTACTTGTAACCTACAAATTAAGTCGATGATAAAAATTAACGGGATTATTTTAAACGTTTTGTTTCATGTTGTTGAGGACTCCTTCCTTTCTCATAAAATTATTATCGGTTGCGAGATTTTAAATTCGGATATTTTCATGGTGGTTAATAGCAACGAGTGTGTCTTGAGCAGAGTGGATCCGCCGGCATTGCACGCCACAACCTTGAACCAAGGAGACAGGTTTCAACAAATAAACAAATGCTTTAGTTCCAACCCTTTACAGGGAAAGTGCAGGGGGGATCTTGTACCTGCGACACCTTCCGAAGACCTTCCGTTCCAGAAAGTGAATGATAAGTCAAATGAGACCCCTGACCTTCATTCTTCGCTCGGCAGTTTTCAAACTAAACTCTTTGATGAAGAAATAGATTTTTCCCCTCAAACGGAATCCCCACAAGAAGAATTATCTACCCTGACAGTGCCAACTGGGAACGATTGCGACCCATTTCTACAAATTAAAACAGGAATTCCAATCGAACGACGCGGTGAGTTGGAGCTCTTATTGAGAAAATACAAAGTCATTTTTATTACTGGTATTCCTACAAGGCGAGTTATCACGGGCGAGTGTGCCATAAAACTCATTGACCCCGATAAAATCGTTCATAGACGCCCGTATAAATTGAGTCCGCAGCTGCGTGAGGTTGTGCGAGAACGAATCAAAGAATTAGAGAAAGCAAACGTAATTCGTCCGAGTTCCTCTCCTTTCGCAAGCCCAATCCTACTCGTCCCGAAAAAAACAGGCGACCTGCGAATGGCCGTGGATTTCAGATTACTGAATTCCAACACGATCCCTGATAGATTTCCGCTACCCTTGATATCAGACCAAATTGCTCGGCTAAGTGGTGCGAATTTTTTCTCTTCTATCGATATGGCTAGCGGTTTTCACCAAATACCAGTAGAATCGGACTCCATTCCTAAAACAGCTTTTGTCACCCCGGATGGGCAGTGGGAATTTTTGTCCATGCCTTTTGGAATCCGAAATGGCCCAAGTATTTACCAAAGAGCTGTGATGAATGCTTTGGGTGAGTTAGCGCACACATATGTTGTGTGCTATATGGACGACCTACTTTGTATCGCATCCACCCTGGACGATGCACTCGAGCGCCTTGATCGTGTTCTTCACGTTTTATTCGATGCAGGATTTTCCATAAACTTGGCCAAATGCTCTTTTATAGTGACCAAAATCAAATACCTCGGTTATGAAGTTGAAAATGGTGAAATTCGTCCCAATTCCAGTAAAATCGATGCCCTAATCAAATTACCACCTCCATCGACAGTCCGTCAATTGCAATTTTTCCTTGGCTTGGCCTCCTATTTCCGACAGTTCATCAAAAATTTCTCTGTCATGGCCAGCCCGCTGTTTCGGCTTACTCGTCAACCCGATAAAACCGGTCGATTGTCCACATGGAGCGACTATCATGAACAAATTCGGCAGGAGCTTATTTCTTCCCTTACACGTTCCCCAGTTCTTGTCATATTTAATCCTGAATTTCCCATTGAACTGCACACCGATGCCAGTACGATTGGATTCGGCGCCATCTTAATCAATATTATTGACAAAAAACCACGTGTTGTCGCTTATTTCAGTAAGCAAACTTCTCCAGCTGAGTCGCGGTATCATTCATATGAATTGGAAACCTTGGCCGTGGTTTATGCTATTAAACACTTCAATAACTACCTGCAGTGTTACCCGTTTACGGTTGTAACCGACTGTTCGTCTTTAAGTGCTACCCAAACAAAAAAAGACTTAATTCCCCGAATCCAACGTTGGTGGGCTTTCTTACAAAGCTATGACTTCAAAATAGAATACAGAAAAAGCTGTAGGATGCAGCATGTTGACTTTTTGAGCCGCAATGTTTCGGAGGCAACTGTCAATGCCACTGATAATCCCTTTGACCATACTCTATCCCTGGAGCGCTCGGGTTTAATTCATCACCGTCCTTCTGCCTCGACCGAACTCTCTGTCTGTTCGACTACCCCAGAACTTTTAGTGGATGCTACGCATAATCCTTCAATTCCCGCGAAGTTTCGCCCCCACGGCAAACTACGTAACAGTCGCCCTTTCACTTCTAACGAGGCGACTGAAAAAAGGATCAATTTAACCACTGTTTCACCGGATTGGCTCCTCACAGCTCAGCAGTCAGATCCTTTCATTTGTGAGATACGCAGTAAATTACAATCGGAGGAAGTTGATGAAGCCATCAGAAATACTTACGAGATTCGTTCTGGCATATTATACCGTAACGTCCAGCGAAATAATCATAGCCGTTGCCTCCCGATCGTTCCCCATTCTTTGAAATGGTCCGTGGTTAATAATGTCCACAACTCACTTTTTCACCTAGGATATGACAAAACATTGGAAACTCTTTATCAACATTATTGGTTCGAAAATATGTCGAAATTTGTTCGGAAGTTTGTCGAAAACTGCTTGATTTGTAAAACTGCCAAAGCGGATACCGGTCCGCGTCCTATCCAGCTACATCCTATTCCTAAGCCCCCTGCACCATGGCATACCATTCATTTAGACGTTACCGGTAAATTAAGTGGTAAGCGCGACAGTAAAGAATACTTATTTGTTACTATTGACAGTTTTTCGAAGTACTGTTTGTTAAAACACGCGCGAAACATCGATTCAGCAAACGCCTTGAAAGCGCTCCTCGAAGCAATTCATTTATTTGGACCTCCTACACGTATCATTTGTGATCAGGGGAGATGTTATACTTCCAAAGACTTTCAAAACTTTTGTGTCAGTAAACAAATCGATTTACATTTTATTGCGACCGGTGGCTCACGGGCTAATGGACAAGTCGAACGGGTCATGAGTACTCTGAGAAACATGCTCACCGTGGCTGAAACCGATGAAGGTAAGACTTGGCAGTCGTGTGTGGGCGAAATTCAGCTGGCTCTTAACACGTCACCTCATCGAGTAACTAAAGTATCTCCTATGGAACTTATGTTTGGGCGGGTTTCGCGACCCATGAACTTGATTTCAATCACTGACGGCCTCGATACAACCCCATTCCTTAGTCTGGGCGAGAAGAGAAGTCGCGCGGCCGAAGCAATCGAAAGGCAGGGCAAACTCGATAAAACCCGGTTTGACCAGGGTAAAGCAACTGTTGTTCCGTTTAAAAAAGGAGATCTTGTATTGTTAAGAAATGAAGATCGTAACCATGTTAAACTTGATTGTAAATACCGTGGACCTTTTTTTGTTTGCAAAGTTTTGCCCAACGACCGTTATGAAATAAGCAGTATGGATCGTAAACGAGTCTATAAGTATCCCCATGACCGACTCCGCAAAGCTCCGCTCCCGGCCACAGATGATTCTGTATGATATGTATGATGACAAAACTACCGCATCACCACTCCTTCGTATTCCAGTGTACTTCATTTAATTAAAATAACAAAAAAATAAATAAAAAAAAAACAAAAACAAAAAAACAAAAAAAAAACAATATACCTGGTTAACTTAGCTATTCTTTTACTTCGATCTGTTTTATTTGCTGTTGTGTTCAATTTTAGTGCATTTCATTCTGAAAAATGCACTATTGGTCTCGTCGTGATGGTGGCAAACATGGGTCATGTCATGTTTTTTTCACGTTTCAAAACCTCTAGAACACGAATTCAGTGGTCTCCGGAATTCATATATATATCTATAAATATATATATAAAAAGAGATATATGTATATATATATTTATATATTTATATATTTATAATATTATGGCCGTTTTCTTGTTAGCACGATAACTCTCGAAGAAATTAGTTTAGCGGAACGCGCTTTGGCACAAAAATCAGTAGTCATAAGACACCGGTCGGTATTGCATTTGGGCCAAATCGGTCAAGGTGGAGGGGGGGAAAATCGGGCTTGAAGTCGTCAAAAAATCACTATAAATCACCAGTTGATTCTAGAAGCATCATATTCGGTACGTATACTCCATGTTAGACTAGCCTTTGATTCCCATTTTCATTTTTTGAAAAAGTCAAGGGGGAGGGGGTGGTGCCCCCGGGGTGGAAGTAAGTGTGTGGTCTTGTTAGCACGATAACTCTCGTAGAAATTAATTTAGCAGAACGCGCTTTATCTAAAAAATCAGTAGTCATAAGATCCCGGTCGGTATTGCATTTGGGCCAAATCGGTCAAGGTGGAGGGGGGAAAATAGGGGTTGAAATGGTAAAAAAATCACTAAAAATCACCAGTTGATTCTAGAAGCATCATATTCGGTACTTATACTCCATGTTAGACTAGCCTTTGATTCCCATTTTAATTTTTTGAAAAAGTCAAGGGGGAGGGGGTGGTGCCCCCGGGGTGGAAGTAAGTGTGTGGTCTTGTTAGCACGATAACTCTCGTAGAAATTAATTTAGCAGAACGCGCTTTATCTAAAAAATCAGTAGTCATAAGATCCCGGTCGGTATTGCATTTGGGCCAAATCGGTCAAGGTGGAGGGGGGAAAATAGGGGTTGAAATGGTAAAAAAATCACTAAAAATCACCAGTTGATTCTAGAAGCATCATATTCGGTACGTATACTCCATGTTAGACTAGCCTTTGATTCCCATTTTAATTTTTTGAAAAAGTCGACGGGGAGGGGGTGGTGTCCCCGGGGTGGAAGTAAGAGTGTGGTCTTGTTAGCACGATAAGTCTCGTAGAAATTAATTTAGCGGAACACCCTTTATCTAAAAAAATCAGTAGTCATAAGACACCGGTCGGTATTGCATTTGGGCCAAATCGGTGAAGGAGGTGGGGGGGAAAATACGGCTTGAAATGATCAAAAAATCACTACAAGTCACCAGTTGATTCTAGAAGCATCATATTCAGTACGTATACTCCATGTTAAAGTAGCCTTTGATTCCAATTTTAATTTTTTGAAAAAGTCGAGGGGGAGGGGGCGATGTCCCCGGGGTGGAAGTAAGTGTGAGGCCTTGTTAGCACGATAACTCTCGTAGAAATTAATTTAGCGGAACGCGCTTTGGCACAAAAATCAGTAGTCATAAGACCCCGGACGGTATTGCATTTGGGCCAAATCGGTCAAGGTGGAGGGGGGAAAATAGTGGTTGAAATGGTAAAAAAATCACAACAAATCACCAGTTGATTCCAGAACATTATATTCGGTATGATGATTCCATTTTGAAATAGCCTTTGATTCCCATTAAGTTCAGCTTAAACAAACCCGGCAGCAAACAGTACGAGGGAGGGTCAAACAAACGAAAAAAATCATGGTCTCAACATTACTACTTCTGGGACGGCTTAGGGTATCCGTATACAAAATGAAATGCACTCTTTCCGACCGCCAGCTGCCGGAGCGAAATTTTTTACTTCTGTCTTTATGTTTATTGCTGTTATCAGTAAACTACTACAATGGTGCCATGTTACTGTGTCTTCCTTGTTCTGCAAGCGAGTATCATTTATCCTGTTGCCCCGGCGGAACGAATCCCTCTGTGCATGTCCTATGTTCCCGACGATATTCCTTCGCTCCCGACGTATCTACCTGCCTACCTCCCCGAGTTGTTTTGTGGTCTGTACTTTGCCGAAGTAGACTTGAGTTGATTTGGCAGTTGCTGCAAATCAGGCTGACGAATGACACGGTGTGTTTCGTAGCCATGGATCCCAACCCCCCCTCAACTTACCCTTTCCCATCCTCTTGTGAGTTGCGGTCTGTACTTTGCAGAAGTAGACCTGAGTTGATTTGGCAGTTGCTGCAAATCAGGCTGACGAATGACACGGTGTGTTTCGTAGCCATGGATCACCCCCCCCCCCCATAACTTACCCTTTACAATCCTCTTGTGAGTTTGAGGTCTTACTTTGCAGAAGTCGACCTGAGTTGATTTGGCAGTTGCTGCAAATCATGCTGACGAAGACACGGTGTGTTTCCTGGCCACGGACACCAACCACCCTTCCCATGTCCCTTTTCCATTCCCGTGTGAGTTTGAGGTTTGTACTTTGTGGAAGTAGACTTGCGTCGATTTGGTAGTCACTCTGCACGTCAGGTTGGTAAAAGACATGGTGCGTCCCCTTCTGAGTTTGTGGTCTGTACTTCGAGGAAGTCGAACTGCGTTTATTTGATTTGGTAGTTGCTACAAATCATTTTCATGGCTGCATGCCGTGCGCATGAACTGCGCCTCGCCCATAACGGGGTCAAGTATATGAGCCTACTGATGGCTCTGGCGCTAGCAACTTAAAAAAAAAAAAAAAAAAAAAAAAAAAAAAAAAAAAAAAAAACGGCTCGAATTTGTTACTCTGCGATCTATCGATCTATGGTCACCCATTCCAGGTTCCAGGGACGGAACCGTTGTCAGAATGGCCGTGTCGTGGGTAAGATGAAGTAACATTCAATTGTGGAATGACAGTTCGGAAGTAATGCCATTTGGGGCAAACACATCATTGTGTCGTCTTTGGGCGCAACCCCCTCTTCACATGTGGTTGATTGTTGGAAACTGAGGTAGCGCCACTGCCTAGACTAGAGAGAGCAAGCTGCCCTTGGAGGGGTGGTCAGACGCTCTACAAGTGAGAGAGAGGGAACAAGCTCGAAGTTCAAAGGAAGAGTACGCGATGCTCAGTATCAGTTAGCCCGAAGTGAGCGGAATATCAAATAGGACCACGTGTTGTTTGTTTTGTGTGAAGAGGGGGTAGTGTTCCTCGTCCCTATGGCCGACCACGAATATGCCGCTGCCGGCGATGACTCCTCCACGACATATACTTCATAAAGTAGTGTGGAATAAAGGATCCTCAATTGGAAGTATATGCCATTCAATGGTAAAATTCGTGAAGGATCACTACGCAGGAAAAAGTTGCACAGTTGTGTTCGATGGCTACCGCAATTCCAATAATAACATAAAACAAGCAGAACATGAGCGTCGATATCGACTGAAAAAGTGTGTTGACATCAACTTCAACCTTGAAACAACATTTTATCCCCTCTGTCGTTAATATGAAACCCAAAACAGGGAGCTCCTGCCTAAAGAATTGACATTTTTTTATATTTAATGTAATGTTATTTGTTCGACAGATATCAAAAATTGCTTGTAAGTGCTTTAAATGCTCTTCCACGCCCCTAGAAAATACGACGTAACATTGTATGTTTTGGCTCAAACCATGTGGTATTAACCTACGGAAGGCCTTCTCAAGAGCCGCCGTCGATGTCCGAAGTCCGAAAGCCGAAGTCCAATGATCTGAATGGTTGGGGCCTCCCCTTCATACGGTTTGAAAGATAGCTGAAGGCTTTTTGAATTTATTGTTAGATGGATTAATTTTGATTTGAAATCTATTTGCCCCGCCCACTCTTGTAGCAAATTTACTCCCACAATAACATCATGATTTAATTTAGGCACTACTAGAAAATTACAGGTTGTTTGGAGTAACTGAATTTGTAGAGGGGTTTGAACTTGTAACTTTATGCGGGTTGATTTTTTGGACACAGCTGTTTTTATACACGTTCCTTGAACGGGGAGTGTTTCACAATTTCTTGAATTTTTTAAATGTTTATTAAAGATTTCTTCACTAACTGCTGTGACTTGAGACCCTGTGTCAATCAAAGCTTGTGTTGACACCCCGTTTATCATTATGTTGATAATGGGACACCCACATTTCCACCCTCTCCCAGCCATCAAACCCTCCTCCTCACTCTCCAAGTCACTATCTTCAAAGAGGTTTGCAATTTGCGGGTTCGTTTCCGACTTATTATTGTTTACCACCTTATCGATGAACTCGCGAAAGGTTGTCCGTGGCTGTCTCATGTCGACCACGTCTACCGTGCAGTCTTCGTCTACTCTTATGTGCGCCGCTTCTTCAAACAGTGGAGAGCACTCTTCATGTAAATGGAAACCCCGCTCGCGACATGTAGCAATAGCCTTCATACCCTCCTCCGTCAAAGAGTATATGCCAACTTCGTCATGCTTAGGCGCGCACACGCCGTTGTAGCATAAGCTGCAACGAGTAGGATGTATGCAAGTCCACACTGGACAAAAAGGAACTCTGTGAGTGGTGGACATGTATCCAACCGCAGACGATCAGACCTTAGAAGCCAGGTGCTCCGCGAGAAGGTGCTCTCCATGTGCCGTACACGAATTCGGCCCTCCCTCCTGCGGTGGCACGAAAAGAACCGAAATTCGGAGTACCCCACCTGCTCCCCGTTTACCTAAAAGGTACGCACACGTTTCTACTCCCCTATCTGTATTTTTCTTTGCAAGTATTGAAAATTCGTCAATGAGTACTGCAGGAATCACCATTCTGTTGTAGGTCCGAGACGCTATTCCGCGCGTGCCGATTTGAATTCCAGGGTGAGAAGAATCACAGCGAACACCTTCTACTTTCATTTTCTCCCCACCCCGCCCACCTAGTTTTTTGGAACAGCTTCTATTATTTTTTGGAACTCCGTCGGCCCTCCCCCGGCTTCCTCAACCTCCAAGGCTGACACTCCTTTCCTCGACCTATCTTGCCTTATGGGCGACTGTGACCGGGCTCGACCGGCATACCTTCCTCCACTATCTCGTTCCCTCCAGTACGAGTTCCAGGGCCTACTCCCCCTCTGCTCCCCTCGCCTAGGATAAAATTTTCTACCGGAGTTCGGTGACCGCGCGACGTTCCCCTGACTCCTGGGGTTTTGCTTTGGTGTCTCCGTAGCTCCTGAGGCTTTCTTCGGAGTCGACGCCGACCGAGGAGGTGACTTCACTCTCTCTAAAAAGTTACTTGACGAAAGCTGTCCATTATTCAAATTTATTCTCCCCACATACTCTAGGAACGTGTCTAATCTGACAATATTCTGGAGTGTCACAACCTCTTCGACTGAGGAACCGAAATGGGCCGCCAGAGTTCGAGCCAGAAACGACTCATCGTGCGGTAGTCCCGCGTTCCGAAGTCTCTCTACTATTGACAGGACGTAAACTTGGGGATTTCGACATTTGCTAGAGTAAAACGTACCCGAGTACAACAGCTTTGAGAGGTACAGTTTATACGTGTTACCAAGAAAGGCTTTCCCGAACTCCTCATAAAATGAAGGAAAATCTACCAACTGTTCTTGATAACTCAGGAACCAAGTCAAGGCCTTCCCCGAAAACAGGCTCCTGACGCGCATTTTGAAAGGTATCACCGATAAATCCCAAGAACGGGCTAACACTCTCAATTTCTCAACAAATTGGATAGGACAAACTTTTTCGAAATCGGAGAAATGAA
Organism: Corythucha ciliata; assembly: GCA_038030265.1. Lineage (NCBI taxonomy): Eukaryota > Metazoa > Arthropoda > Insecta > Hemiptera > Tingidae > Corythucha > Corythucha ciliata. Next base: position 744,379 of record CM075941.1, on the reverse strand, counting down.
TATCCAGGCATTTTTCACTGCCAGCACGTTCCTTGAAGAGTGACGCAAGGCCGGACAGTAGCTGCGTTACGAGGTCTTGATTTTGTTCACCTGCCCTTGGGGTTACGTCCCTCTGCCCTGAAGAGGCGCGGGCTTCAACCTCATCTATTCGGTTCCGCAATTCACCCAACTTTCCCGCGGTAATATTTGCCAAACGAGTGAGCTCTTCAAGTCGCTCTTCTTTTTCCCTAGCAATGAGCTCTTCCACCGCGTTGCGAATCCCCTCGACTCCCTCCTGGGTCTTCTGTACCGTGGATTTCGCTAAATTGTCCAAAACCTCATTATATCCTTGCTGTGTCGCCGCAATTCTATCCACCCTGTTCATCAAATCAGCACGCGCTTTTTTATCCTCCTCCCTAGCGATTTTAAAAGTGTCCAGTAGAAGTGAAAATTGCTCTTTTACACCCTGTAGCTCACTTCGTAGAGACTCTAGACCGTAACCCCCACCAGCACCTGCCATATTCGTTTCTTGATCGTGTAGCACATGTGGCTGTCTCGCATTCTCGGTTACTGGCAACGGGTTCTGAGCCATTATGGGTATCTCCTCGTCCAGCAAGCTGGGTTGAGAGTCCCCCAGCGTCTCTAGGCTCCCTGACTGACCACCGTCCTCCGCCTGACTCTCTTCCGTAGTCACGCGCTGAGACCCGACATCCACAGCCACCCCTGAGAAGGCACGAAACCCTGACAAAGTGGATAAAGGATCCCTGGATGGGGTAACCCCTGCAGCAGGAGGTAACACTCTCGTTCTCAACGCCATGCCCCCCTCCACCCCGAGTGCCACCAATATCCTTCGGCATCCTATCAAGCGCCACCAATATCCTTCGGCATCCTATTTAAAGGGAAATATAAAATGTACTACGCGGGTATGAAACGGGTGGCTTGCACCAGGCACCCCTCTTTGATGCTGGCGTCAAAGAAAATGGCCGATCCACGCGATTTTTTCTCAATCCATCTATTGTTCCCCACTCCTGTGGTCCGCCGAAAGGTGTATCCTTCCGCTGCAGAGGCTGAGGTCCAGGTGTGCCTCCTGTTGAACGCCGCCACGATGATTCTCAATTCGCGATTACCGTAAGCTTTTCCCTTTTCGCTTGTTTACCGATATTCCGCGTAATGATCATCTTTCGATTTCACTTTAGGAGTGTGGAACAAAATTGGATTGGACTTGGATAAGGCGCCTTTACACCTGGATTATTTATCACACATCGGTCGATACCTGTTGATAACTTAACACGCCGACTGTCAACATTTACCCCTCTCACCTTGATTACAACTTACGTATGTTAATTATATTCCTGTCGTCTAATTAAGTTCTATTCTATCCGAGCCTGGTGCAAGCCCCCCGTCCCGACCCATAACAAACAAGCTCACTTCCTGTCAAACGCGAACAACAAAAGTCGTTTCATTGATATTCTGGTACGACAACTTGAGGACAATGACATTATCACCAAACAAGCTGTAGACGATGCAGATCTGTTGATCGCCCGATCGGCCATAGACAAAGCAAATAATTCACAAGTCGTTGTTATTGGAGAGGACACAGACCTCATAGTCCTCCTCGTTGCTCTGACCTCCAATGACCAAGACATCATAATGGCGAAACCAGGTCGAGGAAAGACGCCAAGCCGTCTATATTCCACCGCTGAGTTGCAGGAACTGACACCAGTCATTCTCCTTATACACGCCTTTACTGGTTGTGATACCACATCAGCGGCCTTCCGCAAGAGTAAACTAGCATTTGCCAAACTGTTCTTGAAGGATGCTGATTTGGAGTATGCTGCTAAAATTTTCCACGATCCTTCATCCACTCACGAACAGGTTGAGGAGCAGGGCTGCAAGTGTTTTCTGCGATGGTACGGTGCCCAGAAGAAGGAAAAGTCGCTCAACAAACTTCGATATGATGCATTCTTCAAATCGGTGCGGCGAATGTGAAACCAGACGCATCAGCTCTTCCCCCATCCGAGGGATCAGCCAAGCATCTCAGCTATCGATGCTACCTTCAAATACAACGGTGGCTTGGCAACACCAACATACGCCCAGAGGATTGGGGGTGGGAACGTGACGCTATGGGTTTCCTCGTCCCCATTAAAACAAAAGATCCGGTGGCGCCGGAATAAATTCTGAATTTAATTTTCTGTAAGTGTACCGGGAACTGCAGCACTTCACGCTGAGGTTGTCGGAAGGCCTTGATGGCATGTTCTATAGCCTGCAGCAGTTGTTCTGGGACGTGCACAAATGGCAGAGCTATTGCCAATGACGATGATGATGAATGATTATGATGACGACGATGACGAAGACACTGAAGAGAAAGACAAATTATCATCCTCGTTCAACGACAACGCAGAAGACGAATACACCCCCGACTCAATGGAAAGCTTGGAACAATCTGAACCAGGCCCCTCCCACCCAAAACGTTTACGACGACAGTGAAAGAACTTTAACTACCACGAATGTAATGACTTTTAAGTACATTTTGAAACGAATTTTGAATTCACTCTTTAGAATAACGTGAAAACAACCGTGCATTTACGTTCTAGATGCTTTTATTATTAAATGTTACTAATATACACCTATAACGTCGTTTTTTATGTATTACTATAGTTGTAATTGAAAGCTAAGTCCATTTGGAAATATTTTGTCTTGCTAACGGTTTCAGATAGTGACAAAACTATAGAAAAACAAATGAAGACAATTTTGTAGGCGTTAATTTTGTATACGTCTGCTTTGTTTTTGAAGTGTGAATCCCCAACGAGATATAAGCGAAAAAAAAAAAAAAATACCCAAACAATCCCAACCGCTTTTGACTATCTAGTAGATATGTAGTACTTAATTGATTCACTATTTTTTTTTGGCAGAGACTCCTCTTTTTGAGTATAAATGAGATATATTTCCTTCCAGCTGTCTTTATGGTAATTTTGACGACAAATCCTACAATAGGACACTTTTTTCATTATGGGACGTAAGTGGAAGATCTGACATTATTACAGTGGGGAAGGGTGTGTCTAGAGTTTTCGAGATTAGCGTGGGCGTACCGCAGGGATCGGTCCTGGGCCCCATTCTCTTTGCCATTTATGTGAATGACCTGCCATTGTTTCCAGACACTGTTGTCTTACAGTACGCAGACGACACTGCTTTCGTTGATAGTAGAAACAATACCAGTGAGGCTGAAACTCGTGCAAAAGAGGTTGCATCTCTACTGAACTCGTGGTTCGAGAAAAACAAGCTTGTGTCCAACCCGGCAAAGGAGGTATCCCTGGCATTCTTTGGTGGAAACGTTGCTGGAGCGGTGGAAAAATACTTGGGAATTTATCTGGATGATCGACTGAATTAGATGGAGCATATTGAAAGGACCGAGGCTAGGCTTCTGCTGGTGTTGTACATGCTGAGGAAACTGAAAGGTGACGTGGACCTAGGCACTCTTCGGACTTGCTACTTCGCGCTTTTTCAATCTGTCATGGAATATGGTATAATGTTTTGGGGCAATACTTCTCATGCGGCTCAGATTTTTCGCCTCCAGAAGAGGGCAGTGAGATTGATGGGAAATCTCAGCTACAAGGGAAGCTGTCAAGGGAGTTTTCGCCGGTTGGGTGTTATGACGTTGTGCTCAAGCTATATACTACAGTGTGTCCTGTTTGTTAAAACTAACTTTCCTCACTTCGAGGACCGTCACACCCACTCGTATGCTACCAAGGGGAAGAGCAATCTGCGCATCCCTAAACATAAATCGGCAATTTTTGCGAGTAGCTTTGTTTGCACAGTGGTGAAGTTGTTCAATTGTCTCTGTTTGGGCTAGGGACAAGAAAGGAGGTGGCTCTGTGATGCAAATAAAGAAAAAAAATAAGGGTGGCCGCTACCGAACGTAAAATAAAGAAAAAAGAAAGGCCTCTTACCTTCGGTCTCTTCAGACGTACGCCAGCAGGCGTGAACGAGGCGTGTGATCTATGGAAAACGGGTGACAAAAGGACCGACGGACAAAACGACGGGCGCAGGGACAAGGTTTGGAGCTCCGGGAGAGGCAACAGGAAAAAAAACCAGGGGGGAGGAAAAAACTCTAGGAGGAAAAACGCTGCGGAAGAAAAATCTTTCTTTTTACGCGGTCCACGGCCAAAAACGGAATGAACTCTGAAACCCGCTTCACCTAGAGCCTTTTTTTTGATAGGCGGAAAAAATGTAGGCAGGAGGAAGTGATAATGAGAGGGGGGTTCCCCGGTGAATTTCCCCAGAGGGAAGAAAAAAAACAAAAGGAAAACGGACATAAGGTGTCGCAAACAAAGCCGCCCACCTCGAAGCAATTGGGCTTCGAAAGGAAGGAAAATAAGAAAATGAAGGGGATGGTTACATAAATTGATTTCAAGTTGGTCATCAAAATGGAATAGGAACAGGATAAATCCACTAGGGTGCAGAACAAGCAAGGGGGAGTAATAAGGGGAAAATAGAAGGAAACAACGAAGGAAAACAGCTAACAAAGTAAAAACAACCAAATAAACAAAACAATCACAACAACGAAACAGTTTGAATGATAAATAACGGGACGGATAATTGGTTACTCAATTTCGGGTAGCGGTGCGAGACGACAAACAGGTCTCTGTAGCACTCCACGAGACAGCCGCACGTCAGCGACGCGCGCAACGCCGTCAGGTCCGGGGTAAAGTCGAACAACTCTTCCTAGAGGCCAATCGTTAGGCGATGTTCTCTCGTCACGCAACAACACGACAGAATCTTCCTTGATGGGTGGGGTCTCGGTAACCCACTTGGTCCGGGGAATGAGTGTCTGTAAATACTCGTGGGCCCATCTCTTCCAAAAGGACCGGAGGGTTTCTTGGAGGAGGGTGTAGCGCTGGTATAGCCCCTGAGGACGGAGCGGGATGTCGTCGTGGAAAGGGGGTGCCAACAGAGGGCCGCCCACCAGGAAATGACCCGGGCTGAGGTAAGATAGATTGTCATTTGGGTGTATCGGAGGGGTCCCGAGTGGCCTACTGTTGAGGACGGCCTCTATTCGAGTGAAGAGAGTGACCATCTCATCGTAGACGAGGGGGCGCTCGCCGATGGTGCGCTTCAAATGATAGCGAACCGAGCCGATTGCTCGCTCCCAAATACCACCGAAGTGACTCGCTGCGGGGGGATTGAGGTACCATTTAATTTCCTTTGAGGCAAGAAATCGCTCAATCGATTGGTGGTTGGCATCAATAAACCTCCAAAATTCGGCTAGCAACGTTTTAGCACCGATGAAGTTGGTTCCACGATCGGTTCGAATGGAGGAGCATAGTCCTCGGCGAGCAGTAAAACGTTCAAGGCTGTTGAGGAAGGCAGGAGTCGAAAGATTTGGAACAATTTCACAGTGCACCGCTGTGGTAGAGAGGCAAACGAAAATTGCCAGATACGCCTTACCAATCTTGGCGTTTCGGCGAGGAGATTCTTTCAAGGGAAATGGGCCGGCGAAGTCAATTCCTACGTTTAGAAACGCTCGAATCTGCGAAAAACGGAAAGCGGGGAGAGGAGCCATGCGAGGAACTCTCTCCTTAATCGAATGCCGGAAGCACGGGTTGCATTTGGAGATTGTAGACTTGATTAAACGTCTAATGTTTGGGATCCAATATTGAGTTTGGATCAGGGCTTGCACTAGTCGTGGACCACCATGTAGAGTCTTGATTCTGTGGAAATGATCAACAATCATTGCCGCAAGTCTGCTTTCTCTCGGAAGTAGCACCGGATGGCGCTCCTCCATTGCTAAGGGGGCATACTGCAAGCGGCCGCCCACCCTGAGATAACCTTGTTCGTCGACAAAAGGTGACAGAGTGAGGAGGTGCTTGGGTATGGTCTTATGGTTATTCAAATCTTTGATTATGACCGCAAAATGTTGCTGTTGAGTGAGTTTAAGCAGTAGCTTGAGAGAGTTATCCCTCTCTTCTGCGCTAAGGGCACCCTTTCGCCGACCTTGCGAATTACGGCAGTTGAATATAAATCGGGTAGTGTAAGCAACCGCGTTAATGACTTTGGGAAGGCTCGAGAAACGACTCAAAACTCCATCCAAGAAGGATGTGTCGGCCGGCGGATCAACGGAGAGTAGGCATGGAGCGACAGGGCCATCATTTTGGGCTGAGAGGGGTGCCAATTTAGAAACCGACGACTTTAATTCAGGCAATGGTTCCCTGAATAATTCACTCTTCATTATACGAGGCCAAGAACTAACGTCGCGTTTTAAGAAATCAGGGCCATTCCACCAAAGTGAGCAGTCAGATAAGTAGCCGGGAGCTAGCCCTCGGGAAGCCAGATCGGCGGGATTCTGTTCGGATGGAACGTGTCCCCATAGGGAGGGGGGCGCTAGATCTAAAATCTCGGCAACGCGATTAGATACGTAGGTTTTAAGCGAATGAGGTGCGGTTCGAATCCAAGAAAGAGCTGTGGTGGAGTCGGAATATAACATGTTATTGCTCGTAGTGACGGTTTTCAAATGGACTAGGCAGCTGCGGTAAAGACGGGCTAAAAGGACACACGCGTTTAATTCGAGTCGGGGAATCGTAACGCTTTTCAAAGGGGCCAAGCGAGATTTCGCTTGCAGCAAGTGAACCGACGCGTGGGGTGCGTTACCAATAACGACGTACACGCAAGCGGCATAGCCCTTTGATGAGGCATCAGCGAATCCGACTATCTTGACTGAATCGAGCTTCAAGTCAATAAAGCGAGGGATACTAATCGCTTCAAGAGCGGCGAGTGATTCCGAAAAGCGCATCCAAGACTCATTTAGTTCAGGGGTCAGGGGGTCATCCCAGCCCAAACCCGCCAGCCAGGAGGCCTGAAGAAAGGTTTTCGCTTGAAAAATGACAGGGGTTAGCAATCCCATAGGGTCATACATTCGGGCAATAGTTGATAAAAGAGAACGCTTAGTTGTTTGTGGGGGCGGAAGCGCTATTTTATAGCCAAAGGCATCGATTTGAGTGCGGTACTGGAGGCCTAATATTTTTATGACGGGCTCGGCTTTATTTTCAAATGAGAGATGAATCTCCCGCAACTCAGCGGGCAAGTCCCAAAGAATTTCTTCCCGGTTGCTGGCCCATTTACGGAGGGGAAATTCTCCTTTCTCCAGGAGAGCGGAGATACCATGTCTCAAAGCGAGAACTTCGGCAATGGTGTCACCACCTCCCAGGAAATTATCGACATACATGCAGTCTCGCAAAGCCTGTGTCGCCGCGGGAAACTGTTCCCCTTCATCATCCGCGAGCTGAAGCAAGACACGCTGCGCGAGAAAGGCGGAGGGTGTTAAGCCGTAAGTTAGAGTGGTGAGCTCGTACTCCTGGAGCTCAGCTTGAGAATTTCTCCAGAAAATGTGTTGAAGGTGACGCTGCTCAGGACAAAGTGCTATCTGGCGATACATCATTCGGATGTCAGCGCACAAAACGATCCGAAAGAAACGAAAATGAATGAGCATTTCTGTAATATCGGCTTGAAGACGAGGTCCCGCGGGCATTAAATCGTTGAGCGATTTCGTATGGAGCGACGCACGCGCGGATCCGTCGAAAACCACTCGCAACTTGGTGCTAGTGCTTTCGGCTTTTACGACCCCGTGATGAGGAAGTACCGATGAGGATGGTGTTTTAGCCACCTCCATGTGGCCTAGGCTCTCGTACTCGGTTAGGAAGGCGGTGTAGGATTCCTTCATCTCGGGATTTCTACTCAGCTTGCGCTCTAGAGAGCTAAGCCTACTCAAAGCCAGATCTCTAGTAGAGGTGAAATTTGGAAGACTATCACGAAAGGGCATTTTTACTACATAACGGCCACCTGGCTCACGCCGCGTGTTAGACAAAAAATGGGCTTCACAAAAGGCGTGCTCAGGATTTACGGGAAAGGGTCGACTTGATAGATCCTCATCAAGCCAGAACCGTTCTAAGCATTGGGAGACTTCGCAGCAACTTAAAAGTGAATTGCCGGCGCTCAAAACTTGATTTTCTTCTTCCGTGGGAGCTAAGGCGGGGGCCTTGCCAACTAGAACGTGGCCAAAAGGAGTCTCAAGGGCGGCCGGCAGGCCAGGATAATTAACCGCCTTAATAAGAAGGCTCGGGAGGAGCTCTGCCCCGAGCAACAAATCGACCGACGAAGGTTCGTCGAAGGAAGGGTCTGCTAACTGCAGATTTGAAAAGAAAGTACGGACGAGAGGGGAGATGCGAATACTAGGCAGAGGCGCACTTATGCGTTCTAAAATTATGGCTGACAGTGGAAGAGAAAATGAACTATCGCCGTGGGACGGATATAGCTCTATGGAAACTTCACCCATCCTGGAGCACTGTTCGGAGGCTCCGATGCCACTGATGCGAGTGACGGAGAAACGTGGAGAAAGGCCAAGACGGTCGCTGCAACTCTTGGTAATAAAATTCATTTGACTCCCCGAATCTAGGACCGCGCGGACTACGTGGAAATAGCCAAAGGAATCTCGTATTCGTACCAAGAGCGTACCCAAAATTATTGAGCTGCTGGCCCGATGGGTTGGCGCGGACGAAGATAAAGCTTGTAATGAAGGAGTCTTAAATGGCGATGGGCTTGTCTCCACGCCGAATATAGACTTGGTCTCCTGATCTTGACTATGAGGGGGGGCCGAGGGTCTCACCTGCTCAGCGCTATTATCCTTCGCCCTTCCTGCAAGTGGCGAGGGTAATGGGGCACTAACTGCGGCCTTTGACAAGAACGTGGACATCGAATCGCATTGCGCGGGTGAATACAGGGACGAGGAGGAATCAGATGGAGTTTGATAGACTTCGTGTAACAACGAATGATGCCGGTTTGAGTGGCATGACTGGCACGTCTTTGTCGACTTACACCGGGAAACAAAATGAGGCCCTAGGCAATTAAAGCATTTACGAAGCGACTTGACGGTTAACGCTCGTTCAGAGGGACACATGGCCTTAAACGTCGTACATTGAATAATGCGGTGCTCGCCCTTACATACGTCACAGACTAAATTGTTTTCAAGTTGAGTGGCGTTGAGAGACATGCGAATTGGGGTTTTACTAGGTGACGGTCGAGATGGGGCGTGCGATACCTTATCGCTAGAAGCAACGCTTAAAATTGCAGCACGCTTCCTTACGAATTCAATTAATTCGCTGTAAGTCGGCAGGACTTGCTGGTCTTCACGATGTGATTCAAATAAGCTTCGGGTTTCCGGGCTGAGTGTACGGAGGGCAATATAGAAAAGAAGAAAGTCCTTATGATTTATGTCCGGAATTTGGGCAAAAGCTTGAACGCTAGTGTCAAACACCTTTAGAAAATGATGTAAAGAAGAAGCAGATTCACTAGCGTTTGACTTATAATCCAATAAGGATTTCACGAATTGAGAGGCCAATAATCTAGGAGACGCATAACGCTGCTTCAAAATCTCCAGGGCTAATGGAAAACTATCCCCCACGACAGGAAGTGCCTTAATTAGATCGGCCGCTTCACCATTAAGACAGGCTCGGAGGTAATGGATGCGCTCAGTGTCGTTTAACGACTCCCTTTTAATAATGAGACTATCGAACAGGTCGAAAAAGGAGTTCCAACTTTCTATTTTATTATCAAACGGAGGTAAATTTATTCGAGGAAGCTTAACAATGTCACAACTACGGGAATTGGAAGGATTTGGTGTAGACGCTTTAGGCTCTAGCGTACTTGCTATGGAAAAACGAATTTGATTACATTCGTCATATACTTCGTCGGCTGCCGACGAGGACATGAGGAATGACTCGAGCTCAGGATATTGCAAGGCAATTTCCTCCAGTGCATCATTAGCCTCGATCCATCTATTGTAAGTGGTTTCTAGGGCACTACAAACTCCGAGAAATGGCGCAAAGTCGTTGGAGAGTTTGGCCTTTGAGGCGGTATCATGTATACGAGTGAGACGCGCAAAGTGGTCGTTGCGTTTCTTGGCTAAATGTTTCACCGCTCGCAATTTAGAATTTGGACAAGGCCCCGGTAAATCTGCATTTTCAGTCATTTTTTTTTACCGAACTTATGAATACCTTTTCCGTATCGAAAAAAAAAAAAAAAAAAAGGAGATAGAAAGATAGAAAAGAAATTAAATGATAGAAAAGGATTACCAACCTCTCGGAACAAAGGGCAACTTTGTATTTTTCCAAAGGGAATTGAACTCGTAACCAAAGGGGGGGGGGAAGAGAGAAACAAGGTCTTATTAATTAATCACGTCGGGGTCACCAAAAAATGTTTGGGCTAGGGACAAGAAAGGAGGTGGCTCTGTGATGCAAATAAAGAAAAAAAATAAGGGTGGCCGCTACCGAACGTAAAATAAAGAAAAAAGAAAGGCCTCTTACCTTCGGTCTCTTCAGACGTACGCCAGCAGGCGTGAACGAGGCGTGTGATCTATGGAAAACGGGTGACAAAAGGACCGACGGACAAAACGACGGGCGCAGGGACAAGGTTTGGAGCTCCGGGAGAGGCAACAGGAAAAAAAACCAGGGGGGAGGAAAAAACTCGAGGAGGAAAAACGCTGCGGAAGAAAAATCTTTCTTTTTACGCGGTCCACGGCCAAAAACGGAATGAACTCTGAAACCCGCTTCACCTAGAGCCTTTTTTTTGATAGGCGGAAAAAATGTAGGCAGGAGGAAGTGATAATGAGAGGGGGGTTCCCCGGTGATTTTCCCCAGAGGGAAGAAAAAAAACAAAAGGAAAACGGACATAAGGTGTCGCAAACAGTCTCCCTACACAAATGACTTTGCTTGATCCTCGAAAATTAAAGAAAAAATTGAAGCAGCTATTAATGAAAAAAGAATTTATAGCTTAAGCGAATACTTTGCTTGATGTACCTACTTTTACTTAGGTCTAGATGTTGTTATTTCTAATTGTCCGATTGAGTGACGTTGCCGGGCATGTAAAATGTGGATGGCAATAAATGAATAAATAAATAAATAAAAAAGAATTGGTCCGTTAGACACAAGACAACTGTACTCGTTCACTCACGGAGGACAGTTCTATCGGCGCGGAAACTCTTGGCCACTCGGAAAACGCCGTAAAACTTTTCAAACGGACTCGTCAGATTGAAAATTCGCCTTTTTCGCTAAGCCTTATTTCTTGACTTTGGACCTTTTTTTAAAAATGTAAAACATGTAAATAATTAATTCTGCGGTGAGCTGCGATGGATAGAAATTCCAGTTTTGTTTTAAAATTACTTGAGTCCAACTGTGTGTGAGCCACACACTGTCAAGTGGCGCGGTTCTCAGTGAAAACGCCTAACCCGTGTCTTTTACCCTGCACCCTGGCCACCTATGTTTGTGCGGGGGGAGGGGAACACGGAAGGCTTTACCCATCCTTTCCCCATCACCGCCACCGCCACCACTCCAATCCGGCAAAGCTTTCACCACAACCCTCTCGCTCTCTCACCGCGCGTTTTTAGTTTAGTCCTTTTCCGAGTGTCTAGTGTAACGACATAATGTAAACAAAGTCGTCGATTAATTCGTAAGTTTTAGCCCAGAATTTTAAAAACAAAATAAAAAATCGAAGTAAAATAATTGAATAATAAAAAGCAAAAACAAAATTATCATCGAAAATACACCAAGTTGGTGGGGTGGGCTTCATCGGTCACAAAAATAAATAATAATTAATTAAAATATAGCTCGACTCATAGGGGACAGGGCCTTCGTGAACATCGTTTTCTACACTGGGATTTGATTCTTCACTATAAGAGGCCCTCAACCTTCACATTTTGAGCCTTTGATCGGTAAATTTAGTTTTTTTCTGACAACCTCTGAGCCTGACAATGTAGCGCACGTCTTTTCACCGTCCTTGCAGTTTGTCTCATCGTCAGTACCCAAACAAACGCTGATGATGAGAACAGTCTTATAGCGTTTCACATTTTGCATAAAATCCTGCAACGAGGCGGTTCTGTTCTACCCGTCTTGTCCGTCAATATTATGATTTAATAAAGGGAGAACGGGTGGAAATGAGTTGCCCAAATGCAGACTATTGTGCAAATGGGTAACGCTATTAAAGAACGTTTTATTTTTATTTTTATTTTTTTTTCATATATCCCTTGAAGGGCACACTCAAGAAGCACTTACTCCCCCCCCCCCGTATCTTTAGATGTTTCTAGATATTGGATACGCGTCTTGAAGCGCGCTTCGTTCTTTCATTAATAAATATCAACTTACTCCCACTTCTAATAATTGTATTAGTGAAAAAAAATCGACTCTCTCTCCTTTCTTTTTACTTTTTTCGGACACGTTTTATCACAGCTTAAAAATAGTAGGGTTTCCCGTTTTTTATTTAGGTATTTATTTATTTATTTTTCATTTTTACTGTTCCTTGAATTGAACAACAGTGCCTACACTATTTCAAGTAACAGATGTCATCAAGCTCTTCTTTTGTGCGTCTGTTTCATCGTCGTAAACGGCTTGGAGGAACAATGCTCATGGCCTTCAAGGCGCTTACAGCTTTGATTCAATTCTCAATTGTTCTCGCTTTTATCCCCAGGGGCGGAGATTGTGGACGAAACTGTTATTTTTATTAACGGGAGAGGTGCTCTGAGGATTCATTCAAGAGACGTCTGAATGTCAAGAAAAGATGCCTCTCAATTCAAAGGATTACTTTAGCGGGCCGATCGATTTTTCCGGAGTCATTCCAGTTCCCAGCCGCACCGACAGTGAATAAAAAATAATTTAAAAATCAATGACAAAATGCGTACTTAGGGATTTATCTTGGAAAGTTTTCGGTGTATGAAAAGTCAAGTTATTAGACACATTTTAGAAGAGCGCTTTTCCTTCCCAGCTAATTTTATATTCAAAATTAATCTATTTTCTTCGTTCTCCCCCTTTTCCACTCCCCCCGCCATTCCACGCGTGTTCTTACGAAGTTTTCCTTGAAAATACTGACTGATGGGTAGAGTGGAGTGGTGGGGGGGCGTGGGGATTTGTGTCAGTCACTGGAATACCTTACACACACACACACAGGGTTGAGTGTAACGTAGAAATGGCATGTAAAGAGATGGCGGTGGAATTGCTCTCGTGTAGGTAATGGTTTTAAGGGGTTTGTGTAGGGGGCGGGGAGAATATATATGAGTTTAAAGTTTATTTTGGACGTGTCTACGGTGGATGAAGCTTCCACTTTCCACTGTTTGTAGTCATAGTTATTAATAATAAATAAGAGTAAAGCAAAGTCGGGCTCAGACGCTATAATCCTTTTTCATCTCCATTCGCGCCACATATTTTCACACCCCCTACACCGTGACGAGGTTCAGCTCCACTTTATCTGCTATCATCCAACTAATTATTTACTTTGTTTATTTTTTTAATTGTAAACCATTTATAGATGCTTTAACGGAAATACAATTGATGGAACAATCCACATTGAAGGCGAATTTCAAAAGAACTGTCAGCTTGAAACCATAAAATCAATGCTACTATCATAGGGCTTTGATGCCGATTTAAAATTGATGATAATACTCTCGTGGTAACTATTATTCTGACAAGATAATTTCAACTTTTGTTGTTATTAAATGTAAAAAAGAGACGAGTTATACTATAACACGCACGACTTATTAGGTTGAGCGTGCTAAAGCCTAACCACAGTGATTTTTCATTTGTTGGCATTGTGAGGCAATATTTTTACGTTCGTCGGGTGAGGATAATTTGGTCACAGATCGTAAAGCCCCCCCCCCAAAAACACCCTCTGCCCTGGGATATTTTTTGTGAAAATGTCAGAAAATATACATTCAGCGGAACTGCGCTACTTCCGGTTTCATTACAATCCGTCAATTTAACGCTAAAAGCGTAAAACCAACGATTTTGTTGCAACTAGTTTGTGATATAAAAGTGTGAAAATCAATAATTCTCCAGTAAAATTGAGAAAAAGTACTAGGCGCACAGCTAATTTGTAAAAACATTTCAACTTTACCTAAATTCGCAATTAAAAATGGAGAGAAATAGCTGCAAAATTACATCATTCGAAGCTGAATATCTGCGAAATTGTAAGTTTCGAGTTTATTGTCGTACCCTCCGCGAAATCGCAAGTTTCAGGGACCCAGGGCTAGCCAGCCGCGACAGCACCTAAAGCTTGACAAATATGCGGCCCAGTCATTACAGCGCTTGGTTTTGAAAATCTGTGGAATGGGCCGGTCTAGCTGGCCACGATAGTACCCAGGGGTGGGCAAAATACTTTGAAAATGTATTTTAAAAAAAAGCCCAAAATACTTTCAAAAATGTATTTTAAATACTGAATACAAATACTTTTTGAATTGTATTTTGAATAAAATACAAATAGAATTTAAAACACTTTTCAAAAAATCGATTTCGACGGCAGATAGTGCGAAAAACACGAAAAATAAATAATTAAAAAATATCAGGTCCTTAAATAGACAAGATGACAAAATTTAGCAGCGCGAAATGGCGCTGCGCCGCGATGCGCAAAGAAAAGGAGGCAAGTTGTCACGAAGTATTTAGTACCGAACCGGCGAGCACTGGGGGATCATGAGCTGAAAAGGAGGTGAGGTCACTGGTGGACCTATATCGTGGCCCGGGGCGGAAATCTTCAAGAGGCCCCTAAAAGTCTCTAACTATACATACATAAAACCTCTATTGGTAACCTCTAAGGCCTTTTCCTAATTTTAGCCATGGCCTTTTCCATATATTGTAGGCAAATTACCGCTATTTCCACAGTTTATCCGCTAAACAGCGCTTACGCCAAGTTTAAACTGCGAATTTCTCCATTATAGCCGCGAATGAGTGCTTTTTGTCAACTTTAACAGCAAATTAGCGCTTTTCGCCGCAAATTAGCAACTGATTAGCGGGGTAATCCCCTCCCACCATAAAGACATAAATATGCGCTTTTCCCCAACTTTAGCAGCAAAGTAGATTTGGTATCCTGTGAATCAGCGATGTTTCTTCAACTTTCCTCGAGTTGGCTTTTTCCACAATTTTAGCTGCAAATTAGCGATTTTTTCTAGCGGTTTACTCAGGATGAGCTGAAAATTACTCAATATTAGCCGTAAAATTCTCGAAATGTTTACCACAAATCACCTTTTTTCGTTCACCGTAACCATACACTGCGGAATAGCGATTTCGTCTCAGTTTTAGCCGCGAATTTGCGAGTTTTTCACTCATAGCCTTAAATTAGCGCTTTTTCTCAATTTTAGCCTCAAAGTCTCCCGAGGAAGCCGCGAATTAACGTATTTCCAATTTTTGACGCAAATTTAAATTAGTCTCAATTTTAGCCGTAAATTAGCGCTTTTTCGTAATTTTAGCAGTGCAGTAGCTATTTCTAGCCCGTGTATTAGCGAATTTTGTTCATTTTAGCCACGAATTGGCGTTTTCCGATATTTTTACTGCAAATCGGCAATTCTTCCATTTTTGACAGTGAATTAGCACTTTTTGTTTTAATTTAGGCTGAAAATTATTATGTTACTTGCAGGTACCTTATTAATTTATTGTTATTGGTTGGTAATTTGACAAAACAGTGAATTTTACAAACTAATAACAAAAATACACTAATTTATAACAAAAATTGCATGGGTTCTTCATCGAAATGCACGACCTTCAACTTTCACATTCCCAGCTGAGCAGCTGCCCCATCGCCAAAGCCGAGCTCTGCAGATCTCCATTTCTTCCGTGTGCCTCTCAGACACATGCTCGACGCCCGGAGAATTGCCAGTGAGATCCTAGCCCGCATCCAACCTCTTACCGCTGACTGAGGGCGATGCCACTTATCTGCCAGCCGTTCTCCTAATACCTTGATGAAGTCACTCATCTGGGGGGCGAACATTCCATCTGCGGAGCATACAAGTGGCGTGAATGTTGCATGTCGATCTTCAGCCACACTGTTGTATTTCCTCATTTTTTCCTGCTCAGCGCTGGACAAAACCGCCGAGACAGACCTGGAGCCGTAAGAGGGGGCGTCAGTGTCTACGACACGGACGTCAAACAACGCCTCCCTCTGTGGCTCCCAGACCCCCCGACACGCTAAATCTCCACGCAGTGCTGAAATTGAATTTGAAGCCTCTCTTATGATTGGCTCCTTCACGCAGTTGCCCCATGCTGTTGCCATCAGTTCACCCAGTACATCCCGGACCTCATTGAGGTGTCTTGTGACCAGGCCTCCTGTTCTGCAGTCTAACGCGTGTTCCAGTGTGAACTGACTATTGCCACATCCATCACACGTTTTAGGCATCTTGAATGGCTCCCTTTTGTACCTGATGGCGATTGCGTCTTTGAACTCGCATGGTGACAGATCGAAATCATGCTTTTGTAAAGGCACGACCGAGAGCCATGAAGCATTACTCTGTGTTTTGGTCTTTATCGATCTCTCAATTACTCTCCTTCGGCCCGGGGAGAACAGTGCCAGTGTATGCTGCAATAGAGCGTCCTCCAACTCATCCCTTTTCTGTCTTGATTCTTTCTTTGCGGCGATTGACTTTGAGAAATGTTCAGCTACATTCAACTCCCCTCCTGATCTGATGGCTCTTGTCAGTTCCACACAGCATGCCTTCGACGTTTCATACGACAATTTGGCCATTCTGACTGGGTCACCTATCGCCAGCCCCTCTTTGCAGACTGGCAACGAGAACAAGTCATTTTCTTCTGTTGAAATCGAGGTTGATTCGCCAACAATCTTGGGAACAAATTCGGCCTGAATACATTGGCGCAATGGTTCATAGGCCTGATCGGCGCTGTCCAAAACTCTTTGTACAAATGTCCACCGGTTCTGAAGAGACTTGGTGAAGGCTGCGTAGGCCGACTGTGGCTGAGATTCTCCGGCAGCTGCCAATTTCCTTACTGAGCTCGTCCAACTGTCAATTTTTCGCTCGAGATAGAGTTGCTTCCGTTCCTCTGTACCAATATACCCTCCAAGAAACCGCTGGCCTATGACTATCTTGATTCCAGTATCTCTAAAAATCCCGTCGGCTTCGCTTTTATCACCCGGGTGTACCAGTAAGCACGACTTACTAGCTTGTGGGAAGTACCCGAAGTGCGGACCCACCTCATTCAGTCTGGCCCACCAAGTTCTCAGGTTCTGTAGGCCGCCTTGCGCAGAAGAGTCGTCAGCATACCAGCATTGCTGAATTTCTGGATCCCGGAGTGTGTCGATGATTGGCAGCGTCGAAAGTCCATAAAGAGCATGGCCAACGGATCCCCTTGGGTGACTCCCTCTCTACTGAGAATTCGCTCTTCTGTGCCGCGGAACACCAATTCTGCATGTCCACGGTAGGTATTGTAGAGGAATCTTGCACAGCGTGGCCATAAGCGGCGAGCCTGCCAAAGGGTCACAATCCGGTTCATTGAGTTAAATGCATTCTTTGCGTCAACCATTAGCACCCCTCATTTAGAACCTGCCACAGACCGTTCCTGAAACAAGGCATCCATTGCCTGCACTCCACCTTCAATCCCAGCACTTAGACCTCCACAGAGTTGTCTACCTCCATAGGCCTCCGTAACTTCGTCGCCAGCAACTAAGGCCATGCATTCACAGAGGATTCTTCTAAGGCAATCTCCAACACCAATCGGTCGCACGCCTGGGCATTTATCGAGAGCCAGCATTCTGCTAGCCATTAGTGCTCGAATTGAACTCCATGGGACATCTTCGGCACTAAGCCGGCACGCCAAAGCAGCCACGGTTTCCCTTAGGCGTATACTCGACCTACCGTGCCTTAATAGGAAGTCAACCCATTGCTCTGCACTTGTCCCATTTGGTCCACCTCCGCCATGGAGCTTTCTCGCTACTTTCTCCACCAGGGGGGTGATTCTGTAACTTGCAAAATTTACGTGTCGTAAAATGGAAGAAGGGCGAGAGGAGGTACCTCGTTGCCATGGTTTTTACGATACCTAGTGAATTAAACTGTGGAATTTTCACGCTAGAATGTGTGGTCTCGAAGAAAAAATAATAAATTCTTGACAAATGCGTGGAAAAACCAAGGCAACGGGGTACATCCTCTCCCCCTCCTTCCCAGTTACGACACGTAAATTTTGCGAGTTACAGAATCACCCCCCAGGTCAGCCGTAATCAGTGGGGGCAGTAAGGGAGGTAGTTCCTGTCCCTCGGGGAACTCCATTAGGCTAGATTCGGGAATCAAGAGTTCTGGATGTTTTTTTTTGAGTTCTTGCATGACTGTTGTTCCTTCAGAATCCACTACTGAGTCAGGTTGCAACACAGAGGTTGTGCCGCTTTCCTCTAACCACTGAACAACTTCCCGCACTTTTCCTCGTAGCATAAAGCGGTGAAAAGTTTTTACTGTCTGATTTTCATTTGGGGTGCCGCGTTGCTTCCGAATACCTAGTTTCTTGTCTGCATTCAGTGCGTCGGCAATTAGTATGTCAAATTCACCATCTAACCAGAGCTGAGTTCTTCGGGTCAAGAGAACTCTAATGTCCTTAACTTGCTTCACCATTTTGTCCCTCTGGAGCATTACAGCCAAATAAACAAGGACCCTTTCTGATGGAGCATCATCCACCCTCAGCTTTTCAACCTCCTGTGCTAACAAGTCCACAAAACCTGATGATCCTCCCGGTAAGTCATACTGTCTGCCCTGCAACTGAATTACTTTCTTCCATCTTCTATCCCAGTTAACATCAGCTCTTTCACCGGGTCCATGAACAAATTGTGACCCATATACACTGGCCAGTTTTTCCTTCTATTCCGTCGTCTGCTCTTCTTGAGAGTCCTGACTGCCGACAGCCTGATGGTCCTGGCTTTCCACTACTGCACGGCAAATCGAGGACCATCTCAGGTGACCGTTCAAGCTTATGAAGTCTCTGCCACACCCTCGACATACCACACGGCGAGGCGTTTGATTGAAGATGTCACTTATAGATTCGTCCTGAGACATTATAACATCCTCCGGTTACACTGACGACACCCCGGTGACCATATTTAACACAACTTCTTGCAAATTCAACAGCAGAATAATTGCCTGCGCCGAAATTCAACCGACACGCGGTCCGGGACCACTCCCAAATGTGTTTCCACACCAAATCACTTCCTTTTCAACTCTTTTTACCACGTATTTTCAACTTTTTTGGCAGAGCGATTTTCTGTGTACGGTACTTGACAACGGCACAACAATCTTGTGAAAATTAACTTTTCTATTTTTTCTAGCCAGAATAATTACTGATTTTCTCTATATTAGCCGCAAATTGGCCCCGCATTAGTAATTTTTTTCAATTTTAATTATATGTAGAATAGGGCTTCATCTCAGTTCTAGCCGTGAATCAGTGTTTTTTCTTTTACTTATAACCATGAATTTGCCGTTTACCTCAATTTTAGCCACAAAGTTGTTGTCAGAAGGCGGAATTAGAAATTCCAACACACTTTATCCGCGATTATTTTAGCAGTAAATTCGCGGTTTTTTCAACTTTAGCTGCTTTGAAGCGTTTCTACAATCTGTAAATTCGCGAATTACCTTAATTTTTCAGCCACGAATTCGTGATTTTCTCAAATTTTAGCCGGGAATAACACTTTTCCCCAATTTTAGCTGAAAACGAGAGTTTTTATTTATTTATGACAGGCTAATTATAGTGAATTTTTCAATATTAGCTGGTTTTTTTTTTTACACTTCAGTCCCACGTTGGCATTTTTCCTTCAACTTTTGCTATGGATTAGCGTTTATTGTTTAGTTTTAGCCTCGAACAGAAGCTACGCATTTGCGTTTTGTCAATTTTTCAAGGTTTAGTGACTTTGTGGGTCGCGCTCTCTTCGGTATACAAAATAACGGCCAACGAAAAATTTAGAGATCTTTTTTATGACGACAATGAAAAATTGGGAAAATACGAACTCGCGATCAAACTGACTTATGTTGTTTTTTTAACATAATATTTGTTATTTTTAAAAATAAAAATTGAGGTTTGTTTGATGTTGGCACGCTACAACTTTAACCAATTTTGGCCACGGGTTAGCGCTTTTAATCAATTTTAGCAGTGCAGTAGGGATTCTTTCGTTTGTTTGGCGATTTTCCTCCATTTTAGCCACGATTTGGCGTTTTCCTCGTTTTCAGCTGCAGTTTAGCCATTTTTTAGCAGGTAATTAGCACATTTTTCTCAGTTTGAGTTGAAAATTAGTGTTTTTGTTAATGTTGGCCCCGCTAATTAATATTTTTTTCAATTCTAGCCGCGTAGTTTTTTTGTCTACGGATTACCGCTGTTTCTCAGTTTGAGCCTCGATTCTTTCAGAAGCTATACAGATTTTCGTTTTCTCAATGTCAGCCGCGAATTATTGATTTTTCTTCATTTCAGGTGTGAAATAGCGTTTTCTGATAATTTCGCAGCGAATTAGCACATTATCTATTCTCTTTTTTTTATTAATAGGCGATTTTTCGCCATTTGAGTTGTGAATTTGCCATTTTGGTCCAGTTTAAACTCGAATTAGCGTTGTTTTTCGCAATAATTGCCACGAGTTTTGTTTAGTTATACAGCTTTGTGTACTTGTAGGCTAGGGCTCTGTATGATCCATTTTTTTGCAAAGTTTCCATCCGCTAGCATCATTTTTGCGGCAGTTGTGCTAACAAGGTATTCGGAACTTCTACCTCCCACCATGGCTACCCTTCCCTCTTCACTTTTTCAAAAATGAAAACGTCAATCGAAGGCTGTTATTACACCGGGTTTTTGTGCCAAATATGGTGTCACTAAGTTAGGTTATACTGGTGAATGGTGGCGAAGAAGTGGAAACTAAGGAACGTTTAAATTAAAAGTATTTGTATATGTGTATTTGTATTTTCGTTGAGTGTTAAATACAAAATACTTTTGAAAATGTATTTCAAATACAAAGCCGAAAATACTTTCAAAAATGTATTTTAAATACAGAAATACAAATACTTTTCCAAAAGTATATAAATACAAATTACAAAATACGTATTTTGTATTTAAAATACAAAGTATTTTAAATACTCAAGTATCTTGCCCACCCCTGATAGTACCCAACGTCTTCTGACGAATAGTCGCGTAATTGCAATATTTTGTGGGTAAAATTTCCTCGAAATTGGAATTATCCTTCCTGAATAAATACGATTTTGCAAGTTTCACACCTTAATTTCGCATAGACCGACTCATAGACTCATAGACCCACTCATGCACCATCTGAGTCGTTCGGGATTCATCCCATCCTGCTTTGTTGACGACGTCGCTCTCATTGTCTCAGCGCACTCACCAACCAGAAAGATACGAACACGGAGCATTAAGGGGGAGTTGTACATGTGTTTCCTCGACCCCCCTCCTATCATACCTCGCCAACTCCGCGTTACGGAAATTACCGCCGTATTTCTGCACCAATCGTGAACTTCAAGGGCACATTTAAATCTTCAGGAAATTCCGCACAAGCGTACGATCAACAATATTCGCATCCGCGAATATTTGATTTTTGCAAAATTGGTTTTATGGAGCGAATAAATACAAGATAGTGTTTCTGTTAGCCAGATCACAGAATTTTCTTTTAAATAACGAATAATTTGAGATTTTTTCCGTATTCGGGTCCTATTTTGAGCACAATTTCGAGTTTCCTGGCTGAACGTCGGAGAAATTGTAAGTTTTGGGTATTTGGGTGTCAATTTAGGCGAAATTGCAAGATTTGGGGTAGTGGAAATTGGTGGTGGATCGTGGTGGAAGTTTGATGGCCAAATATCTGTGGAAATACGATTTTTGGGGCTGAACTCCAGTGAAAATGCACGTTTCATGTCTAAATTTCCGCGAAAATGCAAATTGTGGTTTAATTTCAACGAAACAGGAAGTTTTGGGTCATAATCAGCGGATTTAGGAGAATTGGTTCTTAACTTCTGCAGCATCGGCTTGGACGGTCTCCCGACTCCGAAGGTGCCAAAATCCTTTCGGCCCATACACCATACCCACTTGGGGCCCGGACACGGGAGAGCCTAGTACGGCTCCTGAAACCTATTTATCCTTTCCAGCAATCTCAGGAGACGGGTCCCATTCTCCTTTGAGAAGTTGGGGAAGGATATCCTATCGTCACAAAAAATAGTGTATCTGGCCGCCACGTAGCCGTCACACTCGCATATGACGTGCTCCGCGGTTTCCTCAGCCTCCCCACATCTATCGCAGTCGGGCTCCTCTACTGCCCCCATGATGGGCAGATGCCTGTTAAGGGCGTAATGTCCTGTGTACATCCACACTATCCGCCTAAGCTTTACCCGTGTTAGTCCCAGTAACCGTGCTAACCGTGCTGAAGCTTCCTGGTCTACCTCATTGATTCCCAGTTTTGCTTGCCGGCACCCGAGTTCAGTCCGCCATCTCCTCATGCAGAGCTTGGTCACTGGCCCAGGCCCTTATCTCCCTCAAAACTATCCTTTGGGCAATGCCCACCGATGATTCAGGCCCTATTACCAGCTGGTCCGCGCCAAGCTTGGCCAGCTCGTCTGCTTTTTCATTTCCCCGCCATCCTTTATGACCCGGGATCCATCCCAACGTTATGAAGTTCCCTTCGCCTTGGAGGTCCCTTTTCCCTATTCTGCAACCCGCTACGGCCGCTGAGTCCACCACGGGTTAGGTGATCGCCCCCAGCGCCACCCTGCTGTCAGAGTAGAAACCGATTGCCCTACCTGTCACTTTTCGCTTCAGTAGCTCCCGAATATACAAGCATCGATCGCTACCAACCTCGGCCTGGAAAACTGTGGTGTGTCCGCTCTAGCGGGTTACTTATTTCCACCCCCCAGCTCCGGCACGAAAATTCCAGCTCCGGTCGGCCCTTCCTGACCTTCTTTGGAGCCGTCAGTGTAACACACCAGCTCCCCTTGCCGGGATTCCCAACCTTCTTCTCTGACAATGACCCTCTGTTTCATTGATTTTGGCCAAGAAGTCATTCCTTTTAACCACGTAATCCGGCCTAAGTGCCGAGGACGGGGATACTCTATTTAGTTCCTCTTTCCCCAGTCCCATTGGCCCTGCCTGGCCCGCTTTAGGCCTCCCTGGCATCTCAACCTGTAGGCAACTTCAAGTGCCCGACCCCTGACTTCAATGTCCAGGGGCTTCAGGCCTAGTAATCTTTCCATGGCCCTCGTAGGGGTTGTCCGGAATGGCCCCAAAATCGCGTTAGCGTCCTTTGGTGCTGTCCGTAGTGATCAGAGTTGACCGATGGCGTTGACCGGTCCTTGATCGGCTCTGTCCAGTCCGGTGTCGTCTTCTTCGCCGATTTCCGCAAGGACAGGGAAAGGTTCGGACAGGATCGGTCAACGCTCGATGAATCCTGGGGCAGACACAAGTGTCGCTAAGCCCCGTAGTATCTATCAAGCTCCACCGAGGTTGAGGGAATGAATAAAAATGATGACCGGAGTCTTGTTTACGGTCTGGCACGAATGGCTATCGGCGGTCAGGTCCACGATAGGGTTTCCCTTCGACAAGTGTCCGGAGTCTTCTCAACGGATATGTCGAGCTTCGAAGGTTCCCGTAAGGTTATCCGTCTGGTCTGCTTTGATCTATGCGTCAGGTTTATGACGACTTGAGCCAGGGCAGTCTAATCCACAATAGGGTGTCCAACTTCAACAAGCGTCCGGAGTCTTCTCAACGGAGTAGAGCTTATTGGAAGGTTATCCGCACCACTGGTCGAGAAAAGAAAACAAAACGGACAAGAGGCCTCGGTCAGGGTCAGCCTTATACCAACCAGTCAGGATCGAATCACTCAGGGGCCGAAAGGTTCCCAATACAGGCTTTGCCCGTTGATGCCTTTGTAGGGTGTGACGTCACGAGCGGTCAAGAGTCGTCTCAATTGAGAGCTGGACGTTTTCCCGAACGGCGTGAGTTTTGGTGAGCGATCCTTCGCTTCGGGAAGACTGCGTCGTCGCTGTTGTACTTCCGGATCGTCGGGTGTATTTTTTTTGTGTCAATATTATAGCGTGTTTTCTCAATTTTAACCGCAGGGTTGGCCCAAAAACAACACTTTTGCGTTGATTTCCACAATTTATTCGTAGAATGGCCTCCATGCACCGTGAATCAGCGATTTTTCCTCAATTTTAGTCGTGAAGTTGCAACGCGATACCACGAATAAGCGCTTTTTCGCAGGTATCGACACGAATATTAGCGGGGTTTTCAATTTTTTTGCCGCGTCAGCTAGTTGCAAATTGCCGATTAGCACTTTACTAGGCTTTAAGGACCTAATGAAACTGTATTTTCTCCTTTACCCGCGAATTTTCCTAAAGTTATCGCGAATTTTCTCAATTTGAGCCACCTTGGCTGATATCACTTGCAACGTTATATTCTCCAGGTCGGATAATCACGAATTTGTAGAAAGTAGCCAAATCGCTGCCCTACCGTCCGACCTCTTCACATACCTACATCCACGGATAACCTAAAAATCCTCATTTTTACGTATTTAAGCTTCTCGGGCGCCCCCCTCCCCTCTCGCCCCTACCATGGTACGCTACTTTGTGGGGTCTGAAGTCCAAGGAAGCATGGACGCACGCGGACCTTTTCGGGCTGCTTGAAGTCGAGAAAATCTGTTAAACGTAACTTCAACGAGAAACGCTCATTTTTGGAGATTTTATGAGCCTCTTTAGCGTTGGTACTAGTGCCCCTTCGTTCGCGTACTTGTAGCTCTGGGGGGGATTTATCCCCCAAATCCCCCCCGTACCTACGCCCTTGCCCAGACGCGATGAAGTTTGTTCGAAAAGTGAGGGAAAGGCGTGGGCTCTAAACTCGAAGGGGTTTGTAAAAACACGCGCGTCCTGCCAAACAGGCCAACAGGCTTGATGTCGTTCAGGAATTTGCTTCGGGTATTCTCCTAAAGAAGCCTGTCACAAAAATGGCACACTTTTTTCCCTAACCGACTCTTTTGTGCTAACAAAAACTCGGCTGCCTCCGGTGGTGGTGGTGGGGGGGGTACACAACGAGCACTAATTATAAAAAATGCAAATCGAATTAAAAGAAGTTGGCTGCTTCGTGAAGAGAGAGACGAAAATAAAATGACCGGAAAAAGGGAGGAAAAAATCTTCATTTATCTCGCTTCCAGTTCATAAAGGAAGTAGAAAGGGACTACGTGTTGGTAAGAAGGGGGTGGAGGTGTGTGAGGGAATTTCAAGGGAGCTCCTTCGTAACTCGTGGGAGATTTTTTGTTATTCCCCCGTGTTTTTCTTCAGCTCAGATAAAAGAGAGATTTTGCAAACAGCTCCGCTAACGCCAAAGTTAACGCTATTCTCATTTCAACCAACGAAATGTTGACTACCCTAGAAACGCGTACACAACAATTAACTTTAGCGTTTACGGGAATGGTTGCAAAATCTCTCTAATGTAAAGTGTTCTACCGTTTAGTATTCACTGGTGTAATGATCGCTACAGTTTCTCGCTCATTTGTAATTTACCTTACAAAGCAAACCAAGGAGTGGGAGGGTCAAATTCTCAAGAATATTACTCGCTTTTTAGTTTGGTTCAGATTAGAGTACAAACATAAAAAAAAAGCTTTGAAAATTGAAACGCATATACCCCAATAAGAATCAACCGATAGCAATTCGTCTTAATTACTGTTAGCCCACCCGCTAAAGACGAGTGCCTACTCAGTTAAAAAGTTCGACAGTATCGATTATCCTCTTGAAACAGTAGTAATCTTTTAACACTTTTCTTTTGTATCATTTTTCAATTCTCAATAGAGTTTTAAAACTTGTTAATCTCTCGGATTTACTCGTGGGTTTGAGAAGATTTTTGATAATCGTTCCTGGGAAACTATTTTCTTTTGTTATTTTTGTTCGTCTCTCGAGAGAGAGAGAGGAGAAAAAAAGAGACGGGGAAGATACGAAGAAAAGAAAACCTACGGGAAACATCCTTCCTGGTTTCTACACATTTATATTTATTTCCTGTGGGATTTCGGCCCCTTTCAAAGATGCGGCTTATTTTCAAGATTATTCACCAGCATGCGCTATACCTTTCCGAAAGGGAAACGAATGAAACTGGGTTAAAGAATGAAATCTTTCTCCAATCTCCTTTCTTCCTTAACTTGAAAAAAAAAACACACGCAAAAAAGTCAGCTTGATGGAAATCATGATTGAGGGAAAGGGTGGGGGGTGTTCGTATGAGTTAGATAAGGGGGATGGCGGGTGTTTGACTTGAGCACGCCACTCATCTATAAAGTTTGTAAAAGGCTTTCCTTCCATTCCACCTTTCTCCTCTTGCCGGCCTAACCATTTTTACTCAAGACAAGGTCAAAAACAGAAAAACCGATTACCCCCCTCCCTCCCCCCGACTTGCACGACTACTACCACTGTGCAACGCTTGCAGGTTTTTTTTTGAGAAAATGTTAGTCAAAACGTGACGCCTACGTGACCTTCGTGCAACGAAAAAAAGAGAGGGAAAGTTCTGAAGGAAAATATTAAATTGTTGTTTGAAAAGCTTATAAGGGGAAGAAAGGCAATGGTTGTGGGGGTTCCTGAGACCGAGCCACGTGACCACACCACAAAAAGGAAGGAAACCACAAAAATGTCATTTGAAAACCCCCCCCCCCCTCATCCTCCTCCTCATTACCATTCCCTGACTACAGTGTTTTAGCATTGTCGAACGGAAAATGTTTCATGAAGCCACCATGTCAAGAGAACGAAGGGCAAAAAACCTTCAAGACTGAATACTAAAGTAGGACCCGTGCCCACTCTATACACCGACCTCCTCGACGCGTGGTCCGACATTATGCCCACAGCTCGGTATTCTAAACGGGAATACGTTGAATGGGTGGGCATACACGAGCAGATATAATGTTTTTGACAGATATCAAGAAATGACGACAGATCAACCGTGATCGGCCAAACGATATCGATGGGAGTTCAAATTCGCCAGATGTGGTTTGTGGTCCCCCACTAATCAACCGATTTCTTATGAAAGATATCTGGCAGACATAGATCGGCCGATTTCGAATTGGGCGTCGCCCCTTAACGCAACGATTTTAACCACCGAAACTTCTCTGAACATGTATTTTATATTATTTTTATCATATGTATAGGTCAAGCTTTTTGATCCCTCTACTAGTTTTCTAACTTCATATCTGCCACCGATCACAAATATCTTTCGAACGTCACCGATAAATGAAATCTGTCAGTTTTTTTCCGCAAAATTGGGGCCTGATGTGAAATTGAATATTCTCACATGTTTACTGTTTACGTTTACCTTTCTTTACAAACCCATTTAAAACCCTAATTGCATAATTTTGTCAAATAAAGCCTTATTTTACGAAAGGTTGACGCGGTGTGGCTTAATGGGGGTCGTTCGGACGACCCGAAGATGAGGGTTGAAGATGCAAGAAATTAACGGTCGCCACCTGTTGTTTGCTTTGGGTAACAGGCACCAATATATTCTTAATATAATACAACTGATTTACAACTTTTGATTCGGAAAAAATAATAAGAATTCTTTTCTTTTAGGCCCTCCACACACGGGTTGTCTCGTACTCGGCTCGAACTCGACGCGGAGTCGAAATGCTCGACGCGATTTACTTTTTAACATTGTTTTCAATGTAAATGAATTTGTTCCACATATGGGTCGTCTCGTTCTCGTCTCGAACTCGAAGTGATCTTTCTCGTATGTTATAAAACCGTCTACACACGGGTCGTTTTGGTCGTCTCGAACTCGATGCGATTTCGCATCCGCAGTGTTAAATTAATACTGACTAAATAGTTTATCATATGGTCGTTTTGTTTTCGTTTTGGACTCGAAGAGCTCTCGTCATCCTCGTCTCTCGAACCTTGCGAATTGTTTGGTACGAGAAATCACGTGTGATTTCATTTTATACGGAGCACGGAGGTAAGTTTTTATTTATTCGTATACACATATTGTTATAGGAAATTACCTTCTAAGAATTAGGCTTTATTCAGCAAAAACATTTATCGCAATAAAAGTAAACTAATTTAAAAATGATGATCATGTGTGGGTCAACATATCCTATACTACATTCTTCCTCCCTAGTCCAGAACGTAGTCTTCCAGGTACCTAGGTCTGCGAGGTGTTCGAGCAGAGCGTCGCAACTCAGAACCAGTTTCATGAGTCATTGGTGGCGAAGGGTTGTCGTGTTGTTCGTGCGGCTGCGAAGTTGGTTCGACGAGTAGGTTATCTTCGTTGATAAAAACTTCATTCGAACGCTCGTGACCTCCTGTCGGAGCCAGATGCCTCAGGGAGACAGTTGTTTCTCTTCCATCTGGCAGTCTAACGAAAGCGTACTCGGGGTTTGCTTCGATCAAGTCCACTTCGTCAACACATGGGTCATATTTACTGGCTCTGACGTTTCGCCTGAGGAGAACCTTTCCAGGTTTGCATAACCAATTTGGAAGAGATGATCCGTGTGTCGATTTCCTGATGTGCGTAAACATTCTGTCGTGAGGACTACAATTTGTTGCTGTACACAATAAAGACCGTACGCAATGCAGAGCCTTGTTTAACACAGTATCCCACTGACTAGGCTTCAAGTTACTAGTTTTCAAGGCTAGCTCGACGGTTTTGCCATTGTAACGTTCTACTTGACCGTTGCATTGTGGATTATACGCAGTAGTTCTGCTCGTGGCTACTCCAGTTGAATGAAGGAATTCTTTGAGTTGTTCCGACATGAAATTTGATCCTCGGTCAGAGTGTATGTATTCTGGTAGGCCGAACATCGAGAAAAGGTCAGTGAGATGCTTGATTATTGTTGTAGCTGATAGGTCGGTACAAGGGTAGGCAAAAGGGAATCTAGAATATTCATCTATTATCATGAGGATGCACCGTTTTCCAGTCGATGATGTCGGAACTGGTCCTTTGAAATCAATATTCAGGCGTTCGAAGGGAGCAATCGCCTTTATCAAAGTGCCAACTTCTTTTTTGTAAAATCGCGGCTTAAGTTCACAACAAAGCTTGCAAGAGGAAGTTACTTGTCTGATTTCCTCTACCGAAAATGGCAAGTTTTTGCTTCGAATCCAGTGAGTCATCCGTGTGACCCCCGGGTGGCACATTTCTTCGTGAATTTTTCTGAGTTCAGATTTGATAGTAATAGAAGCACCGATATCTGTATCTTCAATTGATTTGTCAAATTTTGACGTCGAAATTCGGATTCTTGATAGGGCGTCCGCGGCTTTGTTGTGTTTTCCGGGGCGATAGATAATTTCGAATTTGTAATATGAAAGTTCCAATCTCCAACGCGAAATTTTTTCGTTTTTTATTTTACTTGAGTGTGAAGTGTCGAACATAAATGAAACTGACCTCTGATCGGTCAGTATTTGAAAATTTTTACCGATTAAATAGTGACGCCATTTTCTGGCTGATTCAATGATGGCGTATGCCTCGTTTTCGACGGATGAATGCTTCAGTTCGCTCGAAGATAGTGTGCGAGAGAAAAATGCTACGGGTTTTCCTTCTTGAGATAAGGTTGCCGCGATGGCAAATTTGGAGGCATCTGTTTCGATCCGAAAGGAAAGTCTATGATCGATAGCACTGATGGTTGAGGAAGCGACATCTTTTTTTAGGTTTTTGAAAGCTGTTGCTGCTTCTTTAGACAAAGGAAAACATTGACTTTTGACCAAGGGTCGAATTTTTTGAGAGAAGTGAGAGATCCATTTTGAGTAGTGAGCGAAAATTCCGATAGCTCTTTCTAGTGACTGTTTGTTCTCTGGTATCGGAAGCGACAATATTGGTCTGAGGCGTTCAGGATCGGATTTTATTGATCCGTGTGAGATCAAATGTCCTAGAAGATTAATCGAAGTTTGGGAAAATTTGCTCTTTTCGGTGTTTACCGTCAGACTATACTTTTTAACTGTCTGTAGAAATCGTTCAAGATTACGATCGTGTTCCTCTTGGTTCATTCCACATACTGTGACGTCGTCTAAATAGGGAAATACTCCTTGTAAATTTTCATCAGCGATAAGAGTGTCGATTGTTTTCTGGAAGCACGGTACTCCGTTTGTCACGCCAAAAGGAATACGTGTCGACTGGTACAGTTGACCACAAGCTTCAAAGGCTGTATAAATCCTCTCTTCCTTGACGATCGGAATTTGGTGATAGGCGCTGCGTAAATCGATGGTGCTGAAAATAGAGAATTTCGACACTTTTTCGATAATTTCCTCTACACGTGGAAGGTAGGTAAACCGGTTGATAGTTTGTGAGTAGTCAACTACCATCCTTCGTTTTTTGCCGTTATTCACGACAAAGACTTGAGCACGCCAAGGAGAGTTGCTCTTTTCAATTATGTTATTTTCGAGAAGTATTTTGATTTCGTTTTGTATGAACTTGAAATCGTCTGGTGAATGCCGCCTTGATTTAGTGGCAATTGGTCGACAGTCGACCGAAAGATTTGAAAATAATGTCACCGGCTTGACCGTTGCTGAAACCACGTTACAAAAATGGAGGGAAGGGAGTGAACCTCCAAAAGAAAATTCTACAGAGGAGTGGTTTCGAAGAAGGTCGTGACCAATGATTACGTCGGTGCACAGATTATTAAGAACGAAAACCTTTTGATTTTTGTAGTTGTTGCCTAATAGCTGAAGACTGATGATGCAGGATCCTGTTATTTGCGTAGTTAAGGTAGATGACGCCATCGCAACAGTTCTGTTCGATTTTTCGATTGGTATTTTCAATTTTCTGGCTATCGCATCACTGATGAAGCTCAAGGAACTGCCCGTGTCGATTAGAGCGTTCATTTTTGACCCGTTAATGTGAACAGAAGTAATAGCCTTTTTCAAACATGTTGTCGACATTGAACAAATTACGCTCGATAAATAATTGTCATTAATATAATTTTCATTTTCTTCGACGTTTAGAGCGGAACTTTGGTTAATGGTCTGCTTCCGGCTCAAACAAACTTTCGAAAAATGCCCCTTTTTTCCAAAAGAGTTACAAAGTGACTCCCTAGCTGGGCACTGGCTTCTAAAATGAAAGTCTGCTCCACAGAAATAACATGTCTTAAAATGGATTTTTGACTTTTGGTTCTTTGATTCTCGAGTCGGCGTGAATCTTTCCTTCATCGCGGCGCTAGTGAAGTTAGGAGAATTTATTTGATAAATTTCAGACTGTTGTTGCGCCATTTCGAGCGATAGAGCTAATTGTCCTGCTTCGTCTAGACCGAGTTTTAGATGTTCAAGCAAGCGTTGTCTGATTTGGTTTGAGGATAATCCTCGGATAAATGCGTCCCTAATACAGTCGTTCTTGTTTTTTTCTGCGGTGACAGCGTCGAAATTACACTCCTTACTTAACTCTTTCAAAACTTGAAGGTATTGATTCAGCGATTCTCCCGGTTGTTGCGTTCTGGAAGCTAGTTTATGCCTCGCGAAAATTTCGTTGACACGTTTGACGTACAGATTTTCCAGTCCGCTTAGCGCTTCTGTTATCGTTGTGAAATTACTGATGTGCCGAAAGATGTTTGGAGATACGTAATTGACTAGTAGCCGTAACTTTTGATTTTCATCTGCGTCATGCACTGAATCAAGGAAGTAAGAAATTGTCGTCTTCCAGTGAATCCAGTCTTGAGTTGCCGTAGCTGATGACGGATCGACGTCGAATCGTTCCGGTCTCAAAAGTTTGTCCATTTGTTTTTGCTGAATAAATTGTTATAGGAAATTACCTTCTAAGAATTAGGCTTTATTCAGCAAAAACAAATATCGCAATAAAAGTAAACTAATTTAAAAATGATGATCATGTGTGGGTCAACATATCCTATACTACACATATACATGAAACAAAGGTAGAAAAGGGCAGAATAGCGGCAAAATTCTACCCAACTTCAAAAGTGCCTCAATTAATTTCTTTTGGTGTATTCTCTAAGGATTCGAGAAGTCCGTAACGATACGGGGTGGCCAGCATCTTCTCATAAGAGAGGCTAGACGTTGGCCTTTTAAATGACGTACCAATTTGGCCGAACGGAGTGGCTAATCCCCCGGGGCAGAATTTTCAGAAAATGGGCAGAATTTTGCCACTACTCTGGCTTTATTTCCAGTGCTAACTGAGTTGTTAAAATTATAATAATCGACTGCAAATTTGATAAGATTTTGCTGGCACTACCAATTTTATTACCAGTAGAATTTGCAAAGTTTTTTCTCCCCAATATCAGTTCTGTTTTTCGGAGTACATTTCTTCCAGCCAATTGGGCTCCTTGGGTGAATGCGAATTAAAAAACATGAATGAAATGAAATTATTTTCTTCTTCAAAGTACCATTGCATCTCGCAACCGCTGCGTTTCATGAAAGGGCGAACGACGCAGATGGTTAAGGTTGTGGGGGGGGGGGGATCGACCTAAAAATTTCGGCAGCAAATTATCGGCTAAAAATTATCATAAGTTATGATTTCTAGGTGTTCAACATCAAAGTCGGGGAAGTCGAAAAATACCCTGAATTATTTGACTACACCCGCAGGGATTATTCGAGGAAATATTGCGTGGAGAAAGCCTGGAATGCAGTTTCCGCAGAAGTTGCATTACCTGGCTAGAACAACAAATTCGTTATGAAATTAAAGACATTGTATTCAACAGGTAACTCGAGAAGTATCTTCCAATTTCGTAGTTTCCTGCTACCGCTCACGACACCACAAACACCTTATTTATTCTTTCTATATGAAAGTGTATTTAAAGGGGCCCATACACGTAGAATAGAATCATTCGTAGTATATTTATTCGTCGATATTGTAGATGTGGCATATAACATGTAGGGACAGTCTTCTTTCACCTTGGATTATTGCAACTTAGCAAAATGAGGCTTGAAGACTCCGTCTACTTTCATGAAGAATTTTAAAAAACAAAATGTACCGAATGCCACTTTTTTGACCCTCAATGGAAGTTTAGGGGGCTTCGCTTGTAATAATAAACAAAAATAAACATGACTCCGGCTTCTTCAACGCTTGAGCTACTCTTTATTCTGCTTTGAAGCTCTACACAAGACTACTGGACCAATATTTTTTTAAATAAATTAAAAACGGAGAAATAAATCACGACTTTTTTTTATTTCCTGTAAGATATTTATTTTTCTAGGCACCCTAATTTCACAGATGCGAAAACCATAAAGTTCGAGCAAGACGAGCACTTCGATTCCGCATCGAGTTCGAGACGAAAACGAGACGACCCGTGTGTGGAGGGCCTAATGGTTTCTGGTCGTTCCGGTGCGTGGAACTCGCGACTGTCGGTCTGGTAGCGTCCCTTCGCGCTGTTGCAGATCCTCTTTTCGAGCTAACGGTCCGTTAGCGTCCTTTGGTGCTGTCCGTAGTGTCTTCTTCGCCGGGTTCGGCAAAGGACAGGGAAAGGTTCGGACAGGATCGGTCTTGCTCGATGAATTCTGGGGCAGACACAAGTGTCGCTAAGCCCCGTAGTATCTATCGAGTTCCACCGGCGGTGAGGGAACGAGAAGAACTGTTGACAGGAGTCGTCTCAACGGTCTGGCACGAATGCCTACCGGTGGTCAGGTCCACAATAGGGTTTCCCTTCAACAAGCGTCCGGAGTCTACTCAACGGATGTGTCGAACTTTGAAGGTTCCCGCAAGGTTATCCTGCCGGTCCGGTTTTATATATGCGTCAAGTGTATGACGACTTTAACAGTGACGGTCTAATCCACAATAGGGTTTTCCTTCAACAAGCGTCCGGAGTCTTCTCAACGGATATGTCGAACTTGGAAGGTTCCCGCAAGGTTATCCGACTGTTCGGTTTTGATCTATGCGTCAGGTTACTTACGACTTAAAAAAAATGACGGTCTAATCCCCAATAGGGTTTGCCTTCAACAAGTGTCCGGAGTCTTCTCGACGGATACGTCGAACTTGGAAGGTTCCCGTAAGGTTATCCGTCCAATTTACTTCGAGCTATGCGTCCGGTTTAGGACGACTTGAGCCAGGGGCGGTTTAATGCACAATAGGGTGTCCACTTCAACAAGCGTCCGGAGTCTTCTAAACGGAGTAGAGCTTGGAAGGTTCCCGTGAGGTTATCCGCACCACTGGTCAGAAAAAAGAAAAAAAATACTCTGGCTATGGGTAGCCTGTGGGCTAACCGTCCGTTAGCGTCCCTTGGTGTTGTCCGCAGCGTCTTCTTCGCCGAGTTTGGGCGAATAGGGAAAGGTTCGGACAGGATCGGTCTTACTCGATGAATTCTGGGGCAGACACGAGTGTCGCTAAGCCCCGTAGTATCAATCAAGCTCCACCGAGGTTAAGGGAATGAATAAAAAGAATAACCGGACCGTACCATCTTGTTTGGTTGAGTGGAGATGTCTTCGAGTGCCTTTCTTTTGAGGGTATTCGCAAGTTTCTGCCTTGTCGTAATTTCGGGGGCGTCGTGATTGTGTTCCGTATTAACGTCGTTTATGATGATATCGCCTCCTCTGTCCGTATAAAGACGAGCGCGACACGTACCTTTTGAACATCGCCACGCTAAGCCACACTGAACCTCTCGATCGAGCTTAAGTTTAGGCTCGATAACTTTTAGCGGTTTGCCTTTTTCACTTACAAAGGACTCCATCTCGATGCACTTCACGCTATTTACTGAACTGTTCGAACCTACGCATGAATAACCGACCAATAAACTAAATATAGACAGCGATTGGAACATAATATTGATACTGAAACATTATTTGATACTTTGATACTCTTCGAACTGCTTGCGCACAACTGGCTACCTCTTCACGAACGAAAAGCTGCGCTTAACTGGCACACACCTTTACAACTTTCTCCTACTTAGCGCTCAACTGGTGTAGCCACACTTTTTTTATTAGCTCTCTATTTCTCTTAGGTTTCAGCCAGTCAAGGTCAAGACTACTACTGACTGGGCTATTCGTCTATTCCTCTGTTTTTGTCTGTGGGTTGTGATTTTAAGTGAATTTGTGATTATATTTCATTCCATTACCATTAACATAGCAATTTGAATCTGACGGCAGAAAATCGAGAATTCAGGTAACGCGACACTTTGCTTCTTATAAAAGCCAACGAATAATTTATTTTTGTTATCTTAATATTTATCTAAAAATAAAAGATAACTTTTTATTTATCTTATCTTTATCTCATCATTTAAGGTGTCCTCATTGTTTTCTTATCTTTATCTAAGATAATTTTTTCCGTTATTTGCCCAACACTCGTCTGGGGGAAAAAATGAATTTCGAAGAACGCGAGAATCATTCAAGCTCCCTCCCCCCCTATTCTGTAACTCGTAACGCGCGCGTTAGCAAAATATCTCGGTAACGGCTCGGCCGATTTTGTCGAGTGATGGATCATAATTCCCCATTTTTCGTCGCCTTTCGTTTGATATCCCACTTGGGTCCGGTATGGTCACGGTTCGGTCAAGTCATTCCCCTATGACCGGAAGTTGACCGATCGGGACAGTTGATGGTTCGGCTGATGCGCCTCCCATACGCGCCCAATATATCAACTAACCAGACAAATCGTTCGAGCCGGTCTCGGTCTAGGTTCCTAAAAACTCTCCAAAATTGACCTTTTTGCAAATCCTTCTTATAGACAAACCACTCGTACGATTGGGCCCATCTCTTCAACACCGTCCTTATTTGGAATCCTCTGTCGCATATCGGCGAGTCAGCCCTGTAGGCCCTTCCGTTTGCCCCCCCCCCCCAGAACGAATATCACACTCATCCCTGTCCCACCCATCGTCAAACATGAAAGGAGAAACCGAATCGATCGAAGCGGTGCGGCCAGCCCTACCGCCTGCCCCTCCTACTCTTCCTATGCCACTGAATTATTGCGTTTTGAACCTAATCACTGCTTGGGAGGGTCCTCGAAATGTGAATCGTCCAATCAAGTACGGGTTTACTGCTGGGAACGAGACTCAGGAGCAACATGTGGCGGTGGCCACCACAACCAGACGTGTTGAAGATATCGACAAGGTTGGGCATGGTTAAGGTATAATCCTGAAAGCAAAAGCCATGGTCGTATCGAGCAGCGAGGGAGGGGGGGCAGTAAACATACCTAACTAGGATCATGGCGAAGTGTCGTGCAAGAATAATTTGAAATCGCACAGCGCCAGTTTCACTTAAAAAACGATCTCCCACCAGCGATACCAAAATACCCCTCCACCGGGAGATACCGTGAGCAGGTAACTAAGGGAGGTATAAAAAGAAATGATCATCCGACGATGATTCAAACTCGGTATAAATAAAATGAACGCCACCACGGTTCACAACGTCTCCGAATCGAACAGCGGGAGACCTATGAGCGTGAGTACCTAGTCATTCATTCAATCAAGTTTCAAATTGGGCGAAGTATTGACCATATCTTGTCTTTTGTTGTCGTTCGTTATTTGGCATAAATCTCCAATCGCAGAGAGAAGAAGTGGAAGCATCATTTGAAGACGTAGGAGTGTACCTACATGAGTACTATTTATATCCGTCGTTTGCGACGTGCGAGGCATGCACAATCGACTACGAGGCTCAATACATTTGCAAAGTGGAGGAGTATGTGAGTGAGCCGCCAACCGTTTACCCAACGTGCAGGGACTGTGAGCGGCCACTGTAATGGAGGTTATGGAGAAGGCGATTTTGTACAGATTAATTGGTTTTTTTAGTAGTGAACTAAGCAATAATAATAAGAAAAATATCGTAACACGTCAATTATTTAGTAATTCAACAGTAAGACTACATGTATATACCTAGGTACTGTTAGTAGTTAGGCTTTAGTCGTTTTCGTTTAGTTGTGTAAAAGAAAAAAATATAAGTGTTTCAAACTTGGATGCGCGTAAAATTGATATACAAAAGCCTAATAGACACCAGCCTATGTGCTTTGTTGCAGAGGACCAAAAAATAAATAAATAAATAACAATAAAAGTCCCAAGGACGACCTGAGTAATCAAAGCTACATGCTTGAACCCGCTGATTTTCTCATGGCAGTGGACCCCCCCCCCACCCATTAACATCGTTGAACAGCAAGACACCTGTCGGCCGTGGTTTCACCCCTCGAATTCCACCCAACAAGATACCGCGTACAGGACCTTCAAAAAATAACCCCCACCTCCACCAACGTTGAACAACCAGTCCCCCCGCCGCCAATGGTATCCCACCTCGACTCACACTCAAGGACATCAAGATATCGCAGGACGGCCTGACTAATCAAAGCTACATGCTTAAACCTGCTGATTTTCTCATGGCTGTGGACAAATAACCCTCCCCCCTCCACCAACGTTGAACAACCAGTCCCCCCGCCGCCCATGGTATCGCCCCTCGACTCACATCCAAGGACATCAAGATACCGCATAAGACCTCCAGACATGTCAAGCGCACATGTAGTGCAGATTCTCAGACCCAGTGCCGTATCGGGAGTAATAGCAATAAAAGTAATAAATTAATCAGAGACAATCGCATCCCATGAAAAAACGTGTTCGAGCTGGGAGCGATCAGTAGTGGGGGGCAGTGATCTAAACGAAATCCCGCCGGTGGTGATGTCTTGGAGACCATGATCATGGCTCCGGCGAGAAAGGGACACTTGGGAGACCACGCTGGAAATGCCTTCCCATACGCAGTATCCGGCTGAATGTTTAGAGGACGATGGGTGTTGAGTGGAATGACTGAGCGGCAACGGCGGCTGTCCCTACAGACTGGGAGGTATGTCGATGAATTAATACGGTTGACGCCACACCATAGCACCATAAGAGACAGCCTGTGACTCGGATGCTATTCCATTAATTGACAGGTTAGCCTTGAACCGGCGGGAAAATGGAAGTCTTCTCCTTGCAGAGGCACTCAGTGAGGTCAGACTGAGCCATATGCTTGCTTGCCTGGCGATTTTGGGGCCATTCCGGACAACCCCTACGAGGGCCATGGAAAGATTACTAGGCCTGAAGCCCTTGGACATTGAAGTCAGGGGTCGGGCACTTGAAGTTGCCTACAGGTTGAGATGCCAGGGAGGCCTAAAGAGGGCCAGGCAGGGCCAATGGGACTGGGAAGGGGAACTAAATAGAGTATCCCCGTCCTCGGCACTTAGGCCGGCTTTGAGTCGCCCAAATTCAAAAAGTATCTGGCGGAGGTGGACAACGTTGAACACTACAAATGCTACGTTCAACTACACGACGCGGCATCCAAGACTCAAATGTGCGCCAAGAAAATGAAGGGACTAATCGATGAGAACACCGGACATACTGCTGCCTGCATGGAAGAGTCAAAATCTCCGAATTACGTATTCAACGGACCGTGCTGGTGCTGGTACTTTATCGTAAATAAAAAGACGCTGATAGAGTTATTGAATAGTGTGTACAAATAGCTGTTCAACATGATGTGTGAATAAACAAGTTCGACGCGTTAAATGTATCCGTGCCCGCTGATTCTCTCTCGGTCAGGATGTTTTTTACCCACTCCCCTTCACCCGACGATGAACAAAAAGATACCCGTCGGCCTTGGTACCAACCCTCGAGCCTCTCCCAAGGATGACAAGTTGCCACATAGGCGGCCTCTAGACACGTGATGCAGACGTGTATATAATAGCTCCAAAGGCATATTCTCAGACCTAACGTGAGGGATCACAGCGAGGTGAAAAGGTCCAAGAC
Organism: Corythucha ciliata; assembly: GCA_038030265.1. NCBI lineage: Eukaryota > Metazoa > Arthropoda > Insecta > Hemiptera > Tingidae > Corythucha > Corythucha ciliata. Next base: position 706,006 of record CM075941.1, on the reverse strand, counting down.
CACCGCCTACCATGGAATCATCCGTTTCTTCATCGCAGACTCGCTCTGCTGTTGTCGAGATCAACGCCTTCTACGGGCTCAGTCTTTGCGTATGCGGATATTGCCGGGGACCATCGGAAGGTGGTTTCGTGGTTAAGGAAGTGGCAATTGTTGCTTTGGAGAGAGGAGCTTCGAGTCACTGGCTGTTTAAACCACCATCCCCGGCACGTCAATCGTCACTCCAGGTCGATATAGAACAGAACGAGTACCTCACGTCCAGACATCACGGTCAGGAGTGGGACGGGGGTCTCGTTCCATATAACGCTCTGGATGAAATCCTGCGGTCCAACCTGGCTCAATTCGACCGCCTGTACGTAAAGGGAATAGAAAAGGTCCGGTTTCTCCAGCGACGACTCGGGCAACCCCACCGTGAAATCATCAATCTGGACGACCTGGGATGTCCATCAATAGCACGACAGGTGCCAATACCGTCTTATTCATACCAGCTCTGCACCAGCTCACCTAACGAAGATACCCACTACTGGGCCTGGGATCATGCGGTTAAATATGCCGATTGGTGAAATAAGTCTATTGTATAATGCAGTAGGGGAATAAATGAGATGTCAAATTACTTGTACCTATATAGAGTGATATCTACTCCCATTGATTCCCTTTAATAGTCGGTTGCCATATACTTTGAGTAGCATCGGCCTCGATCGACTGTACTGCGAACGTCTAGCATTGTCGCGCGCGAATCCTCATGGACATATTGGTCAGAGTCCAGCCCCTCAACAGCCTGTTCGCCAGTCCTTCGGTGTCAAGGACCCCCCCCCCTTTGCCATTAGTCATCCTAACCCCCCCCCCCCTCATCACCAGCACTGAGCATGATTGGCTCGCAGGGATAAGGAAATACATAATAAAAAAATGCAATTTAGCGTGGATTATAAACTTTATTTCGCGTCGTTACAAAAGCGCCCGTGGTTTAGCGACTGTCGCTTTAATTTCTCGTCAAGTGCTGTGTACGTTAGAAAGCCTGTATCGATGAGCTCTGAAGCTTCTCGCAAGAAGTCCAACGTTGCGAAATCAAACGGGACCGAATAGGTGCCCAGAGAATTTTCGAGCCGAAGTACCCGCGATGGATGAGTCCAGTATTTTGCGCTGAATGCCACACTGCCGAGGCCAATATGGTAGTACACATCACCGAAGCGCAGAGCCTTCTCAATCAGATTGAAATTGGATTTTATCAGTTCCCAAACATCACGGTCTATTTTAACTCCCACGTTGTCCTGTAACGGTGGAGTGTAGAAGATCAGACATGGGTAAGATAAATCCCATCGCATGTGAACTCGCTGCTCCATGACGGACGGACGAAGTGTACGCTGAGACTACCAAACTACCCAAAGTTGTAGAGCGGCTCTTCAACATTTTGTAGTAAAGCCCCCCCCCCCCCCTACCACACCACTCGGTGGACGCCTTCCAATGGCTCGCTGGCAATTGTCTAAAAAAGAGTCCCCACTCACAACAAATCTGGTTGGTTGGCGGCATCCCCCCTGCTTCAATATCAAAAACTCGATGACCTTCATTGTGACTACATACGTCTGGTTAAAGGTTATATTGGCATCAAATAGCAGGATATTAAAGAAAACATTTTCGCAACGTCTAGGGAGGATTGGATGTCTAAAATATACAGCTTTGGAACGCATCTCCCCACTTCCCTTATGCACCATGCCAGGAGATGGCTTGTGGATGCCCAGGGACGGGTACTCTGGCACGAATCTCATGTCCAAGAGAGAGTGGGGGTGGCGGAGTTTCTGGGTATTGACAATGAACTATCCCACCATCACCGATCATGCCGCCTCGCCATACCCCTCCCACCGCCAAATTTTTATCTCGAAGGTCTGTTCAACGCCTGTCTTATGCCCACCGAACACCTGTCCTTAGCCCGGCATAGGCCCGCAGAGCGCCTGACCTCGGTGGGAGGGTGTATTGTCCTAGGGGGGAGATTAACCAGGTACTGGTCTTACATTATGGGTCGTGCGCAGGCACAAGCCCGTAAGAGTTGTATTCGTTGGTTGAATTGCACTGGCGATTGTCTCACGGTCAACTGTTCAGGAATATGGAAAATCATCGCACCCCTATACTTCGAATATATATTTTTTCAACTACTTCTCCAAGGTCATCCTCCCTTACCACATCCTCTCATGCCAGAGTTATTGACACCAGACAGAACAGGATGCAACATGCTCAAATGAGGATGGAGGGGCTGGAGGAATCTTTGACCCTGTAAACCAGGATGATGTAACATTGCGAAATATTCGTATTTGAACGGTTTGCAGGACACATTTTTTCATGTTGATATTAGACCAATGGTTGTGCACTAATTGGGTTATGCAGCTTGAATTTTCAGGTTTTTTTGACCGAAATGGGGAGAGAAAATCTTACTTTACCAGTGAAATTAGGCGTTTACGATCTCAGATCCTCGGTTTTGAGTTTAATTTGACAAGTTTTAACCCCCCCCCCCACACTTTCATGACACCGTACGTAATGACCGAACTTCCCCCCCCCCCCGAACACCCTACATTGGACCACCGCTCATGTGACCTTGGACGGCCGAACGCCTGACCTTGGTCCGCCGAACGCCTGACCTTGGGTGGGCCTGACCTTGGTCCACCGAACGCCTGACCTTGGGTGCGCCTGACCTGAACTGAACTAGAGGGGCCAGTGCGTAGCGACGCCTGGATTATGACTAGGGAACTGGACTGAAGGGGGCAGTGCGTAGCGACACCTGGATTATGACTAGGGAACTGCGGCCTAGTGGGAGTATATGCACAGCGACATCTGGATTACGACTAGCGAACTGGCATAGCGGGGAACATGCTGACCAAGGTCAGGCGCGCTCAAGGTCAGGCGTTCGGTGGACCAAGGTCAGGCCCACCCAAGGTCAGGCGTTCGGCGGACCAAGGTCAGGCGTTCGGCCGTCCAAGGTCACATGAGCGGTGGTCCAATGTAGGGTGTTCGGGGGGGGGGGGGGAAGTTCGGTCATTACGTACGGTGTCATGAAAGTGTGGGGGGGGGGTTAAAACTTGTCAAATTAAACTCAAAACCGAGGATCTGAGATCGTAAACGCCTAATTTCACTGGTAAAGTAAGATTTTCTCTCCCCATTTCGGTCAAAAAAACCTGAAAATTCAAGCTGCATAACCCAATTAGTGCACAACCATTGGTCTAATATCAACATGAAAAAATGTGTCCTGCAAACCGTTCAAATACGAATATTTCGCAATGTTACATCATCCTGGTTTACAGGGTCAAAGATTCCTCCAGCCCCTCCATCCTCATTTGAGCATGTTGCATCCTGTTCTGTCTGGTGTCAATAACTCTGGCATGAGAGGATGTGGTAAGGGAGGATGACCTTGGAGAAGTAGTTGAAAAAATATATATTCGAAGTATAGGGGTGCGATGATTTTCCATATTCCTGAACAGTTGACCGTGAGACAATCGCCAGTGCAATTCAACCAACGAATACAACTCTTACGGGCTTGCGCCTGCGCACGACCCATAATGTAAGACCAGTAACCACCTTCCGATGGTCCCCGGCAATATCCGCATACGCAAAGACTGAGCCCGTAGAAGGCGTTGATCTCGACAACAGCAGAGCGAGTCTGCGATGAAGAAACGGATGATTCCATGGTAGGCGGTGGTCTTGGACCTTTTCACCTCGCTGTGATCCCTCACGTTAGGTCTGAGAATATGCCTTTGGAGCTATTATATACACGTCTGCATCACGTGTCTAGAGGCCGCCTATGTGGCAACTTGTCATCCTTGGGAGAGGCTCGAGGGTTGGTACCAAGGCCGACGGGTATCTTTTTGTTCATCGTCGGGTGAAGGGGAGTGGGTAAAAAACATCCTGACCGAGAGAGAATCAGCGGGCACGGATACATTTAACGCGTCGAACTTGTTTATTCACACATCATGTTGAACAGCTATTTGTACACACTATTCAATAACTCTATCAGCGTCTTTTTATTTACGATAAAGTACCAGCACCAGCACGGTCCGTTGAATACGTAATTCGGAGATTTTGACTCTTCCATGCAGGCAGCAGTATGTCCGGTGTTCTCATCGATTAGTCCCTTCATTTTCTTGGCGCACATTTGAGTCTTGGATGCCGCGTCGTGTAGTTGAACGTAGCATTTGTAGTGTTCAACGTTGTCCACCTCCGCCAGATACTTTTTGAATTTGGGCGACTCAAAGCCGGCCTAAGTGCCGAGGACGGGGATACTCTATTTAGTTCCCCTTCCCAGTCCCATTGGCCCTGCCTGGCCCTCTTTAGGCCTCCCTGGCATCTCAACCTGTAGGCAACTTCAAGTGCCCGACCCCTGACTTCAATGTCCAAGGGCTTCAGGCCTAGTAATCTTTCCATGGCCCTCGTAGGGGTTGTCCGGAATGGCCCCAAAATCGCCAGGCAAGCAAGCATATGGCTCAGTCTGACCTCACTGAGTGCCTCTGCAAGGAGAAGACTTCCATTTTCCCGCCGGTTCAAGGCTAACCTGTCAATTAATGGAATAGCATCCGAGTCACAGGCTGTCTCTTATGGTGCTATGGTGTGGCGTCAACCGTATTAATTCATCGACATACCTCCCAGTCTGTAGGGACAGCCGCCGTTGCCGCTCAGTCATTCCACTCAACACCCATCGTCCTCTAAACATTCAGCCGGATACTGCGTATGGGAAGGCATTTCCAGCGTGGTCTCCCAAGTGTCCCTTTCTCGCCGGAGCCATGATCATGGTCTCCAAGACATCACCACCGGCGGGATTTCGTTTAGATCACTGCCCCCCACTACTGATCGCTCCCAGCTCGAACACGTTTTTTCATGGGATGCGATTGTCTCTGATTAATTTATTACTTTTATTGCTATTACTCCCGATACGGCACTGGGTCTGAGAATCTGCACTACATGTGCGCTTGACATGTCTGGAGGTCTTATGCGGTATCTTGATGTCCTTGGATGTGAGTCGAGGGGCGATACCATGGGCGGCGGGGGGACTGGTTGTTCAACGTTGGTGGAGGGGGGAGGGTTATTTGTCCACAGCCATGAGAAAATCAGCAGGTTTAAGCATGTAGCTTTGATTAGTCAGGCCGTCCTGCGATATCTTGATGTCCTTGAGTGTGAGTCGAGGTGGGATACCATTGGCGGCGGGGGGACTGGTTGTTCAACGTTGGTGGAGGTGGGGGTTATTTTTTGAAGGTCCTGTACGCGGTATCTTGTTGGGTGGAATTCGAGGGGTGAAACCACGGCCGACAGGTGTCTTGCTGTTCAACGATGTTAATGGGTGGGGGGGGGGGTCCACTGCCATGAGAAAATCAGCGGGTTCAAGCATGTAGCTTTGATTACTCAGGTCGTCCTTGGGACTTTTATTGTTATTTATTTATTTATTTTTTGGTCCTCTGCAACAAAGCACATAGGCTGGTGTCTATTAGGCTTTTGTATATCAATTTTACGCGCATCCAAGTTTGAAACACTTATATTTTTTTCTTTTACACAACTAAACGAAAACGACTAAAGCCTAACTACTAACAGTACCTAGGTATATACATGTAGTCTTACTGTTGAATTACTAAATAATTGTCGTGTTACGATATTTTTCTTATTATTATTGCTTAGTTCACTACTAAAAAAACCAATTAATCTGTACAAAATCGCCTTCTCCATAACCTCCAATACAGTGGCCGCTCACAGTCCCTGCACGTTGGGTAAACGGTTGGCGGCTCACTCACATACTCCTCCACTTTGCAAATGTATTGAGCCTCGTAGTCGATTGTGCATGCCTCGCACGTCGCAAACGACGGATATAAATAGTACTCATGTAGGTACACTCCTACGTCTTCAAATGATGCTTCCACTTCTTCTCTCTGCGATTGGAGATTTATGCCAAATAACGAACGACAACAAAAGACAAGATATGGTCAATACTTCGCCCAATTTGAAACTTGATTGAATGAATGACTAGGTACTCACGCTCATAGGTTTCCCGCTGTTCGATTCGGAGACGTTGTGAACCGTGGCGGCGTTCATTTTATTTATACCGAGTTTGAATCATCGTCGGATGATCATTTCTTTTTATACCTCCCTTAGTTACCTGCTCACGGTATCTCCCGGTGGAGGGGTATTTTGGTATCGCTGGTGGGAGATCGTTTTTTAAGTGAAACTGGCGCTGTGCGATTTCAAATTATTCTTGCACGACACTTCGCCATGATCCTAGTTAGGTATGTTTACTGCCCCCCCTCCCTCGCTGCTCGATACGACCATGGCTTTTGCTTTCAGGATTATACCTTAACCATGCCCAACCTTGTCGATATCTTCAACACGTCTGGTTGTGGTGGCCACCGCCACATGTTGCTCCTGAGTCTCGTTCCCAGCAGTAAACCCGTACTTGATTGGACGATTCACATTTCGAGGACCCTCCCAAGCAGTGATTAGGTTCAAAACGCAATAATTCAGTGGCATAGGAAGAGTAGGAGGGGCAGGCGGTAGGGCTGGCCGCACCGCTTCGATCGATTCGGTTTCTCCTTTCATGTTTGACGATGGGTGGGACAGGGATGAGTGTGATATTCGTTCTGGGATGGGAACAAAGTGTCAAAGGGCTCATAAGTGGGGGGGGGGCAAACGGAAGGGCCTACAGGGCTGACTCGCCGATATGCGACGGAGGATTCCAAATAAGGACGGTGTTGAAGAGATGGGCCCAATCGTACGAGTGGTTTGTCTATAAGAAGGATTTGCAAAAAGGTCAATTTTGGAGAGTTTTTAGGAACCTAGACCGAGACCGGCTCGAACGATTTGTCTGGTTAGTTGATATATTGGGCGCGTATGGGAGGCGCATCAGCCGAACCATCAACTGTCCCGATCGGTCAACTTCCGGTCATAGGGGAATGACTTGACCGAACCGTGACCATACCGGACCCAAGTGGGATATCAAACGAAAGGCGACGAAAAATGGGGAATTATGATCCATCACTCGACAAAATCGGCCGAGCCGTTACCGAGATATTTCAAATTAGATTTCGACAAAATCTAAAATTCAGGGAGGGGGGGCTGAAAATATGTGCGACAAATGCAACTTTTAGTATGTAACTTGTCACAATGGTTAGTTTTCGTGACTTCCAACATTTAATTTTTCATAGGGGGCCCGTGGGGACTGATCAGTATGTGGGGGGGGGGGTAGGATGGTCAAATGGGGGGGGGGTGGCTTGGTATCCCGGTTGAATGGGGGGAGGGTTACATGAGTAGGCGGTTTCTGTACGTTCCACTCTCATGTACTGCTGAACCATCATCCATCCCGATCGGTCAATTTCCGGTCATAGGGGAATGGCTTGACCGAACCGTGAGCGTACCGGACCCAAGTGGGATATCAAAAGAAAGGCAACGAAAAAAAATGGGGAATTATGATCCCTTACTCGACAAAATCGGCCGAGCCGTTCCCGAGATATTTCAAATTAGATTTCGCCAAAATCTAAAAAAAATTCAGGGAGGGGGGGCTGAAAATATGTGCGACAAATGCAACTTTTAGTATGTAACTTGGCACAATGGTTAGTTTTCGCGACTTCCAACATTTAATTTTTCGTAGGGAGCCCGTGGGGACTGATCAGTATGTGGGGGGGGGGGGGTAGGATGGTCAAAGGGGGGGGGGCTTGGTAGCCCGGTTTAATGGGGGGAGGGTTACATGAGTGGACGGTTTCTATACTTTCCACTCTCATGTACTTACAAATAGTGGTTAAGGCACCTGTCTCGTGTGGACTATCCTGAAGAGGGTAGGTTCGAACCCTGGCGGTGGGTAAAATTTTTTGAAGCCGCTAATGGGGGGGGGGAGGCGCCAAGGGTCATGAAATGGTGGTTGGGAGGGATGGTTGGGCGGGGGTGCGTGGTTGCGTGTGATGGTCGTTGGTTGGGGTAGCTTGACCGAGTGGCGGGGCTGGTCCCTATTGGCTGATCTGGTGTTGGGGGGGGGGACTGATCAAGCATAGTTGGCCAGGGGCGGGAGGCAGCTGGCCGTGGGCGTGCGGCCGAGGGGAGCGAATGGCCCGGAGTGGAGCGGCCGGGGGCGAACCGATTCCCTGGATGAATGATGGATGGGTACGGGGGGTTACATGAGTGGACGGTTTCTATACTTTCCACTCTCATGTACTTACAACTCACCGAGGTGGTCCAGTGGTTAAGGCACCTGTCTCGTATGGACTATCCTGAAGCGAGCAGGTTCGAACCCTGGCGATGGGTAAATTTTTTGAAGCCGTGGACGGGGAGGGGGCGCGAGGTGGAGAGGCTGTGATTGGCCGAGGGGCGGGAACGGCCCCTGCGAGAGGAAAACTGATTGGGAAGGGTACGATCGGGGGCGGGTACAAAATGAACGATTTGGTAGTCGGAGGGGATGGGGGCGGGTACAAAATGGACGATTTGGTAGCCGGAGGGGATGGGGGCGGGTACAACATGGACGATTTGGTAGCCTGAGGGGATGGGGGCGGGTACAAAATGGACGATGGGTACAAAAAGGCCGAGGGCCGGAGGAGGCCAGGGGGGCGGTGGGCGTGGCCGGGGGCGGGTCGGTATCTCGGTATCTCGGTATCTCCATCCCTCATACACGCCACGGGTCCCTACTGCGGAGTGCAAAGTTGGTAGTGAAAAGTTGCAGAGTACATTCGTGAAATAGGCACTAACGGGCAGATTTGATCGGGTAACAGATATCGGTCGCAGATGACTTTTGTACGCTAGGGGGCGCCGACCGATCTCATCGTTTGCTCTAGATCGTTAAACGATATCTGTTTAAAATAACGGCCGATCAAATCTGTCAGAATTATCTGCCCGAGTATGGGCCACTAATCAGTGACAATCTCGTTGAATTAAAAACAAAATCAGAGAAAAACAAATTTAAATGCGCGTCACGTGAGATAGCATGTCACCACCTCAAAACACTCATCCAGTTGGTGTATTATCATCTCAATCAAAATGATGCGTGCGAGCCCCAATAGTTCTTTAGCAAAAAAAGCCAAACGAGCGCCAATTGTCCACGAAAATTGCATTAATATTTACTCGAATACGGTGGGTATCACGTGCGTTTTCCTGCAGGTCACCTTGAATTATCCCCTTCACCGTCTAACTAAAAAAAAAACAATACAAAAAAAACAAAAAAAAAACACGTGAGTTGAAATAGTGGTGAAGACAGGGGGGGGGGGTAGGCAATATTGAAAGATTTCCACTCTTGCTTTTTTCAGATAACGAAAACAAAAACGAGAACTATTCTTAAAACGCGGAGAGCATCTCAGTCACTTGAATATTTGAAACGCTAGGAGGTTTCATCTCTTTTTTTTTTTTTTTTAAATCAATTCATTCAATTCTAGAACCTTTGAATACGTTGAAGTCGTGGGGGGGGGGGGGGGTAAAAGAAAGAGCAGAGAGCGTCGAGAATTTCGTTCAAAAGAAATTGCATTTGTGAGGGTGTTATGTGATGAGTGACGGTTGGATAGAAGTAGGGTAAAACGTCCGCTTGACGTTTGTCATGTGGGTGTGTGCGTCTGTGTCAAATAATCCTCACCCGCCGATACTTTCCGTTACTCTTTGACGCTCGCGCAAGTCATTGTTTCAGATGTGACCCGACACACTTTTATATTATTGTCCTGACATTGATTTCTACCTCCGTTAAAACTCCCTACGCCTATTTTTTTTTGTTTGCTGCGAAGCAGGGAGGCGTTCTACCTTGTAACGGAAAGGTGAAACTTCGGTGTTTTCAAGCCGAGATAGTCGGCGTAGCACACGAGGAAGTCGAAGGCGTAATTACTATTGTCCAACAATTGCTATTGTACTATATTTCGTACGGACGATTGCAACATCTGAGAAAAATGCATGCTTCGAGTCTAAATTAACTGGCTTTTCTTGGGAAAACTGCCGGTTTTCCAAGGTGATTCCCATGGTTTTCCAGATTGAATTAGCCACATCGCGTGGATTCACAGTTTCACTTTAGCGCCGAGGTAGTGCTGTTAAGGAGGGGGGGGGAGGATATGGTTTCCATTGAAAATGCGTCAGAAGCTTTGAACAATGACGTCACTTATGACTTTTGATAGAAAATCCGATACCGAAAAGTTAATTGGTGCCCATACACGGACGGATTTTTTTTGGAAAACCCGCGGTCTGTGTGTTAGTGGAGATGAAAAAACTTTGGTTTTGACAATCAGTTTTCAAAACCCGAAGGTCAGGCCTGTTTATCGCCTCGTTATGTGCAGTTGAGGCCGACGGATCTTGGAACTCTAAACCCGCGGGTTTTGAAATCCGAAGGCTCGGCCTGTCAAGGTCCACTAACGTGTTTCATTAATTTGTTTGAAGCAATTAAGTTTATCTATGCCCTACCATGTGTTCATATTTAGCGTAACTATTACTTGCAATAACTCTTTTACGCTTATGGTGACGTCACATAACCGTAAACGTTTCACGCGTCATGAAGAATTTGGACTTTAGTTGATGAAACGGTTCTTGCCCTTCTCCAGTCACCCATCTTGCACCTATTCGGGGAATTCCGAGACCTAACATCTCTGATAAGCATAGATCTAGTGTAGCTTTCGATAAACTTATAATGATTATCAGTGGCGGATCTAGGATTTTATCTTGGGAGGGGTTCTACCATGAATCTCTCTCTTTTTTCCTGAGTTTCAGCCGCAAACATGCCTCTTTAAGAACCAATAATTGGCATTTTCTTTAATTTAACCATGAATTAGCGGTTTTCTCCAATTTTTACCGCGATCCAAGTGCTTTTTCTCACTTTTAGCCGCGAATTTCTTTCTTCATTTCAGACGCGAATCACTGCGTTTCCTCAATTTTCGCCGTGAAGTAGTAAATTTTCTCAAATTGACCAGCGATTTATCGTTTTTTTTCCAGTTTCAGCGGCAAATAAGCGCTTCTTGCCCACTTTAGCCGCGAATTCACTGAATCTTTAACAGAGAACGAGCTCTTCCTCTACATTTTACACGGCAATTAGCAGTTTGTCTCAGTTTTAGCCACGAGTTAACGTTCTATTCCTCTAATTTTAGCGTTTTTCTTCACTTCTTAGTCATGCGAAATAGCGCTTATTACTACTTTAACGGCAAATTATCTCGTTTCCTCAATTCTAGCAGAGAATTAGCGTTTTGTTATCTTCGTTTTAGCTGAGCATTATTTCCGAATTTTAAACGTGAATTATTCCTTTATTCCACGCCTGAATCACCGCTTTTACTCAATTTCAGCTTCGAACTAAAGTATTTTCACAAAATCCGTTAATTTACGTTTATCTCAATTTCAGCTCCGCGAATGTGCGCCTTTTGTTATATTGGCCGTGAATCAACGCAATTTCCAAATTTTAGCCGTGAACTTGCGGGATTACCAAACGTATCTTTTGAAATTTAGCTTCACATTAGCGCTTGTTTGTGCCGAGAAGTAGCGTATTTCTCCATTTTAGCTACTGATAAGTGCTTTCTGCCAAAATTAGCCACGAATTAAATATTTAATTATCTTTATTTTAGTCGCAAATGAGCATTTTACATCAGATTTAGGCGGGAATTAGCGGTTTGTCTCAGTTTTAGCCGTGAATAAACGGCTTTTCTATCACTTGCATCCGTGAATTAGCTTTTTCCTCAATTTTAGCCGCGATCTAAGCGTTTTTTCTCATTTTTAGTCGCAAATTATTTTTTCAATTTTAGCCTCGGATTACCACGTTTCCTCAATTTTAGCCAGTTTTCTCAAATTGTTCCGCGAGTTTGCTTATTTCTCCATTTTAGTTGTGAATGAGCGTTTTACTTCAATTTTATGCCGGAATTGGCAGATTTTCTTTTAGCCGCGAATTGCGTGGCTTTCTCAATTTTAGCCGTGAATGAGCGATTTTTCTCAATTGCGCTTTTTTCTGTTGTTGCCTCGAGAAAACCAAGAATTTTGCGTTTTCAATAATTAGTTGTTGTGCCAGGTGAGCGATGGACTTCAGCTTTTTCTCAATTTTCGCCACATTTTAGTGTTTTTTTTTTTCATTTTCACTAACGAATTAGTGATTTGTTTTCCACTAAAAAGCCGCTATTTGATATTAGCGTTTTTTTTCAACGTTTTTCCGCGTACTTGCCCAGAGACTAGCACATTAGAACGCTTTCTCAATTTCTTCTGCCTTAAAGGCCTTTAGAAATTTGGAAATTGGCGTATTATCTCTGTTTTGTCCGCGAAGTTGTCTTCATATATCGCGAATTTGTGTATTTTTCCTAATTTAAGTCGCAAATGATCGCTTGTTCTCAATAATTGCCGCAAATCATCGCTTTGAAACCTAAAAATCAATTTTTTTCATCTATTTATTCTTTCCGGCCCCCCCTCTCGTGATGGTGGCCTCTTCGTCGTGAAATCATCATTCTTTGCAGATCCCCTTTCAACAGTCGCCCTTTGGTATGTGCAAGGTATTAGAAGAAATCTCTGGATTGACTATCAACAAATTTTTGGTGGACGCTATCTTCTTAGGGGGGGCTTAAACCCCCAAAACCCACCCCGTAAATCCGCCACTGATGATTATAAAACTAACAAGAACTTCGCTGGTCGCTTCCCGCCCGTCGGAACGGTACTCGGGCGCGTACTACGTCGGGGGCGGTGCTACGTTGACGTCCGAACAGAAACAGTGCTCTGGAGCCGAGTTGGAAGTGGAACGAAAGATGAACGATCGAACACGGCTGCTTCGCCCGAATGAACCGAAAAATACCATTCTATTCGTACCTGAAAAAACCTTTCACGGCCGAACTTTTCTGGCGCAAAGGACGCGGTTCCTTCAAATTTCTCAATATGGGATCATTCGTCCCTATTCTGAGATTTAGGGCGTGCACGGCCGACCGGAACGAACGAGGTTTCAGTGGAGTGGAGCACAGTGGTTAGTATATCGCACGAACCACCACCGTCCGGATCAGCCGCTCTTTCATGAATCGCGGCGTTTGCGAGATACAAAGAGCCGCTACCACATGAGCGTATGGGCTGCGAACAAGAATGAACCGTTAGTATTTCCATAAAGCGAGGAGGTTTTCCGGTTGCCGCTGCGAGGAAATGCGTAGAATGGAATAGAGGGAGACCGAGGACACGAAACGAGTGACCCGCTCTACGGCATAGCCCCCGCTATGTGCCATTCGTTTTTTAAAGTCACTTTTCGGCTGTACGTTCGCCGGACTTCGACACCGAGCGTTTTATTACTGAAGAAGATCCCTGAAATTTAGCACACGGGCTCTAAAAGTTACAATGTGCCTCATATTTTCTCTGTTTCTTGAGTCAACCAAATTACATTTTCAAGAAAACTAAAACGCAAATTTTGATGTAATAATAATCGCCTTGTTTTGTTGAAACAAAGCTAGTTGATATGAATCAGGTTTTATCGTTGGATAAAACTAAAAAAAAGGTTCACTCACTGACCAGAAAGGGAGGTTTTCATTTTTGAATTTATTAATATGTCTGTTCGCGAAAAAAAAGTTCAGTGTAGTGCATGGCAGGGCAAGCTGGGGCAGCTGGGTGCAGGAGTGAGCAAGAGAATTTTCACGGGAACGCTTTCTCTTCAGTGCAGGCTGGTGGAAATTCATAACGATTAAAGATTATTGATGTCGTAATAACGAATGCCGAAGCGTCAATTACTACTGTGGAAACTATCAAAAATCTCCACCTATCCGACCACTTCGGCCTCAGCTGTTCGCTGAAGGTGGGAAAATCTTCTTGCACAGAGAAGCTCTATGTGCAGCGACCTATTTGTCCAAATAAAGTTGATAGCTTTAAGGCGTTATGCCTCCTGTCGTCACCTAATGCCGCTAATGTTCCTTTCGACAAATTTTACAACGAATTTTGTTACCATTTCGAGACCTGTTTCCTTACTGTTTTGAAACGAGTCAACCAACCATCCTCCGCTCCATGGGTCAGCGCTGAGCTGAAACGGTCGCAAGAGATGCTGAATTCGGTTTTCTCTCTGGCAAAAAAGACTAATCACTCTTCGCTATGGAATAAATTCAAGGCTCTAAAAAAATCCCACAGAGAGAATCTCCTGCTGGCAAAACAGTCATATCCCCAGCCAGCTCCCGCCACAAGTCTTACTTTTGGGAGCTGGCACTAGGATTTTTGTCTGTGTGCAAATAAATTTCATTTCATTTCATTTCATTAGTAAAATAGACGGAAGTGGTAATGCTAATAAAATGACTTGGCACGTTATACGATCCCTTGAAAATAACGATTTAGAGGGAAATAATGAATTATTATGTTCAAATATTGCATCTTGTCCACTCCAGGCTGCTAACAAATTGAACAATGCCTTCGTTGATGACATTTCTCAGCAGACGCAAAGGTTTGACAAGTCTTCTTTCACCACGATCCCACGATCTCGGAATTCAATCTTTTTGTCACCTGTAACTCCCCAGGAGGTGCTTGATATTGCCTACAGTATTAGTAAGACAAATTCTTCCGGATTGGATGGAATACCGGCAAAATTCATACTTGGAGTTGCGTTACTTGCAGTAGAAGGTGTCAGTTGCTGATGAGGGGTCACAGTTGTGCCCGAAATGCATTCGACAATTAAAAGAGACTGCAAAAGTAATTGGTTGTAGTTAGTTCCAAAAGTTTGAAGAGGAGCATTCATACTTGAAATATTGCCGGGCATAGTAGACCAACTCGAGGCTGCTCGAGGCATAGCAGAGATTTTTGAGGCTGCTATGCATACACGACTGGTCTCCTTCTTCGAGAAAAATGGACTAATTAGTGGTTCTCAACATGGATTTCAGGCTGGAAAATCAACAACATCTGCGATTTTGGGGGTCCTGAAGGATTTGACTGCTGGCTTTGATGCCTCACAGTCGACTGTGGCTATATTCTATGATTTGTCCAAAGGGTTCGACGTGCTCGAGCACAACGTACTATTGAGGAAACTCGACGCGATGGGGGTCCGTGGGCCTGCACTTTCCTGGATCAAAAGTTACATATCAAATAGATCCCAGGTTGTTCAAATTAACGCGTGTTCCACAGACGGGTTGAAAATAAAATGTGAGTCTGAACCTAAGAAAATGACACAAGGAGTTCCGCAAGGGTTAATCCTCGGACCTCTACTTTTTACTGTTTACATGAACGACATGACATTAAATTGCGACTCCGGGAAGATTACGCTGTATGCCGATGACATTGCGCAGGTCTTCTCTGATGATACAGAAAATGGTCTTTGGGACAAAGTTCGAAGAGGAGTATCTAGAACCTCAGCGTGGCTAGCAAAGAATGCCTTGGTCCTCAATCTCACCAAGACAGCGATGCTGGTTGTCAGAGGCGACAGAAATAAAACACTTGACATAGGAGGTGTAACTATAAAATCATCAGGCTTGGTAAAATACTTGGGCATGAATATTTCGTCCGATCTTAAATGGGACGCTCGCGTCAACCAGACCAGCGCAAAGCTGGCCAGCCGAACCTACCTGATTAAGCGAACAGCTAAAGTGCTGGGTGAGAAGGCAGCGCTAAGTGTGTATAGGAGCACCTTCGAGTCTCTAATGAGGTACGGACTCATTTTTTGGGGGAGCAGCCCTAAGGCAAAAGCTATTTTCGTCTTGCAAAAAAGAGCATTAAGATTCGTGACAGGGTGCTCTCGTCGGATGTCTTGCAGAGGCCTATTCAAGAGATTGGAAGTGATGACGCTGCCAGCGATGTAAATTTTCGAATGTTGTACAATGGTGAAAGAAAACAAGAATCTCTTCGAGACAAATGGAGTTTGTCACGAGTACCGGACCAGAGGAAGAAACAGGCCTCGAATGGTTACACATAAAACCAACGTAATGACGAAGAGTTGTTTTTATGCAGCGGCCAAATTCTTCAATGCGCTTCCTAGTGAAATAACAGACCGCATACAGCTCCGTTCCTTCAAACGAAAACTAAAGGATTATTTAATTGCCAAGTGCCCGTACAGCTTAAATGAATTTATTAAAAAAAAAAAAAATCAAACTGAAAACAACAAAACTGACGAACCCAACATACCCAAAAAATGTATGCATCTACATGGGAAATAAATATTATTATTCCTATTATTATTATAACAGTCTTGTTGCCTTCTCTTTTTCTTGGTTTAACAGATAAGACGGAGGCTCACCCGACACAACATACGGCACACAATATACATATAGTTTTGATTAACTCAAATTGAAGAAGTTTATTCAAATTACTACTACCGGCCTAAACGCCGAGATTGAATGAAGTGAACAAGAATGAGAAGAAAAGAAGGTAACGGGACTGTTACATTTATCAAAAAACTTGGAGTAACTTGGGGCAGGCTGGTGCAGCACATAATTCATCGCGAACGCCCTACACTAGCTACACCAGCTGCCCCAGCTTGCACTCATTTCTCAGGAAAAGCATTTAGGGTGCTCTGGTGCGCACTAGTGCACCCTGGTGCGCCCCAGAGCAGGTTCGCGAACAGGCCTTATATTAATGGACAGTCATATTATAACCTATTCATATGCCGTCATATTGGAGCAATACTCCCTCCATGTTATATTATCTCTATGCTACCAGCACATCAATCCATTAAATCCTCCTTCAGCGTGCGATATCCATGCAATCAAGATCAATCAACTTGTTCATTATGAAATCGGAAAGTGGAAAAGTACGAAAATGGAATCCAGCCAACACGCCGAAAGTGTTCCTTATGTTGGACACTTCATGCATAAAGTCATGGAGAAATGTGTCCCACCACTATCAGTGATAAGGCACTATAAAACACGAGTACTGCAACAAGCAAAACGGCGCCAAACCAACGATATATAAACCTGGATTGCTCACAGATGACTGGAGGAGCGTGGAGGGGGCAGGTCGTCCCCTGGTAAACAATCACCCTGTCCCTCTCCTTGTGTAGTTATGGCAATATGGCACTCATTTTGAAACTCCACCCCTCTCATCCACTATGGGAGCTTATTTGATGGCTATTATCAGCTGGTCTTTATCAGCAGTGATGAGCAATCCAGTTCTTTTACATATCGTTGCCCCATACTTGGTCCCTCAGATGATTATAATTATCACAGATGATTATAATTATCATCTCATTGACAAGAAAGATATTTTTATTTATTTCGACCGCGTTCCGCGTTTGTTTGCTGTTACGATGACAATTTTTTAATTCATGATATTGTGTCTACCACAACGACTGAGGGACCAAATATGGCGCTGAAATCCGTGTTGCAGTACCATTGTTTTAAAGATTCTCTATCAGTGAGAGTTTATTCAGCTCATATAACCATGCTCTAACCCAACCCCAATCAATCTCAAAAGCCTGATCATTTCTTGTTCGGCGCAGTCTCCAAGTAGGTGTCCAATATAAGGGACACGAAACGTCCAGCCCCAAGACTCATTTGGAGCCCTGGTACCTTAATAAAATGAACACAGAAATAGAAAGTAAAGTCATTCAGTGCCCCATCTGTATCAAATCCCAGCCAGTTAACATGTCCAAACTTCTTTTGCGACATGAAATACCAAAAGTACCATGGGAAAAATTAGGCGTCAGTATTTAGTCGTCGTTGATTATTATTATAAATGTATAGAAATTGAAAAATTATATCCATCCAATGCGTATTCAGTAGTCATTCACTTAAAGTCCATTTTATCATGTCGCGGCATTCCTTTAGTATCCGACAACGGTCCTCCTTTTTCATCCGTCGAATTTAAATCCTTTATATTCGATTGGGACAAAGGACATGTGTCACAACCAGTCCGAATTACCCCCCCCCCCCCCCACCGTCAAACTGCCAGGCAGAAAGTGCCATCAAAATGATAAAAAACATTCAACACAAAAGTAAGTCAGCTGGCACAGATCCATACCTGTCACTTCTCCTCTATCGAACAACGCCACTAGGAGAACTACCCTCCCTGTGCGAATCACTTATGAGCCAAACGCTCAGAACAAATTTGCCTGTCTCGACACAAAAACTCAAGCTCAAAACTGTCAGTTTCAAAGACGTAAATACCGGTCATGCTGCTAGAGAGGAAAAATTGAGAAAAAAAATATTTCAAATCAAATAAACTTCTCTTGATCGAATTAAGTCCTGTTATGTCGGCATCGTATAAAAAGTCCATTCGTAGTCCGTGGCAGCCCAAAAGTTAGATCTTCCCAGATCATATCTGATCGAAGATGAAAATGGCACAGTTTTCCCTCGTAATAGGAAACACATTTTACTTAAAAAACCGAACGGAACTTATAGCTCACTCACGCCACCGACCAGCAACTTCTATATACGTCCTTCTTATACCGTTCTACAGTCGTCCCTATCCCTATTCTGCTTTCCTCTCTGGTAGTGTTGACACTTTTCAAGCCATCGTTATACGTCTTGTTTAATTACCCATTAAATAGGGATCAATATTAAAAAAACAACACAATATTATAACAATTACAACAACATAACAATCAATTTGTAATATTTATATTGGATCTGAATCTGAAATTTTAATAAATAATTCCGAGCTTGGATAATTTTCATTGGTCCTAAACAGAATTTGACCTCCAACTCTGGCAGTGAGCCTCATTTGATGCATCTAGTGACAACAGTATTTTGTCATTCATTTCAATGAGCTGCTAAAGTTTGTCCACTTAGTTTTGGACTCTCGAACGTGTTGCTTCATTTCGATAGTTCGATTTGTTCACTCCCACCAAAAATATTTAATGAAATTAACAAAAAATGATCAACAACAAACTTTTTCTACGGGCACTATGGTTCCGTTATAGACGCTACACAGTGATCATTTTTTCTAAAATCATTCCCGGTGCGTTTTTTTAGTAGAATGGGTAAAGGGGAAGCTCATTTCACTAAATTCAGGGGCGGGCGAGAGTCCATCACTAAGTGGACAGACTTTAGCACGAATTTTCTATTGTTTTTGGACGCGCCAAACTGAGCTTCCAACGTAGCGCTCCGTAGATCGTCATTGACGCTCAACTTTCTGGTTATACTACCTTCTACCGAAGAGACGCTGACTCTGTTCGTACAGTTCGTTTTTTAACACACATCTTGTAAAACGCATTCTTCCTTGTGCGCATTCTTCGCTTTGTTTGTTGTTCATCAGTTCGATTATTATACAGTCCATTTATTACCTCTGGCCATAGCAGTTTTATTTTGGCAAAATTCCGGAAAAATAAAATAGTACAGTCAAAAAATGATTTCTAGGGGGCAAAACTAGGTCCACTTCTGAAACTTGGCTCAAAAATCCCTTATTATAGTAGAATACGAGATCCGATGAGTCCCGAGTTGAGGGAGGGGGGGGAACCATGATTGCGGAGTGGAGGAAAGTTTGGAAAATTCCTTAAATTTGAGTTTTTATGTCTGACTTGAATTTAAGGTGGTTTCCGACGTATTTGTTCACGCTGAGTCGAATGAGACCACAGCCAGGTCGCTAGCACCAATATTGTCCGAGTTATGATGCAATTTGTACTAAAAAACACAGGTTTTTCAGGTAAAATCGCGACAATTTTTAATTTGAAGGAAATTTCCGGTTTGGTCAGCGTTCATATAATTCCTTATGTAGTTTTCAATGCTGAATCGAATGAGACCAAAGCCAACCCGCTAGGATTGATACTTTTCGAGTTTTGGCCAAATTAGTATAAAAAAAAAAGGTTTTTATTTTTTCATTTTCAAACTATCCAAGTGGTGGTCCCAGTTTATGATCAGTGTGTGATTCTCTCAGCACTTATGCATTTTTTAGTGCTGAATCCAATGGGACCTGAGCCAAGTCGCTAGCACAAATAGTTCCTGAGTTATGGCCAATTTTGTACGAAAAGACACGAGTTTTGAGCCTGAAATCACAAGTTTTGTCTTCTGGCACTTGAAAAGCCTTAGAAATTCTGGGATAAGGTCAACGAAACTCGGGCTGGACACGTATAACAGTAGGGTTTAGCAATATAATGCCCGCTACCTGCTCTTGCTTGGTGGTGCGGCTACCTGGTTAGATTAATAATGAGAAGAATGGTACAAAAGGCAAATTTGATTATGGAAAGCTCGTCAGAGATGCTTTTCTCGAACAATTTACAAAAAAATGGGCATTCGAAAGGGTTTCCTTTGGGCACCTACCTCCTCTTGCTTGGTAGTGCGGTTACCTGGTTAGATTGATAATGGGAAGAATGGTACAATAAGAGAATTAGATTATGGAAAGTTTGTTATTGATGCTTTATTGGAACAATTAACAAATTGGGAGAAGGATGTTATTTTCATCATTCCTCGTCCGAGGCTTCCCCCTCGGAGTTGGAACTGGAATATACCGGTGCCGTTTCTTGCTCTGGGCGGGTTGTGTTGTCGCAAGTGACCCCCTCACAGAACTTGCACAGAGGGGAACAGCTAACGCCCGTCCTCACGCAACCGCATTTCTGGGTAGCACAGCCCCTTCTGCACGCGCATGAAATTTCTCGAAGAATAGCATCGGGGGCTGGGTCCAGCGTTGTCCTGATTGGGACGAGGGTCCCTTCTTGGCGCCTCCAACCCCAGTCCTCCGGTCGCAGTTGTTCACCCCGCCACTGTTGAACTTGCAGGTAAACGCGGTACGAGTGCTGCGCCGCGCTCGCCGAAGTGGGAGGAAGGGATTCGAGCTTGACGATCGTCTTCTTGAGACTCTTCTCGAACATACCGAATCTCAACGCATCAAGGGAAGTCTCGTCTTTTGCTCCATAAAGGTTGAGGAACAAGCGTTCTCCCGCGCTCGCTATTTCCTCGTGCTTGGCCTTTGGTTTGGAGAATGCTTTCCATACTTCGACAAGATTCGGCATGCTTCGCAGAAGCATGAAAACTTGCTTTTTCCCTTTGCCATGAATGGCACTTGTTGTGTCGCACCCACCAAATGCATGAGCAAGAAGAATAAAGTCTTTTAGGTGCTCATGCTGCTCTTGCAGAGTTTTTGTGTTGAATACCTTTCTTCCTGTTCGAGATTTTCTTGGCTTTAGGAATAGCACGGGAAAAGTAGGGGAGACCCTTGCGATTGCAATCACCAAAACATCGATGTCTTGTGATACAATTGTTGTGATGTATCTCCCAGACTTAGCAATTGCAGCTTCGACAATTGGGAGATCAGCATCACCTTCACATTTCACGACTTCTATGTTGTTAATTGACAGTTTCTGAGAAAGTAAGTCAATGAGCTGCTTCTTGTTAACTGTGCTAGACAAGAATTGCTCCTGGTTGGCATATGTAGGAGTTGTAGCTGTGATGGTAAAGTCTGGAGCAAAATGTTTGTACCTTCTCCTATGTTCACTTTCTTTAATACTGTTGGGATCGTCATAGCCGTCAAACACCACCACCACCGTTTTGTCTTTGTACTTCTCTATCAAGAAATTAACGTACACGTCGCACACGTCACTGTAAGTAGAACATTTTGATTTATCCCATCGAACAGAATGCAGTAAATTCCCACCATCAATAACATAGCAGGAGCTTTTTTCCAATTCATTGTCGGGGGCGGTGATTAATTCCTCGTACAACTGTGACTTGTCATTTTTTCTCATTCCGGAAACTGTAAATAATGACATGGGAAAAGGGGAAAGTTCAAATCTGAAATATTCTTTGAGATCATCAGCAGGACTTCTCCAAAGAAGCATCCTCTGGTACAATACCAATGGGTCGATATTGATTATTTTTTCATTAACTTTAATGAACGAGTTGACGGCTGCGAGGGATAGAACTTTGTCTGCTTTAAATAAATCGCAACAGATGTCGTCTTCACCACAATTTGTATTATGCAGGTACATCAAACCGGTTTCACTCTTTACTAGAGCATCTTCAGTGATGTAAACACAATCGTGTCCGTTGTCTTTTTAGGACTGGTCCTAAAGCCAACGGCCACCGTTGTCTTTTTAGCCAGTCCTAAAAAGACAACGGACACGATTGTGTTTACATCACTGAAGATGCTCTAGTAAAGAGTGAAACCGGTTTGATGTACCTGCATAATACAAATTGTGGTGAAGACGACATCTGTTGCGATTTATTTATCTGCTGACACCACGACATCGTCGCGAGAATTCATTTGTCTGCTTTCTTCATTTTTATGTCTGCGAACTTCTTGCCCACGTATTGTATCATGAGCTTTTCGCCCATCTCCTTAGCCATGTGACAATTGATTTTGTCAGTACCCTTGATGCCTGTTCCGAGAGAGATGACAACTTCTGAGGGGATAACAAAGGGATTGATTAATTCTAGGCGTTCTTGAAGCTTATCTATATCATATTTGTCTTTTTTGATCCTGCTTTCTCGGGCATCAATGTGTTGCTCCGATGTTACGAATGCTCTACCTGAGAAGTCTTCAAGTGCTTCTGTGATCATGGCCATTGCCGGCTTCCTTAGCACGTACGCACTTATTACATCGTCAGTGAATCCTCTTTGAACGATTCCTCCCTTAACTTTGAATTCACGATTCGCTGTTTGCTCAATGACCATGTCCGTTGAAGTGCCACTGCAAAACTTGTTGCTTCTCCTCACAGTGAAGTATCCTCCCGTGAATCTTGCGTAGTCGTCTGGTGTCATACGCTCTTGTAGCGTTAACATCTGCTGCAGATAGACAAGGCAAGCTTTCGCGTAGTGTATGTGGCCACTCACAATGAAGAACGGTACCATGAGTCGCACAGTACTAAGGTGCATTTCCCACTGACCAGTCCGTTCGGCTTCAATGAACTGCCGGATCAGGATCACCATATTGAGATACTGCACCCAAAGTTTAGCTGTCGGCCCCCTGTTTTCAATTATTTTCATTTTGTCTACGACTTTTCTCTGAATTGCAACGATTTTAGGGTCCGAATCAATTTCTTCTTTCGAAGGTGGCATGATATGGAACTCAGACATAACATTTTTAACGGCATCAAGCTCGTGTGGAGAGAGTTTTGCGTCGTTCAGGACAACATTAAAAAGAGCAGTAGCCACAAGATTATGAGCTCTGACTGCGCGAGAATACGCATGCCCAGACATTATGTGCTTGACTGTGTTTTCAGCGTATACAATTTCAAATAATTCACGGAGGCCAGAATCCCCCATGATGTATCCAATGGTTCCAAGAAAGGACATCAGCAGATGAAATCCCCCTATTCTGACCACCACCTTCTGCATCAGTGATTCTTTAGGAGCCGATAAAGTTATTTCTAGCGCCTTCATATACAGTGGCAGGTCAAACGTGACAAAAATCGTGCGGAGACCAATTTTTTCTCCGTGTTCTACAGCCATGAGCAATGAAGTGTACACTGTTGCTTGATCAGAGGGAGGCGCCATGATGAAAGGCATATGGAGAACGGTGGATATTTCACTGTAACCAGTACTTGTTATTTGTTCCAGAAATCCTTGCCATCCAGGAACGCCTTCAAGTCCCAAGAATTTAGCGATAAACCAAGTTACATCGTGTGGGGACGGAGAGCCATCGGACGGAACGAGAATATTATCAATATTGTTTATTACGAGCTCTTGAAGCCCACCAGGCTTGAAAGGAACTGGCTGTATCTGAACCATCCCTTTCTTTTGCTGGGGAATAGATGTTGTACGAGATTTTTCAATTCGGCCCTTTCTGTTAAGTATCGAGTCAGCTGGAGTGACACATGCTATCCCAGCCATGTTATGGAATGTTCCGTTGCCATCGATGGTGTTAACATTGAAGTCACAATTATCAAACACGAATTGTTCGAAGCTCCCTTCTTTGATCACTGGAGCGGGGCCCATGATGAGTGAAGCCTCCAGTGTCTTTACGTCATGGTAGGAAGCACAAATACCTAGGTTTGACAGCAGTGCAATGAGTGTTTTTGATCCAAAATTTTGATGAATGTATGATCCGATACCTAACAAAAGAGGAGAAATGAATGAATTTGGTTTGATAAGAGAAATTATGCAATGTGAAATCATCGTGCATTTCTTTCTTTTGTTAACTTTGTTTTTTTCCCCAGCGACGTGCTGTAAAAACACCTGCAAGGGTTGCGGTATCATCTCTTGCACGTCATCAAAGAAACCATAGCTGCTCGGATAGGTGGTGTGATCATACTTCCTATTTTCGACGTGTTTCCTAACGATCTGAGCCGCTTTGATCATAATCTGCCGTTCTTTTTCTCCTTCGTCCTCTAGCTTCATTTGATCTTGATACCATTGCTCAGAGATTATTCGGCCAGCGTGAGAGCGGAAACAAACAATGGAGACTTTCCTGTTTGCATATCCCAGCAATATTTGGTCCCCGTACCGTTCAAGCAGTTTCCTTTTCAAAGTACGCTTGATGATTTCGATCGAGCACACCTCAGCTACCATTTCTTGCAGATCCCTAATAGCGAACTGGCAATCATCGTTTTCTTCAATCCACTGGTAAACCACATCCATAGCTAGGGACACATCTGAGGACGCAGGGCGATGAGCAGGAGCACCCATGTCTACGGGTATCTTACGAAAAGCCAAAAAACACTTGCGATGATAGGACGCCTCTTCTGTCCTCAAATTCGCGAGTGAAATTCTTCCAACAACTTCTCGTGCCCATTTGTCGTCCCTGGCTGAGCCAATTCTGATAATTTCATCTTTGAAACCACCAGAAAGCACTTTACGTAAATTTGGGGAAGTATTCTTCTTCTTAGAGAATCTTTCATCACAAAAAAAACACACATTTTTGAAATCGAAAGAGTTGGATGGGGTTGGTGGTGGTCCTGTGCTTCGAGTTGTCTTCAGAGGAGAGATTCTGCCTGTGCTTGTGAACCCAGTGGTCCTTCTTTTTTTCCACGACTCAATTGCTGCTCTCACGTTAGAAGGCCTGGTGTATGATTGACGACAAGTACGGTGTAGAATCAATTTTGAATGAGCACGTAGAAGTGAGTGTTTCCCATCTCTCCTGTCAACACTGCACTGCTTAAGTTTTGCCAAAGCTGCAGCGCTTGGAACAACACAATCGTCACTACTCACTGAAAGTTCACAAATAAAACATTGGGGGGGAGGAGACTCGCGATCAGTCATTATTTTCTGACAGTGAACACCAATCCACACGATGTGAAACAATACAATGGCGAGAAAGAAAAGTCGGATAGAAGATTCGCGTGCTATTCTAACAATAAGAATCATTGAATCATCTGTGTCAGCCGAATTTGGTTTCCTACAATCAATAGCTTTGCCGGTAAATTCAACAAATTGAGGCGAATTACTACCACTCAACCTAAAACCAAAATTTACTCTCTTACACGCAGGTAAGGCGAGGAGTATCCGTTAACGTTTTAGCCTAATGGGCTATGCCTGGATTCGAACCCTGTCCAGTCCGAGGCTGGGTTGCGAAGCGAGCATTGTATCCATTACACCATCGAGGCGTAATCCTTAGGACCCACCAATGGTTGGATCACCACAAATAACGTTTCATGTCCTTTGTATACACATTTCCGCACAACTAAAATGTACCAGACGCTTTCACACTTGAGATTCCGGTATCCGATTCCCGAATCGAGGATACTAAAAATACAATACGGCAAAAGCGCTCATTCACACTTAATTCCAGTATCGGATACAAAATGTATGCGATTCCGGAATCTAAGTGTGAAGAAGCGCCTTGGCTGTATTGCATTTCAAGTATCCTCGATACAGGAATCGGATACCAGAATCTCAAGTGTGAAAACGGCCTTACATAGTGTTTCAAACCCGGCAGGCGCCAAAGCCTCGTTTTCGGGCTCGTACGCTATGCCATGAGCCAGCTAGCAGCCGTACTACGCGAGCGTTGCAGCCCTGGCACGGTTTGTTGAAAACACACCTCCGGTAATGCCACAAGAATATCAAAAGTATCCTTTATTACACAACTAGCTTTTGAATTAGAGGTTACCTTCAAGCTGAATAGTAGGGGGAGGCGGGACGGCTGCGACCGGATGAGGACCAGGGTGTGAGGCTCCCAAAGGGAACCCTTTCGAATGCCCATTTTTTTTGTAAATTATTCAAGAAAAGCATCTCTGACGAGCTTTCCATAATCAAATTTGCCTTTTGTACCATTCTTCCCATTATTAATCTAACCAGGTAGCCGCACCACCAAGCAAGAGCAGGTAGCGGGCATTTTATTGGTAAACCCTACTGTTATACGTGTCCAGCCCGAGTTTCGTTGACCTTATCCCAGAATTTCTACGCTTTTCAAGTGCCAGAAGGCAAAACTTGTGATTTCAGGCTCAAAACTCGTGTCTTTTCGTACAAAATTGGCCATAACTCAGGAACTATTTGTGCTAGCGACTTGGCTCAGGTCCCATTGAATTCAGCACTAAAAAATGCATAAGTGCTGAGAGAATCACACACTGATCATAAACTGGGACCACCACTTGGATAGTTTGAATATGAAAAAATAAAAACCTTGTTATTTTATACTAATTTGGCCAAAACTCGAAAAGTATCAATCCTAGCGGGTTGGCTTTGGTCTCATTCGATTCAGCATTGAAAACTACATAAGGAATTATATGAACGCTGACCAAACCGGAAATTTCCTTCAAATTAAAAATTGTCGCGATTTTACCTGAAAAACCTGTGTTTTTTAGTACAAATTGCATCATAACTCGGACAATATTGGTGCTAGCGACCTGGCTGTGGTCTCATTCGACTCAGCGTGAACAAATACGTCGGAAACCACCTTAAATTCAAGTCAGACATAAAAACTCAAATTTAAGGAATTTTCCAAACTTTCCTCCACTCCGCAATCATGGTTCCCCCCCTCCCTCAACTCGGGACTCATCGGATCTCGTATTCTACTATAATAAGGGATTTTTGAGCCAAGTTTCAGAAGTGGACGAGTTTTGCCCGCTAGGAGGCTTTTTAAAAAATTTTTTGACTGTACTAAAAGTCAAAAGTACGAACACACTTCTTTGTTTTTAATATATTATATCAACCACTACTACAAAACATCTGGGGCCGTATTCCGAAGCCGTGTGAAAATGCCGCAAAAAGCGGTTGCTACGGCGGGATAATGTTATTTCTTATCCGGCGTCGTGCTTGCGGCATTTTTTCACGACCGGTCAGAATAAGACCCCCTTATATCACAAGTTGTAATAATCTTCTCA